>LPNX010730020.1:361019-580704 GCA_001517045.1 Pseudotsuga menziesii | reverse complement strand
TATGAAAAAGGACCAGCTCTGTGATGCCCTACCTAGTATGAAAAAGGACTAGCTCTGGGAAGGCTCATCTAGTATGAAAAAGGACTAGCTCTAAGTAGCTTCCACATCTGGTATGAAAAAGGACCAGCTCTGTGATGCCTCATCTGGTATGAAAAAGGACTAGCTCTATGATTCCCTACATAGTATGAAAAAGGACTAGCTATGGGAAGGTTCATCTAGTATGAAAAAGGACTAGCTTTGAGTAGCTTCCTCATCTAGTATGAAAAAGGACTAGCTCTGAGATGATACATCCAGTATGAAAAAGGACTGGCTCTATAGAGGTTCCTATGACAAGAAGAATCAAGAGATAGCACCTATGATGACGCCCAGTGATGATCCAAATCGAGTGATGCTGATCCAAATCCAGTGATGATGATCCAGCAGAGATGATCCAGATCGAGTGATGATCTAGATTCAGTGATGATGATCTAGATCGAGTGATGATTATCTAGATCCAGTGATGATGATCTAGCAGTGATGATCTAGATCCAGTGATGATACCCATATATGATCCAGATCTAGTGATGATGTCCAGTGATGATCCAGATCCAGTGATGATATAGATCTAGTGATGATGATGATCCAGATCGAGTGATGATCCAGATCCAGTGATGGTGTCTAGTGATAATCCAGATCGAGTGATGATCTAGATCTAGTGATGATGATGATCTAGATCCGATGATGAAGATGACTTGAAGATGAATATGACTTGAAGATGAAGATGATGAGAACTCAATGATGATCTAGATGATACAGAGAAGAATACTTGTGCTGATAAATTGTGTTGAGAGAATACCTTCCTAGTTAAGAGGGAGTGTTGATGTATTTGTAACTTCAGAATGTATTCATCTGTATATCTTATGTATTGTACCCCGATGTTTATTCCGGGATGTGTCTGTAATGTATTTGAGTCATTTCATACCCAGATGTTCCTATCAAGAAGTTTCTATAATATAACAATTCATGTCAAGTCATTGTGGGTAACCCTCCTATTGGTCAAGGGTTAAAGTCCCCACAGTTGTGGGGCCCTTGGGTTATTAGACTATCCTAGTGAATTCGACCCTAGGTGAGTCATAGTAAGTCAGGGAAATAGTCCCCACCATTGTGTTACCCTCCTATTAGTTGGAGGAGGAAAAGTCCCCACAAGTGGTGGGGCATTAGGGTTATTAGACACTCCTAGAGATGTCAGCTCTAGTAAGTAATTGTTAAGTGAGGCCGACATGTTGGAGTGCACTTCAAGTGAATGAAAGAATATAAATAGAGAGTGAGCCTCTTTATTTATCTCACTTACAACACTCACACTCACTCATTGGGGCGCATGAGTGAGAGAGGAGAATCCCTCTCAGTGTGTGAGAGAGAGAGACGGATACTGTTAGGAGATCACTTACTGTTTTGGGGATTTTCTATTTTGGTGCTGATTCTATCTCTAAGCAAGTTGTGGGGTTTTCACCATTTATGTTTTCCCTGAGGATAAACACTGTGTTCATTGTCTCTTGTGTTGTGCTTATGTTTTATTGCTGTGCATGCTATTCTCTCAGTAAAGATCCTAACATAATGTAATGCTAGCTTAAATGATGAAATTCTAACAAGCAAAAGAATGGTTCTACAACCCCCAGACTCTGCAAGCACACTCAAGTAGCACTCAAGCAAAGAACTAAGGTAAAATAAATCTAATGCACTAATCCCAAAACAAAAATTCGAAAATGCAATGACAAGAACATTCTTCAAAAAAAAGAAATTTGCCCTAAAAAAAACGTCTATGGTCAGAAATAGAGGTGTATACAGACTCTAGCAGTATCAAAGGAGACTCAAAAATCATCAAAATTCACACAGCAACCCTCCAACTTCCTCTAGAAGGAAAAACTAAGGGCATACGTGACTATTTGCAGTAAACCCGCATGTGTATGTGGAAATAGCAGTGAAACCTGCATATATATGCGACTATGAGTTAAAAACTCGCGTACAAGAAGAAAGGTGCATAAAAATAAAGGCAAACAAATAAGTTGAGACAAAATTCAAACCAATCAGACACTACCAGGAAAACATGCCCCTAGACCCAACACAAAAACAAGAGAAAAAGAGCAATTCAAAGTCATTGAATGCCGATAGAAGACCCCCAAAGGACAACTACTAGGAACTCCCCAGCAGAGTCGCCAATTCTATTATGGAGAGAAATTCCTATGGCTTGGGGTACCAAAACAGACATCTTGACTCCAGAAATCAATCCTTTCCAATATGCAATAGAAATTAAATATCTAACACTAAAGGATCAGAGCTCGTACCTTATTCCGGACGGTTGAAGTAGATCCCTGTTGATCTTTCCAACTTCAGCTTGAATTGATAAATCACTTCCTTAACAACAAGTAAACAAGACAAGCACACTATATATATTGGTGTTATATCTATTCTAGCATATATAATCAACAATGTATAAGCATTTGAAACCATCCATGGATAAAATATTCATTCAAACATACATTATTGGACAGGAAAAGATATTTCTATTAATATAAAATCAAAGATTACAATGGATACAACCTCTATTGACACGTCTGCGAATCGAAGAAACTGAATCCCCCACTTGGGCCTCCACCCCCTCAATCCTCCATCTCTCAATAGCAAGCTCACAAGCAAAAGGCAAGCTTGGGAAGAACACAAAAGTGCTGCAAGGGACAAAGGGATGCAGACTCAAGCACAAGTTTTGGCAACAATGGACTATAGTTTCTTTGCTCTCAATTCTCTCATATGCCTTCAATGTACCAAAGAGTTCCTTATATAGCTTTTCAAAGGGGTAATGAAAGGTTGAATCCGAGCAATCTCAAGGCATATGGAAGGCTAGGAGTCAAGTGAGTCGGATCCATGTCAAGTAAAACTCCAAAAGGATTTCGATTATGCACACATCCCGATGTACGTGGTTTTAGGGGTCAAACCCACGTATATACGTGATTATAGGTTTAAAAGTCGAGTGTATTAATTTTCACATGTTTTTAGCGATGGTCAAGGAAACATCAAAGGACAAAAAATGGCCCAAGGGGTATAAGGAGTCTACAAAGGGACATGGGAAGGCCATACAAGTGTGATTCACCTGGAGTGGTAAAATCAGATATAAAACCTGTTAAAGGAAAAAGAGTAGGAACTACAGGAACGCATCACCCTTCTTGTTGAGAAAAAGCAGGAAATACTGGCACATGACCAGAACCGTATTGCATAGATGGACTCTATAAAGCATTCCATTGCAGCATTTCCACCAGGAGAAAGATAAGAAGATGAAGAATCCCTGCCTAAAGTCACCAGGCTCATGAAGATCGTGTAGGATCTTTTCCAGCAAGTGAAATATATGCAAGTTAGGAAGATGCCAAGCATACCCACCAAAGTTCTTGTGGAAAGAAGAATAGCAACATCTGAAGCTGCTGAGAAAATAAGAGAAGGTGAGGCACTCTGTGCCAAGGCCGCAGATGTTGTTGCAACCATTTGGGGAGCATTGCTCAAAGATGACACAGTTAATAAAATAAGGCAAAGTGCATGTGAGGCAGATAAGAAAATCATTGTTTCCAAGGAGGAAATGTGGAAGTTTCCCCTCCAACAAAAGGTTATTAAAAATGCAGAGATCAAAATGCTACAACAGGAAATGCAGACCCTTCACGAACAAGAAAAATCTAGGGAAGCCGAGGTTGAGGCATTCCAGTCAGAAGCTAAACAAATCCCAGACCATATTCAGTCGGTAGTGCAGAAACTTCAAGGCATAGTGCAATCGATAGTGGCAGAATCGTTGGAACATGTCCATTCCGACCGTGTGGAGCAGTTGGCTGTGCAAGCAAAGGAAGCTGCAGAGGAAGTTGCTAAGGTTGAAATACTGGTGCAAACATTCCAAGACAAGTTTTGAATTGCTGCGTAGCCTAAGCCAGTGCCAACATCTTAAAATAGTGCAAGAAAATAAGGCCGAGGCATGCAGCCAAAGGCAAAAAACAAAAATTGAAAACCAGCAAGGAAGGCATCCCTAGCGTAGCATGCGTGGGAAGATGAAGTGAAACCGAAAAAATAGGTTACGCAGAAAGGAGGTTGCACTTTAAAAATCACCACCACACCAGTTATGAGATAAAGGGAAGGAGGTCCCAGACAGTTGGCAAGCACTGACAAGCTGTTAAATGCATCAAGATACCACAAATATTTGGCGCTTGTAATAGGACAACAACCTAGGTGGATCAAGTGTGGCAAAATCTGTAATGGTGATCGTCTAATTCATCAACACTTAATCACGACTGCCAGTACAGGGAAGTAATGACATCGATAATCATAGCAAATCTGAGAAGAAAATCCGGTACACTAGATGAAGGTCTTGTCCTAATGATGCACCTAGATGAGCCTACATGGCAGGTGAGTCAATTCTCCTCCTATAACATCGGGGAGGCCTTGCAATAAGAATACATCACTTAGTTGTGCTAATTGACCACTAGTTACAGTTCGAAATGGGTTGGGGAGTGTCATGGTGAGCGACATTATGGGCTAAAGAAGTTGCTGCATCCTTCAGTGTGTCGAGTATATCCAAAGACGGGAATAGGAAAGATGGTAGCAGTGTACAAGTTAATTCAACCCAACTATAAGTCTTTGGCGAAGTCATCCTTGGCTATTATTAGATCAGTATATTAGAATTCATACCAGTAGCACCAGAGCGGAATCCAGTAGAGACCAGAGTTCTTTCCCAATTCAACAAACTTTGTGGGGTAAGAACCAGGGTCCTTTCTATCTTTCACAAAGTCTGCAGGATTGGCGAGCAGGCTCATTTTCCAGAAATCTAGGCTAGATCTCCATCTGTTGACGGACTCGGGAAAGGCAACATGGCCCGTTACGGCTTGTACTCTGTGTTGCTCTAGTGAAATTCGTCAAATTTTAGTGCCTTACACCTCCACCACCCTTGCTTGCGGGGATTATCTGGTTTTCAATATGGACAAGTCTTCAAAGTCCATATTTATGTCACGAAGGGTGGTGTAGAGCCAGATGAAGAAAAGATGAAATCGATGAAGAACAGAAGAGAACAAGCCACAGCAGAAACAAGCAAAACCCCAGGAGACTAAGAGGGGCACAAAAACCAAGGCCACTTGGATTTATTTGTTGGGATGGGACACTAGCCACCCTTGGTGAAATTGGAAGTGGACTATGATAAGATGATGAAAGAGTCCCAAAGCAAAGACAACATTACTGTTCGCTAGGATGTTGGTCAATAAGAAGCGCATAGCTTACTTTCTCTTCCCAAGCAAACGCGGAACTTGAACCCTCCATTGCGAGTATCCAAATGGTGCCAATAAATAAGTTGTATCGACATAGTACCCTCGCAAAGCATCTAAGTATGGAAAGAAGCCGTGGTCCAGGAAACTGCCAAATTTTTTTTTTTTTTTAAACATCAAAGTAAGGAAGAAAGTGCCAAAAAAAATTTGTTTTGCAAAAAGTGTCGTGTAGATCGCACCTCCTTGTAGGTCCCTTTCTTTGTGGCTTGGGACGAGCCACAAGTGAGTGTTTGGGGCCTATTATCTTGGGAAAGGGGCATAAGGAAGAATTTCATGCATGCAACCAAGGAAGATGCACCGCGGGCATGAAAAAAACAAAGGAATATCGCAAAGGAAGAAAAGGACGTGCACAGGCATAATAGAGAGGTGCGCAATGAAGGAAAGGAAAGTATAGAAGCATGCAAATGATAATGGATGGAAAGAGACAAATACAGAATCCATATCATGTTCATTTTGGGCAGCGTAAGCCTGCAACTACAGACGTATGAGAGGATATTTCTAAGTCAGACCGATAGTGCCTTGTGTCAAGTCATGATCACCACAGCTATAGCCTAAGGGGCAGCTGATGGTGACAATTAACCGACTGTCCGTATGCAGTAGGCCCTGTGGGGTCATGTAAAATAGTATAAATAGGAGGGATGCAATAGTTAGAAGGTTGGATTTCATTGGATTTTAGTAGCTTTTAATTGTTTATCATCGATAGTGATTGTGTTTTAGGTCTGTTATTCAGTAATAGTTTTCCTGTTCAGTGGTAATACATGGTGAAGGATGCCACTTTTGTTGTAATGTTGTAGAGATCAAAGAAGGGGAGACTTAGGAAGAGTCTTGTAGTGGTAAAGGGGTTGTTGAGTCGTGGATCTGGCTGCTGTGTGTGCAGACCACTAGGAGTAGATGTAGAGTAGAAGAGAAAACCAAAGAGCATGAGAACCATAATTCTAAGTATTAAAGACATATCTTAAGATCATTCTGCATCTCGCATACTGCAAGGTGCTATATCCTTTCTCATGCCAGATGAAGAGCACCTTGGTGGTTTTTCCCAGATGGGTTTCCACGTTATCTCTTGCATTTGAATGAATGATTGATGTGGTGAATGTTTATATGGATGGTTACTATATTCTTTCTGTATGATGTTGAATGTTGCTTAAATCTCTGATGTTATTCTATAATCAGTAGATTAATGATCGGAAGGAATTATTGAAATGAAAATATGTATATCATCCTGTATGCTTCTGTCTTGAGTCACGACCTGATTCATAGGTTCAATTGGTATGAGTCAGCTGCGCCGCACAATTTGTTCCAGTTGTGAGGTGGAAAGGAAGGATTAGTTGCACATGATGACATGTACTTGTGCTCGGTCGTGCAAGACTGACTCCTCTGTCCAGCCATCCTGTAATCCCTTGACAATCGCGGAAACATGGATCCAGTGGTTACCCATCGAAGAGATATCTCGAGTGAGACTGTGCCTGCTTCGCAGGTGTTGCTGATGGGGCTTGCTCTATCGGGTTGATATCTCAGGTATTTGTTGGGTTAACGGGTTGCACAGAACCTAGGTCGCATGAGTTAGGAAAAGTGGCCAACACTAGGCAGACAGTATTTTGTAGGGATACATTACTGAGTTTCCTATCGACACAATAATATCATATAGTGAGGTGGAAACAAAAATTTTCCAAGGACCTGGAGGAAGATACTTGACATCTTTAAGAATTTTGATAAATATGTTTGTATGTGAAAAAGGGATCCTAAGAATGGAATCCGATGAGTTAAGAACTGTGCATAAAGAAATCGGTTATGTCACAAGCAACTTGTGAGAAAATGGAGTAGAGTAAGCTGATATGTTTCCTAGTGATAGCGGAACTGCACTAGAGGGTGGACGTCTAAGAAGTGGAATGAGATTTTGATCATGAAAAAGAAGAACTGTGACAAAAGAGGAAGTTGTAGTACGACCAAAGGAGAATACTATGAGTTGCGTCACACTTTGACAGAGTTTCTTGCGACAAGGAAGAGGAATACCATCCTATATGTGAAAGGGAATAAGAAGAAGAAGCCTAAGATCTAGAATACAAATACGACACACGTGCGACCCTACATACATCTCCAGAGGTAAGGGATAGAAACTCATCTCCTAGTGGTTTTGTCAATACAAGTAATAGTATTTTTGGGAATAGTGTAAAAGGGAGTCCTGTTAGCCAAACGTTTTTATCTAGCAGCTCCAAGTACCGATATAATGGTTGGGAATGATACTAATTTGTCGATATTCAACAAAAATGGGTTAGAAAACCTAGACAAACATTGGTTTCTATGTGAATCCATGTGGACCATGCAACAAGTCCAAGATGAGTCCATAAAGAAGGATCAAATGATCACAGCCCTAAGGGGTCATGCACTATACTGGTATATGAGGTTTATTGTGGTTTCGACAGGAGTTTCATAGAAAATACTTGAAAAAATTCGAGAAGGACTAATAGATGAATTTATAAATCCCAAATATGAATCTCAGTGTATTATAGAGATTAAAGAGATTAAGAAATTGTCTACGAAGTCTGTCTCACACTTCGACCATAGATTTAAGGTGTTAATGGCTAAAGTAAGATTCAAGATGTCAGACATACAATAAAAATAGTGGTTCATTGCAGTGCTATTACTGCAAATCCATATTCCCTTGATGTATCAAAATATTGTGTCGCAGACTGAATCTCTAGAGCTAACTATGAAGCTAGAATCCTCACCTGTAGTGTTAGCCAGTTTTGCTACACAGCCTAAATGTTGCCATATGCCAAACTTTGAATTTTTCACTCATAGGCAAAGCCACAGCAGGATGAATCAAAGGAAGTCACAACAGTAATAAATAAAATGTTAATGTTACAGCCACAGATGAGAATAATGTTACAGCTCTAAATGTTGCACAAAATACCCACATATTGAAAAGGATGATTACACAGTTCACTACAACAGAGGATTTTGTTATACATTCAAATAAATGAAACAGAAGGATAAAAATGATCAAATGTTACAAATGTTACATATGTTATCAGCATAGAGTTATCATGTTATATATCAATAGCATTATATTAAAACTCATCGCTATTCTATACCATGGAGCTTAACATACGAAGTCTCATTGAAACACAGTGTTACATCTATACAGCGATTCACATATATAAAACAGATTTTTAAATGAATAATTTGATCACGCTATACATAAAGGGAAGGATCTGAAACAAAGCGGTCGGAAGGATAGTGATTTTTCATCCGCAATGGCGGAAGCCCACAACACAAGGATCGGCGACAATGGGCAAACAAACATATCGGCGAGCGGAGGAGAAACGACTAAACATCAGAAGGAAATCCCCTTCCACAATGTCAGAGTGAAAAGAGAAACGGGAGCCGCAATGTCGGAGCTTTAAAACATCTGAAATCGGAAGGACATCCCCTTCCGTAACATCAAAGCGAAAAGCGAAACAAGAGCCGCAACATTGGAGCTTCAAAACATCAGAAGTCGGAGTAGAACGGGAGCTGCAACGGCGGAGGTATAAAGGATTTCAGGAGCCGCAACGGCAGAAGCCAAAATAAAAAAACTTCCGACTCGAAACCCTCCCATCGGAGACAGAGCTCATCGGAGCTATTTTCCCATCCCTCTTCCGAAATGGCGGAAGTTTAATTCACATATGTGTCCGTTGCGGCACAACACTATTATATACAGAGGAAGTCTCCATATTCAGAGCCGAACCCAGGGTCCTTTGATCTGGAAACAATGGAACTTGAAGAGTCTAGCACAGTATTGATTTGATGATGACTACTCGTGGAATGCAGAGAGTCAGACAAACTGGGCATTCAAAGGACTTAAAGTTTTTGTCAGTTAGAGACTTTTGAGAATCTATGATATTCATGGAATGTGAATCATTTTGTACAGATCAGCATTCGAGACCTATTAACTGTGTCTCATTTGCAATTAGATGGAAAATGAAGAGTGCGTAACCGTTTTGAATGGAGAGAATGGGAATCGACTAGAATATATATATATATATATATATATATAGATTGTAGCAAGCAAAAAAAAAAAAATTGATGTTCAGTAAGGTAATTTCGAATATAAGAGATTGAGCACATTGCAGAAAAGAATTGAAGAGATGGATACGATGATTGTTGCAGAGTATGAAGAGTCCAAATGAGAAAGAATATATGAATGATACAGTGACAGTCTCGGTGAGTTCTGTATGTGCTTAGTATTGATTATAAATAGAGAAAAATGTACAGAGATAGAATTATAACATCTGTTGTGAATATCTGCAATACTGTCTAGTTCAGAATCATAATGTAAATGTTGATTTATAAAGCCTGGTCATAGACAGTAAGGGGTTGTAAGGGTTTGATTCATTCTGTAATTCAAAGAGTTCCCTCGGTGGTAGGGTGGAGCAAGGGAGAACATAGTTCTCTGGGGTGTTGTAGCATCCCTCTGGTTGTAGCCAAAAAATAGAAACAAGTTGGTGCTTGTATAATTGGAAGTTGGAGCTTCCAGAGTTAGCAGCCTCATCTGGGTTGAAGCTCAGGAAAAATAAAATAATGTAAAGAGGAGTTGGATCTTACCTTTCATTCTTAAGAAGAAGAGTTTTTATTGTTTCCTCATGAAAACATTGTGTCTTGTGTTCGTTGATGTGATTGAATGTTTACTGTTATTTAATTTGCTGCTATATGTTGAATAGTTTAAGCATATGTCCATAATAAATCTAAAACATCATTTAAAAAGAAACACTTTGGTATGTAACTGATTCACCCCCCCCTCTCAGTTACTTTAATCTATCCCACAATTGGTATCAAATCCAGGTTGCTTCAAATCAATTTAACCACTGGAATCTAGATCCTAAACAATGGACAAGAAATCAGAATTTACCAAACATGGATTGCCTCTATTTGATGGACATAATTATTCCTTTTGGAGTATAAGAATGAAACTGTTTCTACAGTCTCAAGGAGTTGATGTATGGCCAAGCTTGTTTAAATACATATAATTCTCCAGCAACTATTCCAACAGATCCTATAAGTAGAAAAATCTATGAGAGTAATTCAAAGGTTATGTATGGTATTCTAGGAGGCCTAGCAGCTTCAGAATTTGTTAAAGTAATGAACTGTTCCTCAGCAAAACAAATTTGGGACAAACTGAAAACAGTCTATGAAGGGGATGTTAAAGTTAAAAATTCCAAATTACAAACATATAGATCTCAATTTGAAAGTTTGAAAATGGAATAATTTGAAGATATGGCCACTTATTTTCTTCGAATAGATGAAGTTGCCAATACCATGAGAGGGCTAGGACAAAAGATTAAAGATGAAGATATTGTACAAAAGGTTCTTAGATCTCTTCCTGCTAGATTTAATCCTAAGGTTTTTGTATTAGAAGAAAGAGAAGATTTAGATACCTTAGATATGGATACACTTAGTGGAATACTGACTACATATGAAATGAGAATTTCTGGTGAGACTTCTTCCAGGAAAGAAGCAGCATTCAAAGCAGCAAAGAAGGAGAAGAAGAAGAAAGAAGAAGAAGTGAACCATTCTGAAAAATCAGAAGAAGATGAAGAAGATGAAGAAGATGCAAACTTTGTCAAGAGCTTAAGAAAGGGTAAAGGTAGGTACAAAGGTAAGCTTCCTTTGAAATGTTTTGGATGTGGTAGAATAGGCCACTTTGCTTCCAAATGTCCTTATAGTAAGAACTCTGACAATGAGGAAGAAAGCAGTAAACAACCAAAGCAATACAAAAATAAATACAAGAAGTCTTTCAATAGACGTACTTTTAAGAAGAAGAGTTTATTTACTAAAGAAGAAAGTGATATAACTGATTCCGATGAAAGTGATGATCAGTCAGATGAGAATCTCTTTATGGCTTTGGAAAATCAGAAAGACCTGTCTGAAGAGGAAGAAGACAGTGAAGTGGATTTGGAAGCAGAATTGGTAAGTGCTCTATGTGATTTAATAAGAGAAAGAAAAGAATGTAGACATCTTAAGAGAAATGTTAAAGAACTTGAGGATGAGTTGAAAAAATCAAATGATTCATTTGAAAGCACTGAAGCAATGATGATTGAATTAAAACTAAAAATGGAAGAAGCTAGAATCACTGAAGAATCTCTAAACAAATTAATTATGGTAAAGGATAAAGAGATTGAAAACCAGAAATCAGAAGTTGTCTTATTAAGGAAGAAGGTACAGGAAAGTAACATGAATCACAGTTCATCAATTCTAAATCAGATAATAGAAAGTCAGAGATCTGTAAACGATAAATCTAGACTTGGTTATAAGGCAATAGTGATCAATGATGGTTCTAGTTCAAGTTTGAAAGAAACAGGTACAGAAAAGAAGAATGAGAAAGGAGCTGATGAGAATTCAGTGGTTGAGAAACAAGAAGAAAAATCAAGACCAATTGTTCAAAAAAGGACACATGACAGGTATCAGAATAAGTTTAATGGCTATTGTTTTTTTTGTTACAATTATGGACACAAGGCTGTGTTTTGTACTAAATTTTCAAGAAAAATACATGAATATAATGGTTATGAGAAGTCTAGACATGGATATGGAAAAAGATTGGATGTGACAAGTCAAAACAAAAATAGTAATACTCATAACAGATTTGATATTTTAAACCATGAAACAAAATGTTATAAGTGTCAAAATTTTGGCCATATTTCAAGAAATTTCCCTACCAACTTTCAGAAAGTTAGTAAACCCATCTATACTCATCAACAAACTCAAATCTAGAAAAGGAAGACTGAAAATCTGAAGGCTGAAAATTGTAACGTAGCCCTACAAGCTGAACATAAAATCAAATGGATAATAGACAGTGGATGCTCCAAACATATGACAGGAAGTAAAAATTTGTTTATCAAACTATACAAAGGAAAAGAGGGGTCTGTCACATTTGGGAATGATCAGACAGCTAGAATAATTGGAAGAGGGACTGTATGTTTAAACAGTAAGAAAAACTTGGCTGAAAATGTCCTGTTGATAGAAGACATGGAACACAACTTGCTGAGTGTTAGTCAAACATGTGATAAGGGACGCTACATGATATTTGATTCAAATGGATGTCAAATCAGAGATGTGAAAACAGATAAACTAATAGGTACATCCACAATAAGTTCAAGCAATGTCTATATTCTAGATGAGAAAAAGAATGAATGCTGTCTTAGTAATGAGAATGAAAGCTGGTTGTGGCACAAGAGACTAGGTCACATCAATTTTGATAATCTGACCAATATGAGTAAGAATGAAGCTGTAAGAGGTTTACCATCTTTAAAGAATCTCTCAGGTTCAGTGTGTAAGCAATGCCAACATGGGAAACAAACAAGAGTCAGATTTAAAACAAAAGAATACTCCACAACTAAACCGCTTGAGATAGTGCATACTAATATTTGTGGGCCCATGAGAACAAAAGGGATGAAAGGAGAAAAGTATTTCTTATTATTTGTGGATGATTACACTAGAATGACTTGGATTTAATTATTGAAAAAGAAATCTGAAGCTTTTGACTATTTTCAAACGTTTAAAGAATTTGTTGAAAATGAATGTGACAAGAAAATAAAGTGCCTGAGATCTGATAATGGAGGAGAGTACGTGTCAAATGAATTTAACAAATTTTGTGATGTGAATGGGATAAAGAGACACTTCTCTATGACTAAAACACCTTAGCAGAATGGGGTAGTACAAAGGAAAAACAGAACAGTGGTAGAGATGGCTAGAACCATGCTCCATGAAGCAAAGTTGAGTAATGTGCTTTGGCCTCAAGCTATTCACACAGCAGTTCACATTTTGAATCAATGTCTGCTAAGAAATAACCAGTCTGTCACGCCATATAAAATGTGGAAAGGAAGACCAGCCAACGTTAAACATTTCAGGATCTTTGGCTGTAAGTGTTATATCAAACGAGTAGATCCACATTTGGGAAAATTAGACTCTAGAACCGATGATGGAGTATTAGTTGGCTACTCCTATTCTAGAAAAGCATATAAATGTTATAATTTCAGACTAAGAAAGATTGTTGAAGCAATAGATGTAACATTTGATGAATCTGCATTCTTAAAATCAAAGACTAAGCAAAAGGAGTTTGAGACTCATGATATATTTGACAAGCACATGTCAGATGATGAAGAGGATGAAATAGAAGAGGTTAAGGATGATGACAGTGACAGATCTACAAGTGATGATGAACAATGCTTCAGTCCTTCAAAAAATACAATTTCAACAAAATATCCAAGTAGTCAAATACAGAAAAATCACCCTGAAGAATTGATTATTGGGGATATAAACTCAGGTGTCGAGACAAGAAGTAAAAGACAACAACTCATCCTTGAAAAGTAGGTATCACTTCTCTCTTTGACTAAACCGAAAAACATGAATGAAGCTATCAAAGATGAACATTGGGTAAATGCTATGAAGGAAGAGCTTAGCCAAATCGAAAAGAATCACACCTGGGAACTAGTTCCTAGACCTGCAAACAAAAATGTAATAGGAGCTAAGTGGGTTTTCAAGAATAAACTAGATGATATAGGAAAAGTAACCAGAAATAAAGCAAGACTAGTTTGCAAAGGTTATGCACAGGTAGAAGGGATTGATTACAGTGAAACATTTGCCCCTGTTGCTAGAATGGAAGCAATAAGGTTGATTCTAGCATATGCCAGCTCCAAACAAATTAAAGTCTACCAAATGGATGTGAAGTCAGCTTTTCTGAATGATGATCTAAAAGAGGAAGTCTACATGGAGCAGCCAGAAGGATTTCATGTACAGGATGCATCACAGTTTGTTTACAGATTGAGGAAAGCATTATATGGATTAAAGCAAGCACCTAGGGCATGGTACTCCAGACTAGATAACTACTTAATGCAGCAAGGATTCAAGAAAGGTCACACGGATAGTAACCTATACATTAAAGAAGAGAATAAAAGCCTTATTATTATAGAATTTTATGTTGATGACATAATTTTTGGGAGTGACGATGATAGACTGAGCACAAAGTTTGCTGAAAGTATGCAGCAGGAATTTGAAATGTCTATGCTAGGATAAATGAAGTTCTTTCTTGGATTATAAATCAATCAATGTGATAGAGGTATATCTACCTCTCAGACTAAATACATTAATGAAATGTTAAAGAAATTCAAAATGGAGGACTGTAAGCCAGTTGGTACACCTATGGTCACTGGATGTAAACTCAGTAAAGATGATAACTCTAGAGATGTAGACCAGACTATGTACAGATCCATGATTGGCAGTCTACTCTATGCTACAGCAACTAGGCCAGACATTATGCATGTTGTTTGTTAGGTTGGAATATTTCAAGCTTCACCTAAGAATGGTCACTTGTTGGCTGTAAAGAGGGTTTTCAGATACTTAAAAGGAACAGTAAATCATGGTTTATGGTATTCAAAAGATAACTCTTTGGACTTATATGCATTTACTGATGCTGACTGGGCTGGATGTGTTGATGACAGGAAAAGTACCAGTGGTGCTGCCTTCTTTCTTGGAGGTTGTTTGGTAAGCTGGTCCAGTAAGAAACAATCATCTGTTTCATTATCTACAGCTGAAGCAAAGTATATAGCAACAACAAGATGTTTCACCAAGATTCTTTGGATGAAGCAGATGTTGAAGGATATGCACATACAGAATGATGATCCCATTCCCATTTTCTGTGATAATACAAGTGCAATAAGCATTTCAAAGAACACAGTGATGCATTCAAAGACTAAACACATACCCATCAAATATCATTTTCTGAGAGAGCAGGTGCTGTCCAAAGTTATTAAGCTTGAATATGTTGGAACAAAAGACCAGATTGTTGATATTTTCACTAAGCCCCTTCCCAAATCTCAATTTGAAATGCTTTGAGCTTAGTTGGGGGTTTGTCCTCTCTGAATATTTTTTCATTCACATTACAGGTTCTGATTTCCTGGTGGCAAATGGTTCCATATTTTGGTTATTTCTGTGTTCTCTTGCTTTCTAAACATATTCAGTATAGATTGGTTTCATTTTTTCAGCTATTAGTTGTCTCACAGTAATAGGGGGAGACATATTCACAGGGGGAGTTCTCTTTCTATCTTTGCCATGGATGTCAAAAGGGGGAGAAAGCTTTCAAATTTTGTCATCATGTCAAAGGGGGAGTTTGTTAGCCAGTTTTGCTACACAGTCTGACTGTTGCCATATGCCAAACTTTGAATGTTTCACTCATAGGCAAAGCCACAGCAGGATGAATCAAAGGAAGTCACAACAGTAATAAAGCAAATGTTAATGTTACAGCCACAGATGAGAATAATGTCACAGCTCTAAATGTTGCACAGAATACCCACATATTGAAAAGGATGATTACACAGTTCACTACAACAGAGGATTTTGTTATACATTCAAATAAATGAAATAGAAGGATAAAAACGATCAAATGTTACAAATGTTACATATGTTATCAGCATAGAGTTATCATGTTATATATCAACAGCATTATATTGAAACTCAGTGCTATTCTATACCACGGAGCTTAACATACGAAGTCTCATTGAAACACAGTGTTACATCTATACAGTGATTCACATATATAAAATATAGTTTTAAATGAATAATTTGATCATGATATACAGAATGGGCAGGATCTGAAACAAAGCGGCCAGAAGGATAGTGATTTTTCATCCGCAACGGCGGAATCCCACAACACAATGATCGGCGACAATGGGCAAACAAACATATCGGTGAGCGAAGGAGAAACGACTAAACGTCAGAAGGACATCCCCTTCCACAACGTCGGAGCGAAAATTGAAATGGGAGCCGCAACGTCGGAGCTTTAAAACATCGAAAGTCGGAAGGACATCCCCTTCCGCAACATCAGAGCGAAAAGCGGAACAGGAGCTGCAACGTCAGATCTTCAAAACATCGGAATTCGAAGCAGAATGGGAGCTGCAACGGCGGAGGTATAAAGGATTTTGGGAGCCACAACGACGGAATCCAAAATAACAAAACTTCCAACTCGAAACCCAAAAGACAGCCGATTGAGACAGAGCTCATCGGAGCTAGTTTTCCGTCCCTCTTTCGAAACAGCGGAAGTTTAATTCACATATGTGTCTGCTATGGCACAACACTATTATATACAGAGGAAGTCTCCATATTCAGAGCCGAACCCAGGGTCCTTTGATTTGGAAACAGTGGAACTTGAAGATTCTAGCACAGTATTGATTCTATGATGACTATTCGTGGAATGCAGAGAGTTAGACAAACTGGGATTTCAAAGGACTTAAAGTTTTTGTCAGTTAGAGACTTTTGAGAATCTATGATATTCATGGAATGTGAATCGTTTTGTACAGATCAGCATTCGAGACTTATTAACTATGTCTCATTTGCAATTAGATGGAAAATGAAGAGTCCGTAACTGTTTTGAATGGAGAGAATGGGAATCGACTGGAATATATATATATATAGATAGATAGATAGATAGATAGATAGATAGATAGATAGATAGATAGATAGATAGATAGATAGATATAGATATATATATAGATATTGTAGCAAGAAAAGAAAAAAAAGCATGTTGTTCAGTAAGGTAAGTTCGAATATAAGAGATTGAGCACATTGCAGAAAAGAATTGAAGAGCTGGATACGATGGTTGTTGCAGAGTATGAAGAGTCCAGATTAGAAAGAATATATGAATGATACAGTGACAGTCTCGGTGAGTTCTGTATGTGCTTATTCTTGATGATAAACAGAGAAAAATGTACAGAGATAGAATTATAACATCTGTTGTGAATATCTGCAATACTGTCTAATTCAGAATCATAATGTAAATGTTGATTTATAAAGCCTAGTCATAGACAGTAAGGGGTTGTAAGGGTTTGATTCATTCTGTAATTCAAAGAGTTCTCTGGGTGGTAGGGTGGAGAAAGGGAGAATAGAGTTCTCTGGGGTGTTGTAGCATCCCTCTGGTTGTAGCCAGAAAATAGAAACAAGTTGGTGCTTGTATAATTAGAAGTTGGAGCTTCCAGAGGTAGCAGCCTCGTCTGGGTTGAAGCTCAGGCAAAATAAAAGAATGTAAATAGGAGTTGGAGCTTACCTTTCATTCTTAAGAAGAAGAGTTTTTATTGTTTCCTCATGAAAACATTGTGTCTTGTGTTAGTTGATGTGATTAAATGTTGACTGTTATTTAATTTGCTGCAATATGTTGAATGGTTTAAACATATGTCCATAATAAATCTGAAACATCATTTAAAAATAAGCACTTTGGTATGTAACTGATTCACCCCCCCTCTCAGTTACTTTAATACATCCAACATGTAGGAGACACTGGTATAGGGATGATGCAAATTCAACTGCATCTATCCAATCTTACAGTGGAATTCAAGGACATTAAAAGGGGAAAAGAGACCTAAGAGGAAATGTGGCATACCAAATGCAGAACATAGGGACACCATAAGGATAACTACTCAACACTCATGAATTATGTCACATCGGGAGAGAGGAACCCAATAAATACACAAGGGATGCCTTGTCGTAGAATATGACAAACTAGAGGCCATCGATCATAAGAGTGTTTGTACTTATATAAGATTGTAAGTGCATCGACTGGTTTATATTGTGAATTTTCTAAATATATAGGCCACAATGAGAAGGGATGCAGAGCATTTCATCTTCTGCAGGAGAAAATGGTCGAAACCTATTTAATGAAGAATGAAGAGTAGATGCAACCTTAGCGGGCTCAAGCTCAATATCCATAAGATGAATATCTACAGCTCCAATATCCACAGAATCAACATCGACATCTACAATACCCTCAAGAAAGGGGGGGTGGAAATCTTAGAGGTCGAGGACAAGGAGGAGGATTTGGTCGACGTAAACATACCATATTCTGAAGGTATGCACACAATGGAATGATTTGGTATTTCTAGTGATGAGTATCTGAATCCACTAAAAGTCAAGAAAGTAAACATTGGATCCCCAAAAAATCCAATTTACCAGTATTGGAGATTACTGGGATGATGAAACTATTTGGAAAATTACAGACCTATTGCATGATTTTTAATATATGTTCTCTACAAAATTCTCATAAATGAAAGGAATTATAGGATACCTTCTAGAAATGAAAATGCCATTAAATCCTGATGCAAAACTTGTAAAGCAGTGACCATACCGACTGAATCTGTGATATAAAGAAAAAGTCAATCATAATTGGGTTGAATGATGGATGAAGGTATCATAGACTCTATTGAAGAATAAGAATGTGTTAGTCCAATAGTAGTCCAAGATAAGAAGGCTATGGATGAAGTAACAATTTGCATTGAACTAAGGAAATTGAATGATGCTTGTTTACATGACCCATTTCCAACTCCATTTGCAGATGAAGTATTAGAAAGTGTTTGGAGTCAAGAGGTTTATAAATTCACTAATGGGTTCTCTGGATACCATAATATCAAAATTGTAAAGGAAGATCGACACAAGAAAACCTTTGCAATGGAGTGGGGTTGTTTCCAATACACAGTAATGCCCTTTGGACTTGAGAATGTTCCTATTATCTTTTCCAGAATAGTAGTGGTTTCCTTCATAGATTTTATTCATAAATTTATTGAGGTCTAATTTGATGATTGGACAGTATTTGGGCTCATTAAGGATCATATTGAGAGTCTCAAAATGATGTTGGAATGGTGTCTCTAGTAACATATTTTGCATAACTTAAAGAAATGTATTTTTTGTGCCCCTTTTGGAATTCTTTTAGGTCATGTGGTTTATCACGATGGAATCTTGGTTGACCCTTTGAAAATTGTGATTATCATCGACCTACCACCACCTACCACAATGAAGGAATTGAGAACAACATTGGGACATACATGATACGATTGAAGATTCATCAAAGGATATGCAGAGGTGAGTGCTCTGATAAAGAAGTTATTGAAGAAATATGTTATGTTCCAGTGGATGGAAATTTTCCAAGAAAGTGTAGACACTTTATAGAACAAGATGGTTACAATTCCCATACTTGTATTTCCATACTAGAAAAAATGAATTTCATGTACATGATGATACGTCCTCTGTCGTGCTTGGCGTGGTGCTAGCGCAGCCTGGTGAATGATTGATTGATCATCCTATTGTCTTCTCTAGCATAAAATTATCAACAATAGAGAAGAACTATACCACGATAGAAATAGAGGGACTAGCTATGGTATGGTCTATAGAAATTTTGGCACTACTTGCTAGGTGGAGATTTCAAAATGTACATAGATCATTCAGCATTGAAATACCTAGTCAATAAGCCAGTATTGTGGGGGAGGGGGAATATTTGTCGGTGGCTTCTCCTTTTTCAGGAATTTGAATTTGAAGTATTTATTAAACCGGATCAACTAAATTCAGGGCTAGACCATCTCTCGATGATTGAGAGTGGCTAAGAACCCGGTGATCTCGATGATAGCCTCCCTGATGCACAATTATTTGCAATCACAATGTTTGATTATCATTACAGAGACATCATGCATTTTTAGTACGATCTATGCACCAACTGAATTTACTACTGCACAAAAGAAATAGTTAGTTGTGTGAGCTGTAAATTTCAAGTTAATAACTGAACAATAATTTAAAATGGGTCCTCATGAGATTCTTTGTTATTATGTCTTAGAACATGAACGACCAATGATACTCAATGAAGCAAATGTGTGTGTCGTGGGAGGCCATTGTGCTGGAAAAGCTACAGTGTGAAACATATTGCAAGCAGGATTGTGGTGGCCCACCATGCATGTGGATGCTCAATAATATTTTGTAGTTGTGATGTCTGTCAAAGAACTGAAAATTCATTGCGACAAGATGAAATGGCACTGGTACCTCAAGTAACTTTGTAGGAATTTGAAAAATGGGTTGTTAATTTTGTGGGACCTATTAATCCAACAGGGAAGAGAATAGGTGAAAGATATATTATTACAATGACCGATTACTTGACCAGATGGGTTGAAGCTGCACTAGTGAAGGATTGTATTGCTGCAACTGCTGCCAAGTTCCTATTTGATAATGTTGTGACTCGATTTGGATGCTCGAATATTTTGATAAGTCACCAAGATGCATTTTTCAATTCGTTGATTGAAGAATTAATTAAATAATTACATATCGAACATAGAAAGACAACACCATATCACCCTCAAGTGAATGGTGTTGTCGAAGAATCTAAAAAAATACTAGAGAATGCATTGACAAAGATTTGCAATATTCAAAGAGACAAATGAGACCAGAAAAATACTTGCGGTCCTGTGGGCATACTACACGAATTATCAGAATTTAATAGCCCGACCTCCATTTTCATGGTGTATGGATAAGAGGCAGTGATACCAATGGAATATATTGTACCCAACTTAAGAATTGTTGTGATTACAGAGATGACAGATGTTGGTGTTGTCAAGGAAATCCTATCGTAGTTGATATAGTTGGAGGAGGAACATTTTGTTGCAGGTTATCATCAAAACGTTAAGAATGGATGAGAGAAATTACGACATGATCGCCACATCAAGAATAAGTCATTTCAGGTTGGAAGACTTGTTATTTTGCATGATCGCAAATTTTTAAAGCATCTAGAAAAGATAAAAACACACTCGCTTGGACCGCATATTTTAATTCATAACACTAACGGAGGTGCAGTGCAACTACATAATTTAGATGGAACACATGTCAAAGGATTGGTGAAAGGAATTCACCTAAATCTCTACCAGGATAGTCATGACTTGGTCGACTAGAAAAAAAAAGGAGAAGAGAAAAGAGAAAAGAAATAAAAATAAAGACAAAACCCTCTAAGAAGTTTTGTTTTGATTTGACCACAAGCTACAAGTTATTGAAACATGCAGAAAAAGGTGTCGTAGACTATCCGTCTACCATGAATACAAAAAGAGTGGCAAAGACAATTCATCTATCTCAATAAAAGGAAAATGTTGAAGGTTGAATACAGTTCTCAAAATTATAGGAAAAGGAAGAAAGAGTTGTAGGAATTATTCAACCTATACACTAGAAAATGTAACAAGCAGTAGAGTCAATAGGACTTACAACGTCGAAACACATCAGTTCTGACCTTGTGGAGAATTTGAACAAGAAGGAATCAAAAGTACAAGAGGATATCATGGAGATCACGTAAGATGAGCCACGGGTAAGTGTCGAGGGCTTGTTGGCCCTAGGAAAAGATAGGAAGAATCCATAATTCTACTTAGGAATATAAAGAGTCATATCGCATGATAGACGAAGATGGGATAGAGGAATAGCTGTGACATAAGAAGCAGTTGTAGATGAAGTTACGACAGAAGCATCCATGAGGGAAGAGTTCACGACAGAAGGGAAGCTACGACAAGAGAAGTCGTGACGGAAGGAACCACGACAGAAGGATATGTGCAGCAGATGAAAAGGGAAGCCTGAGAAATCATGGGTAAGAAGTCACTTAGGATAACACATGCTTTGGGGAATAAATCATCTTTGTATTTTGGGCCTATAGTGCCTACTGACAGTTGTAAATAAATGTGTGAGAATATGAATTATATAATTTTGACTAACTGAATAGATTCATTTGATTACAACATGTAAGATTCTATAAAGGAAATAACCTTGGTTGTGTGTGGGTTGTGATCGTTAGGTCTCTGCTGGATTTTGTCTTAGAAGAGTTGTAGAGTCGAAGAATTGTAGAGTTGTAGAGATGAGGGTCAATCCATGCTGTGTGCATATCGACAGTAGAATGAAATAAAGGAAACTTCAAAGACCTAATATTAGAGAGCATGAGAGGGGAGAAGTTTGTATAGATTCTAGAGAATATCTAGAGCAGAGTTTGCATGTTGAGTGCACAGACGAAGGTGTTATATATTTCTTATTCCAGATGAAGAGTTCCTTTGTGTTTTTTCCTACATGGGTTTCCACATTAAATGTTGTCTCAATGTGTATTTGATGGATATGTCTATGTTGAATGAATGTATGTTGTTAATAAGTAGGGCTGAATATATTGACTAGCATTTGTTTATGAATGAGTTCTTAGATGCATGTGTCACACTGTTGATAGATAGAATTTGTGCTAAGATTTATATCATTGTTGTAATCTATGTCGATGGATAAGTAGAGTAATGTATTGAATGAACATAGTAAGAATAGGAAACACACCCTCTGACATTGGTCGAGCAAGCTAGTAAGGTGCCAAGGAAGAGGAAATACCCACACAACTACAAAAACTTGATTCTGGTAGTTACCCATAAGAGATATCTCAGGTGAGACTGCATCTGCGTCGTAGGTGCCGCCGATTGATCCTTACTCTATCCGGCGTATATGTTTGTCTTTATTGACAGACAACCAAGGGTATGAACCTATGTCAGAGTAGGAAACACCAACAATCATCAATACAAGTATATTGTTTTTTAGGTTTAACTTCATCGGATTTTATTTCTCTCATTATTTCTCTAAATAATGTTCATGTTCTATTGTTTGTGTTGGTTAAGTACATTACAAGTAGTATCAAATTTCTTTTCTAATCCAATACACATATGAATTTTATGATTTTATTTATAAGGATCATGGGGGGTTCACGAGTGAGGAAATATCATATCACATCCATTCATATTGGGGGTTTGACTACTCCTAAAAACTTAAAAAATATATTGCCTTGTATTAAGGGGTCAAGGGGGAATTTTTAAATTGACATAGTAATATGAATATTGAGGGTTATTTTATTTGGGTGGGCTTAGGAATAACCACCAAATCATGGGATGGATTCATACCTCCAAATCATGGGCTCAATTCATACCTCCAAATCGTGTGTTGGATTCATATTAGTCCTAGTTTTTGCTGAGGAATAACCTCCAAATCACGAGCTAGATTCATACCTCCAAATCATGGGATGTACTCATATTAGTCCTAACTTATGCCAATGAATAATCTCCAAATCCTGGGTCGGATTTATACCACTAAATAATTGAACTTATATATTCTTCCTTTTTTTAGAATTTTTTTTTTGGTTGGGGTTTAGGTGGGTACTAAGATTCAATCAAACCTTGCCCCACGAAAACCAAGAAAATTGAGATCAATCTTTCTTGGCTCAATAAAACTAAGAAAAGTTAGATCAATATTTCTTAACTTATTATTTCTTTCAACTTTTTGCATTCTTCTTTAACATTTTCACATTGCCAATTAGGAATAGTTGTTAGATTGAGTTATACTTGGCACATTCATAATTATAATTTCAATTCTTATACGCAAGCTATATGTATTAATATTGTATTGGAACTGACATGAACATAGGTGAAAATATAAATCCTTATTTGCATACCCTATGTGTTATTTATACCATGAAATGGTATCATATAAGTTTCACCATTTGTGTATCTTTATAACTATTTCATACTTGAGACTTAACAATGGATTTTTTCCCTCTCCTGTAAAAGTTAAAACACTAGATATAACCCAATAAAATGTAGCTAAATGTTGTCAATTCTCTTGATTAAAAGAATAAATGTAGAGTAAGAGGAGGCAATTCATTGCATCTTATTATGAATGACCCAAATCCAAGTTATGCACATGATAATATGGAGTTATTGAAAAGTAAGAGGAATTTTTATTGGGTTCAAACATCAATGATGTATTTTGATAAGAAGGTAGGGATGTCCATCCATGAAAGGGTTTCAATTTTTCATTTTTATGGAGTTAAATTTATTAAGCTTATATAAAAAATGATCTTTCTATGGCTATGTTTGCATTTACATGATATAAAACTGGTATATTGGTAGGTTGTGGAGTGAAACATCTACAATTCTCATATTTTCTAAGCATTGCATTGACTATTGGACTCTGAATGTTTTACATTCTTTGTTACATTGATCTCTTGACCGGGTTATCTTTTACTCTCTATTACTATTTTGTTAGGTCTTCCACTATCCAACGCTACAAATTGATCTGTTGCACCTGTAATCCTGGTTGGATCATTATTAGCATTATACTATTATTTTATTTAGCATATTGTTTGCTTATACTAATATTCATCATGGATCTTGTTTGTTACAACTTGATAATATGATATAAGGGGGTATTAAAGATGGGAACTTGATAAAAATGGATACCTACAATATATGGTGAAACTAGGGTTTTCTTAATTGGAAAGGTATATTGGGAGGGGGGCTCAACAATACAATTATAGGAGTTATTTCCAATATTTAGTGAAATTAGGTATATTCTTTAATATCTTGTGAATGGTCGTACTATGCAATAAGTTCACTAAGTGAACCCCCCATGATAAGGATAGATACATGTTATAGTGTATGCAAACATAAATATTTTTCATTCATTGAGTAAAATTGAAGTTGGTTAAGAATACATGTAGTGAGTACAAGTGGATTTGGCTAGCTGGACTAACCTTTGTTTGCACCCGTTTAAGTAGTACTTCATTAGACATAAATTGATCATAAATTGAGTCATCCGCATACTCTTGTGTATATCAAAATATATCTAGGAACACCTGAAGCTATCATTAAATATTCCTATTGATTATATTGCTTCTATATTACATTGAGGAAAAACCTTGACAAGATCACTCTCAAATACTAAGTATTTGGGTAATATGGAAAAGGGAATGATTCATCCTTTTTTGTTTGTGCTATGTAATATTTGACCAAGTACTATTAGTAGAAACTTTCAATTATATCAAAGAGATATAGAAATTGACATTTATTTTTCCTTAAGACCCTAGAAACCCTATGCACTAAAGACTAGGTAGTTGAAAATAAAAAAAATATTCAATATAGTAGACTCAAGTGTGCCATTCCCACTTGTAAAAACTGTTGATGTATTTATAAATTCAGAAGATATTCTGATGTATACTATCATTGTATGTTGTTGTACCCCCATTGGGGATGTGTGTTAGCCATTTATGGGATGTCTAAATTGTGTCTATACCTTGAGGTACAACCTCTGTTGTAAGTCAGGGCAATAGTTCCCAGTGTAACATCATGTAATATGTAATTGTGGTCTCTCTAGGAGAAGTGGGCCCCATGTGAGATGACATGTAGGCTCAAGTATTATATTTGGTTAGTGACTTGAAAGGGTATAAATATGGAGGTGCTCTCCCTCATTTATACACACCTCACACACTCTCTAACGCGCATGAGAGAGAGAGAGAGATAGTAAGAGGAGGAGAGAAAGATAGTTGATGAACATTTCTTATTACTGCTTTTGATCATCTTAATATTCTGAAAAATTTTGCGGGGTTTTCTCCTTTATGGTTTCCCCGATGAAAATCTTGATGTCTTATGTATATTTTATATCTTATTCATTTTGCTATAATTTTTATTCTTTTAGATAAATATCCTAGATAATCTAATCATATATTAAGAAAAACAAACATGGCATCACAGACTCTCTAAAAGACGGCACTGTGCAACTGTGAGAACTAGGGCTTTCTAGTTGAAGGTGTTCTCTCCACAGATCATCAAGCAATGAGGGATAGGCTAACTCTCCTTACTAGGGATCATATGTTGGTGGTACCAGTTTCTGAATCAGATAAGTTCACTATGCAGCCGAAATACAACTTCAATGGAAGCTAACGAAAATTAGGGTTTCATGCCTGAAAACCCTAGAAGACTGAATTTAGTCATTCTAGAACGTTCTCTATAACGTAAGATTAGAGAAGCCCCAAAAGCCAAAACTTTTACAAGACGAATAGAAATTCCTTTTGTACCGTATGTAAAATTTCCAGCCTCACATTCGCTATACTTCAAGAGATATGGTTCCTCCAAATCGGGGTTCCAGCCTCCTCCAGAATATAGTCATAAATAGGTGACCTAGAGAGATTTTCTATATCGCTGGATAGGAAGGTCCAAACAAAATTTATAAAGATGTTGTAGGTAGGGAAAAAAATGTAATTTCTATGGTACTATTTTGAGACCCATAATGTGAAACAGTGACACGTGGTAGTTTGTATAAGTTCGCTATGTTGAACAGCCCCCACAACAGTCACCTTGGGAAAATCCACATGAGTCCCACTTCGAGAATCCATTTCTTCTTTAAAATCTAGGGTTGGAAATAAGACATATCATGATATCTCACTGAGAAGTTTCACACTATAAGGATATGAAACATAAGAGATACAACATAATCAATTTCAGACATTTCTGTAGGAGAAATTGGAAAACGAGGCTTACTGTTTCAGGAGCTTCCCACCACTATTTTTAGAAAAGAAGTACATTGGACAGCTCACCTTGAAGAGGCCAATTTTTATGTCCAATCCAAAGTTTGACATTCCAAGTTTGAAAAATTAGGGTTTCTTTGACAAACCCTAGATCAACCACCTCCGGAACCAGGTCAGACACCTCAAATTAGTAAGATATAATTTTTTTCTATTTACATTTGAGGTTCTCATTTAAAAAATACTACTCACACCCAACTTGATGACAAGCTTGGTGAAGATGAAAACTTCCGAGTGTGGAAGTATAGGACCTCCATGATCCCTGAAGAAAATGACTTAGATCAGTATTTCAGCAAGGAAGTTCTAAGAGCGAGAGGGAGATGAGGCTAAGGTTAGAGCCAAGAGAATCATTGCAGATTCTATCAAAGATAATCTCATCCCTCATGTGTCATCCTTGAAGACACCGAAAGGAAGTGTTCGATTCTATGATGAAGCAATCGAAGAAGAATAAGAGATTGTTATAACCACCTTGAATGACCTCCCAAGATCATGGGATTCATTCATTCAAGGAATGTGTTCTAGAAGAAAGTTGATTACCTTCTCCAGAATCTAGGAAGAGTGAACACAAGAAGAAGTTCGACTCATAATAAGAGAAGATAATATGGGAGAAACTGAAGAACAAACTCTCACAATTCAAACAAGATCCCTTAAGCGATGAGGAATATGATGGACTCAACTCTTGAAGAACCTCTTATCCATCTTAGCATCTAGATAAGAAATGATGCAGTTGTGAATGAAGAAATTATGTTGAAGCTGAAATCTAAAGGAGTCTACCCACCGAACAAATAAAGATAAGTATTCGATTGTCATTTCATGGTATTTTTTGGTTATGCATTTCTTTATATTCAGTTGATGTGTTATTCATGTTTGAGTATTTGCATTTATACTACTGAATTGCACATGATGGGTAAGAAGTCAATGATGTTGTACAACATTCCATTTCTACTTATCTAGATTGAAATGTATTTGTTGGCATATTAGGAGTAGTACACACTCTTAATAACATTGGGGTGGAAGGAATCTAGAAGTTACTAAATGTGTACGGAATATGAATGAATGTTGTAGCATTGGCTAAAATAGTTGCATGGTTATGTGACATATATTTGTCACTATTAATATGTTTTGGAAATTATGAGATGTTTCTAATCATGTAACTAAAATTGACTTGTATATCACTCTGAAGAACGAGTAACGACAGTTCAGAAAAGGAACCTAAATCTTCTCAGGCCAGAGACAATGTGGAGAAAGAAAGAGCTTCAGAAGAATATAAAGAGGACGGTAGATCCACCTCGAGAGATGAAGACGACCTTGGACATGAAAAATAATCCAAGATGAAGAATAGTATGACAAGACTTCCAAAGAAAGAAAGAGGCATTTGACACACTCTAGTTGTGTGACATTGTTGGGCTGCATCATTGATGTAGAGCCTTGCAGCTATGAAGAAGTATCCAAGAAGAAAGGTAAGGAGACTATGGTCAAAGAGTACAAGTTGATCAAGAGGAATGATGTCTAGGATGCAGTGTGGAGACTTGAAGGGAAGTCCGTAGTGTCTTCCATATAGATCTAGCATGCAGTAGATGGTAGCGTCATGGGTTACAAGGAAAGATTCGTAGCACGAGGATTCTCATAGAAAGAAGGCATAGACTACAAAGAGACATTTGTACCAATGACGAGGTACACTTCATTAGATCCATACATGTAGGTATGTGATGGGAGATACACCAGCTGACATCAAGACAACATTCTTGAATGGTGTAGTAGAGGAGGAAGTGTACGTAAAGCAGCCACTAGGAGTTGAGACACATGATAGACAGACTAATGTGTGCGAATTAAAGAAGGCCTTGTCGATGACATGACCTATTAAATATGAAAGAAGGAGACTTTATACTAAGTTTGAGATGAAAGACCTAGGGATGATGCACTACTTCTTAGGCATGGCGGTGTGGAAAAGTACATATGGATTCTTCCTTGGTCAAGGGAAGTATATAGTAAAGATCCTAAATAGGTTCGAGATGATGGACTGTAAGGAAATAGCCACACCCATGGCATCAAACTTGAAGCTACTGTGCGATGCTTCATCAGATTTAGTTGATTCCGTGATATATCATCAAGTGATTGGATCGTTGATGTAACTGAAAAACAAGAGACTAGATCTAAAGACATTGAGTTGGTTCCAGACGAATCCGAGACATGTTCATATGATTGTCACAAAGCATATTCTGAGGTACCTGAAGGGTATAGTTGATTATGGATTCAAGTATGATGCAAATTGAAAGATTAACATGGATGGTTATGTGGATTCAGATTGGGTAGGTAGTGCCATTGATAAGAAGAACACTTTAGGTTGTTGCTTCAGTATGGGATCAAGTGTGATCTCTTGGTTTAGCAGGAAGTAGTCCTGCGTGGAACTGAGTACATACGAAGCAGATTATATCGCAACTTTTTCGGCTAGTTGTGAGGCAGTATAGATGAGGAAGCTACTATCTAATTTGTTTGATCTCCAGTTGGATGCTACTTGTATATATTGCGACAACCAAAGTTGTGTGAAGTTGTCTGAGAACTCGGTATTCGATGACAAGTCTAAGCACATTGAGATCAAGTATCACTATATCAGGGATATGGTGCAGAGAGGAGTAGTGAAGCTCCAGTATGTTGCGATGGATGAGAAGATAGTCGATGTATTGATCAAGATGCTAGCCAGAGTGAAGTTTGAATACTTCAGAGAGAAGCTTGGTGTACTTCAGATCGAGACTCCTTCCAAGGGGAAATGACGAGTCCGGAAGATGCAAATGCACATGGATTTTTATGACATGGTGGTAGTTTGGTCCTCCCATGGTCGTTGATGTAATTTCTGGGAATTTTCGACATGTTGGTAGGTTAGTCCTCCCATGGTCGTTGATGTAATTGCCGAGATTTTTCGACAAGGTGGTAGGTTGGTCCTCCCATGGTCATTGATGTAATTGTTGAAGCTTTTACGACATGGTGGTAGGTTAGTCCTCCCATGGTTGTTAATGTAAGTGTTGAGCCTTTCCTATATGGTGGTAGGTTGGTCCTCCCATGTTGGTGGATGTAATTGATGTGTTATATGCATCTGGGTTGTGCTCCGTGTGATGATGAGGTAATAGTAGGGTACAGATGTTTTGCAGAGGAATATAATCAGTCCTGGGATACTCCTTCAAGTTTTACAAAGGAATATAATCAGTCCTGGGAGATCCTTTAGGTTTTGTAAGGCAATAAGTCTTGAGATATACCTACTTAATGATTTGAAGACCTACATGGAGAAGGGGCCTACATCCAGCATGAAAAAAGGCTGGCACTGTAGAAACTTCTCATGACAAATAATATAGTACGATGATCAAATTATAAGAAGATGATGACAGCAGCTATGATGAAGACTCTATCACTACATGATGATGACGATGCAATGAAGACATGACAAAATGTGTTGATGACTATGTAGAGAGAGAATACTTTCTTAGTTAAGAGGGAGTGTTGATGTATTTATAACTTTGAAATATATTCTGATCTATATTATCATTTTATGTTGTTGTACCCCTATTAGGGATGTGTGTTACCTCTTTATGGGATGTCTAAATTGTGTCTAGACCTTGAGGTATAACCTCTGTTGTAAGTCGAGGCAATATTCCCCAGTGTAACATCATGTAATATGTAATTGTCATCTCTCTAGGAGAAGTGGTCCCTGTGTGAGATGACATGTAGGCTCGAGTCTTATATTTGGTCAGTGTCTTGAAAGGGTATAAATAGGGAGGTGCTCTCCCTCATTTATACACACCTCACACACTCTCTAAGGCGCATGAGAGAGAGACAATCAGAAGAGGAGAGAAAGATAGCTACTGAACATTTCTTATTACTGCTTTTGATCATCTTACTATTCTGAAGAAGTTTGCGGGGTTTTCTCCTTTATGGTTTCCCTGATGAAAATCTTTGTGTCTTGTGTTTTTTTATATATTATGCATTTTGTTGTACTTGTTATTCTTTCAAATAAACATCCTAGATAATCTAATTAGATCTTAAGAAAAACTAACAAAAACATAAGCATGGAAAACTACCTCGATGAACTAGAAAATTACATGTCTAATATTAATTGACAACTCCCTAACAACTCCCTAAACAGAAATCCTCCATAGATGAGCTAAAATATATAAATATATTGATAATGAATGAGGAATCCTATATAGATGGATAGTTATGTAGTACAACACCCTTTCATGATATAAATATGTTGCAATCATTTCCCGAAGTTGAGATGAACAAATTTGATGAATCTGTCACCATAATGATTGGGTTACCCACATCGTAAACCACTTATCCATCATTGGTGCATAAATGATGACATGATGAAACTAAGAATGAGTGTATTATACTTAGAATAATAAATATGGTAATTGCAATATTCCCAATTAAGACCCTTGGAATGTATTAAATCAGATTATGTAAATGATGTAAATATGCTAGTAAAGTTTCCTAGTGTGAAGCTCAAGTCTAAGGCTTGACAAGACTTGAATGGTTAGACGTGTATAATGTAAATATTTATATATGGGCCATGTGGTTGGATTGTCACAATGACTCAAAATATGCGTAATATGAGTGAGTGTATTAATCTCTCTTTTATTCACTACCTATTTTAGGATTGGATATTTGGTCCTAGGAAATTTGTGGAAATATTGTAGACTCGGATATGCAAATTCACATTTAGATTTCATTGCATAGGATTTTGTGTAGATCACAAATCCTTGTGTGTGGCGGCTCCCTGTTAGAATTGGCATTTTGTTTTGTTGTGTGTGTTGATATGTGGAGTGAGTTGCTACATTTTGACCATAATGTGGACGTATCGTCATGTGGATTTGTTTTTAAGCTGGTTGTGACTCCATGCGATGGAAGATTGTGGTAATGGCCTTTTTTTTGTCTAGATGCCATTGGTTTGTGTTTGGTATTCAAAAAAAAATAAAATTTCATTCACATATTCATGAGGCATTCTTAGCATAGTATTTTTTGCCAACTTATTGTAATAAGGTTATTAGCAACATTAGTTTTGTCATGACTTTTCACTGAAGTCTAAATTATTCATACCATTTGAGGCATTACGAAGAGCATTCTTCTCTATTTCCAAGGAGTGATTGCGTGCCTTATTTATTTTCTTATTTGAGATAATTGATTTTCTTATAAGCTCAATGAATATGTATTCATTCCTCACTTGTGTGGAACCTAATATGTCCTTGTTTGTAGGGACTCATATCAAGGATTGTTGTCCATCATGGTTTTTATTAATGGTACCTCTCATTCTGCACTTTTGAGTAGTGTATTGTATGTCACTCATATAGATAGTTTTAGAGTGTGACTGGACATTTGAATCTATAACATGACCAACCCTATTTTGCTGTCATTTGGAGCTAGCCACATTATTTATGGTACCTACCATTTTGTACCTTTGAGTAGTGGATTGTGTGCCACTCGTGCAAATAGTCTTAGTGTCATCGGGCATTTTCCTCTGTATACTATGTTGTTTTGTAGTATTTTTTGTCGCTATTTTTTAGTGTTTCATGCTAAGGTTGTTTGGCATCTTTTCCACCTTTAGTTTGTACCTCCATACGTTTACCATCATTAGTGACATCCATTGCCATCATCTTTTCCACCCGCTTCAACAATATGGGGGGATGGTTTGTAATGTTTCCTTGGGTGATTTTTTATCCACAATTTTGATTGAGATCAACCATATTTGGAGTGAGCCTTGTACACAACACCGATTAGTATATTGACCTAGCAGTTGCAACAGTTAGCAACCCATGCGCTCCGATGATATGGATTGGTGTCCATAGGGACACTCAATATACGATATTTTCTCGATTGCAAATGAGTCCCTAATCAGGTGTTTTGCATCAACGCTCATTTTAGAGGATTGTGCATTCATTCATCATTTCCCCAACAATTTGAAATGTGCATTTCCAACATTTGTGACTGACTCTCTTTTGGAGATGAGTTTTTATCCTATGGGTTTTTCTCCTTTTCCCCACTTATAAGAGTTTGTACATGGACGCCTTAGCACGCCTTGTCGTTGGGACCCATTTTTGTTTCTTTGTTTACTACCAACATTTTGCTTACCAAAGTGTTGGTGTTTTTCAATAGTGTCACCATTTATTAATTATAAGCTTACATATACATCCTTATTTGTCAAAGTGTTCTTAGCTATTGTTAGGCCTCTTCCATTATTATATATGGAAGACATTATCTTATATTTGTATAAGAGATCAATAAAACAATATATTTTATTTTATTTTTACGAAGCTCATTCAAAATCTAGATTCATGGAATCTAATCAAATCTCTACCGCAATCAATATCAATATGTTGAAAGAAGATCATCTAGGTTCATGTCATCGACGTTTATCATCCCACAAAATGTATATTTTTCATTCACTTAAAACAAGTTCCCATGGGAAACCTTATACCCTATTTAAGTAAATTCCAGTGGGAAAATCATATGGAAGGAAGCAAAGTTTAATGTTAACCTCGTGAACACCATCTTGATTTATATATTAACCTCGTGAACAACATCTTGATTCCATATTTAATATGACATGTAGAGCGATATTTCAAAAACCAAAAATTAAACAATGAGATCACAGAAACATATGAAAATAATGAAAATGACACCTGCACCCAATGCGCATACAGTACAAATGACCATGTGAAACTATTTCGATGGGAACAATCCAATTCCAGTTAAATATAAATAGCTTATATTTTAGAGTAACCATAACCATCAAATAAAACAAAGAAATCCTGAAAACGTTTACATATAATGTGAAAACCTGATGAATCTCTTTTCAATGTAGCTTTTGCGGTGCTTTTAAATGTTAGAATACTGAACAGTTATCCCTGTAGACATTCCATATTTGGTTTGAATTTTCTTGTGTTTTGTGCAGTCTTCCATTTATTCCACTTCTTCCATGCTTTCACGTTATGTTTTTTTAATTGCACTCCTTTGTTAATAAAAGGAAACTCATAAAATTGAATAATCACATTAACGAAATTGACAATAGACTATATTATATTAAACATGCAGGCTATACTCTCGCTGATTTTCCTTTTCAAGTGTCAGAATTATTAGTTTTTTATATATTTGGGTTATACCAACACGTTCTTGGCCTTTGCTCCAGCGTAACTGATTCCCAGCATTAAATTGAATATATAAATTCAAATCAACCATCTTCACTATAGTTGAAATCAACTATCTTCACTATAGTTGAAATCAACTAGGTCACAATACTATTAAATGTATTAAAATTCTCAACAATTAAATTATACCCTCACCCATTTAAACAACAATTAAATTATACCCTCACCCATTTAAAGAAAAAACCTAGTACATTTTTCTTGGCCTTTGCTCCAGCGTAACCGATTCCCAGCATTAAATTGAGCATATAAATTCAATAAATGTGATACCCACTTGTATGAATTTATGCTTTTTTTATATATGGTTTTATATGTGATGTTACGTTTCCTTTTGAATTTTTTATGTATTCTTCTCTAAATATAGAAATGGATTTTATGTATATTTTTAAAGATAGATAGTACACCTAGACATCAACTACCATCATCCATTTTTATGAATAAAAGTGGTATTCTACCTTCTAAATTGGAGTAAATGAAGTAATCCATTTTAAAAAATTTCTTGTGTTTTGTGCAGCCTTGCATTTATTCCACTTCTTCCATGCTTTCACGTTATTTTTTTTAATTGACAATAGACTGTATTAAACTCATAAACTTGAATAACCGCATTAACGAAATTGACAATAGACTGTATTAAACATGCAGGCTATACTCTCGCTGATTTTCCTTTTCAAGTGTCAGTGCCATGATTCCGATCATGAGCAAAAACTATTAGAATTATTAGTTTTTTGTATATTTGGGTCACAATACTATTAAATGCATTAAAATTTTCAACAACTAAATTATACCCTCACCCATTTAAAGAAAAAAGCTAGTACATTTCTCTTTGGAAACATTGAATCGGTCAAACAAGAGCTTAGAAGGATTCCCTCATTTCTCACCCAGTTTTTATGGTGACCATTTCTCTATGGTGACCATTGCTCTATGCGAACTTCCACTCAAATTATAGTGAGCGCTCAGTTAACCTAGTTAGCTCTCAGTTAAGAAGTAGATCTTGTTTATAATCTAAAGTAAATATTATTTATAATCCAACTAAATTGAGGTTATTAGATAAAGCAAAGTGATGTTCACCTACTTTGGTCTACTCCAATCCTTATGGAAAATCTCAGAAACTGGGTATCAAAGGGTGGAACCCTCCATTACTTGCCTCTTTTTCTCATCTGGAATATCTTGAAGGCTAGGAACCATAATTTATTTGAAGATCTAATTCCTAATATTGCCAGTCTCTCACATATCATCCCTGATGAGGTAAATTCTTATAAGGTACCATTGAAATCTAGGAATAAAACTCGTGACATTGGTGAGCCTCCTGATGCAAAATTTCCTATGGTTTTCTTTGATGGAGCTGGGGCAAACTTCATTGGAGGAGCGGGTATATGTATTTGGTTAAATGATCACCATTTTTTTGCTATTAAGCTCGGATGTGGGAGTAGCACTAATACTAGAGCATAACTTTTAGCACTTTGGGCATCATTACGGGTCGCCAAAGATATTGGGCTGCCTTACCTACATATCTTTTGTGACTCCTCGGTGATTATAAATTGGGAAAAGGGGGAATCCACCCTTGACATGGTGAACCTTGAGGCTTGGTGTCACAACACCAGATTACTCATGTCCTCATTCACCTAGGTGGATTTCAGTCGTGTCTATAGGGAACATAACAAGAGGGCAGACATCTTATCCAAGGAGGGGTTGTGTATGGCTCCTGGTCATCTCTTACTTACTAAATCTTATGATGATGAGTTTATTGGGGAAGTCTCAATCCAGCTTTTTTAGAATTTTCTCATTCCATTTTAGATATTTATCTCATGGATTTTTTTGAGTTATTTCTAGTTTTGCTAAGCAGCAGTTACAGAAATTTTGAGACTCACTTGCCTACTTTGGATAAGGTGTCTAGGCTCTTGTTATGTTCTTTATGGACATTCTCTCATTGATGTATATACTACTCACTTTTGAGAGGACCTTTTCATGTATTGATACCCAGGTGCTAATAGTATTTTTTCACATCTTGGGTATAGTTATATTTCTGTTTTGAACTGCATTGTAATGTAATATTTATTGTTCTATCTAACCCATTGAGATATGGACAGTTGTTTGATGATGTACAAGGTTACCTTTGATTCAATAGAATATCGAAGAACTGTGTTTTTCGACTGAAAAAAAAAATAATATCTCTAAATAATTTTGACAACTTGTGTCACTTAAAAGCTTCCAACAATTACATTGAATGCTCCTTCATAACCAAACACTATGATGGAACTATGGCAATGATCTGACATGGTGGAAGTATGCGTTGACAAAATATTATAAACAACTTATAACCTTTAAACAATACGTCATTAGAAAATTAGAAAATAGCAATTCAATGCTTGGAAGTGGAAGTGGGTTTATACAGGTCGCAATAAATTAGAATAAAATAAACTTAAATTTGTCTAGTAAATGATCGTAGAGTATATTATATTGAAAATGCTGAGCCCTGTGCTGCGACGAGTAGAAGCTGAAACACCTATTAAATGCAATCGAAGAAAAAAGAAAAAATTAAAGCCGTGGGGGACAAATAAATTGAGTTCATCATTTCGATATTGCTGACCTTCATATATTTTGGAGTTATAATGCACTGGTATTGCATGCAATTTACCCATCCATCATACATCATAATTGCATAATGCTAGCTTTCAAGAATAAGCTCATGTGAACACCATCTTAATTTTATATTTAATATTAGATTTTGAGCCATATTTAAGAAAACATAAATTAAACATATGAAATGTATTATGGGGATTCATGAGTGAGGAAATATCATATCACATTCATTCATATTGGGGGTTTGACTACTCCTAAAAACCTAAAAAATATATTGCCTTGTATTAAGGGGTCAAGGGGGGATTTTTAAATTGACATAGTAATATGAATATTGAGGGTTATTTTATTTGAGAGGGCTTAGGAATAACCACGAAATCGTGGGATGGATTCATGCCTCCAAATCATGGGCTCAATTCATACCTCCAAATCGTGTGTTGGATTCATATTAGTCCTAGTTTTTGTTAAGGAATAACCTCCAAATCACGAGCTAGATTCATACCTACAAATCATGGGATGTATTCATGTTAGTCCTAACTTATGCCAATGAATAACCTCCAAATCATGGGCCGGATTTATACCTCTATATAATTGAACTTATGTATTCTTCCTTTTTTTAGAATTTTTTTTTTGGTTGGGGTTTAGGTGGGTATTAAGATTCAATCAAACCTTGCCCTACGAAAACCAAGAAAAGTGAGATCAATCTTTCCTGGCTCAATAAAACTAAGAAAAGCTAGATCAATCTTTCTTAACTAATTATTTCTTTCAACTTTTTGCATTCTTCTTTAACATTTTAGCATTGCCAATTAGGAATAGTTGTTAGATTGAGTTATACTTGGCACATTCATAATTATAATTTTAATTCTTATACGCAAGCTATATGTATTAATATTGTATCGGAACTGAAATGAACATAGGTGAAAATCTAAATCCTTATTTGCATACCCTATGTGTTATTTATAACATGAAATGGTATCATATAAGTTTCACCATTTGTGTATCTTTATAACTATTGCATACTTGAGACTTAAAAATGGAGTTTTTTCCCTCTCCTGTAAAAGTTAAAAAACTAGATATAACCCAAGAAAATGTAGCTAAATGTTGTCAATTCTCTTGATTAAAAGAATAAATGTAGAGGAAGAGGAGGAAATCCATTGCATCTTACTATGAATGACCCAAATCCAAGTTATGCACATGATAATATGGAGTTATTGAAAAGTAAGAGGAATTTTTATATGTTCATTTGGGTTCAAACATCAATGATGTATTTTGATAAGAATGTAGGGATGTCCATCCATGAAAGGGTTTCAATTTTTCATTTTTATGGAGTTAAATTTATTAAGCTTATAGAAAACATGATCTTTCTATGGCTATGTTTGCATTTACATGATATAAAATTGGTATATCGGTAGGTTGAGTGAAACATCTACAATTCTCATATTTTCTAAGCATTGCATTGACTATTGGACTATGAGTGTTTTACATTCTTTGTTACATTGATCTCTTGACCAGGTTGTCTTTTACTCTCCATTACTATTTTGTTAGGTCTTCCACTATACAATGCTACAAATTGATCTGTTGCACCTGCAATCCTGGTTGGATCATTATTAGCATTATACTATTATTTTATTTAGCATATTGTTTGCTTATACTAATTTTCGTTACGGATCTTGTTTGTTACAACTTGATAATATGATATAAGGGTGTATTAAAGATGGGAACTTGATAAAAATGGATACCTACAATATATGGTGAAACTAGGCGTTTTCTTAATTGGAAAGGTATATTGGGAGGGGGGCTCAACAATACAATTATAGGAGTTATTTTCCAATATTTAATGAAATTAGGTATATTCTTTAATATCTTGTGAATGGCCGTACTATGCAATAAGTTCACTGAGTGAACCCCCCGTAATAAGGATAGATACATGTTATAGTGTATGCAAACATAAATATTTTTCGTTCATTGAGTAAAATTGAAGTTGGTTAAGAATACATGTAGTGAGTACAAGTGGAATCGGCTTGCTAGAGTAACCTTTGTTTACACACCTTTAGGTAGTACTTCATCAGACATAAATTGCTCATAAATTGAGTCATCCACATACTCTTGTGTATATCAAAATATATCTAGAAACACCTGAAGCTATCATTAAATATTCCTATTGACTGTATTGCTTCTATATTACATTGAGGAAAAACCTTGAGAAGATCACTCTCAAATACTAAGTATTTGGGTAATATGGAAAAGGGAATGATTCATCCTCTTTTGTTTGTGCTATGTAATATTTAACCAAGTACTATTACTAGAAACTTTCAATTGTATCAAAGAGATATAGCAATTGCCATTTATTTTTCCTTAAGACCCTAGAAACCCTATGCACTAAAGACTAGGTAGTTGAAAATAAAAAAAAAAATTATTCAATATAGTACACTCAAGTGTGCTATTCCCACTTGTAAAAACTGTTGATGTATTTATAAATTCAGAAGATATTCTGATGTATACTATCATTGTATGTTGTTGTACCCCCATTGGGGATGTGTGTTACCCACTTACGGGATGTCTAAATTGTGTCTAGACCTTGAAGTACAACCTCTGTTGTAAGTCGGGGCAATAGTTCCCAGTGTAACATCATGTAATATGTAATTATGGTCTCTCTAGGAGAAGTGGGCCCCATGTGAGATGACATGTAGGCTCAAGTCTTATATTTGGTCAGTGACTTGAAAGGGTATAAATAGGGAGGTGCTCTCCCTCATTTATAGACACCTCACACACTCTCTAAGGTGCATGAGAGAGAGAGAGAGATAGTAAGAGGAGGAGAGAAAGATAGTTGATGAACATTTCTTATTACTGCTTTTGATCATCTTAATATTCTGAACAAGTTTGCAGGGTTTTCTCCTTTGTGGTTTCCTCGATGAAAATATTTATGTCTTATGTATCTTTTATATCTTATGCATTTTGCTGTAATTTTTATTGTTATAGATAAATATCCTAGATAATATAATCAAATATTAAGAAAAACTAACATGGCATCACAGACTCTCTAAAAGACGGCACTGTGCAGTTGCAGGAACTAGGGATTCCTAGTTGAAGGTGTTCTCTCCATAGATCATCAAGAAATGAGGGATAGTCTAACTCTCCTTACTAGGGAGCATCTGTTTGTGGTACCAGTTTCTAAATTAGATAATTTTCACTATGCAGCCAAAATACAACTACAATGGCAGCTAATGGAAATTAGGGTTTCATGCCTGAAAACCCTAGAAGGTTGAATTTAGTCATTCTAGAACGTTCTCTATAACGTGAGATTGGAGAAGCCTCAAAAGACAAAACTTTTACAGGCCGAATATAAATTCCTTTTGTAGCTTATGTAAAATTTTCATCCTCACATTCGCTATACTTCAGGAGATATGGTTCCTCCAAATCAAGGTTCCAGCCTCCTCTAGAATATAGTCATAAATAGATGACCTATGGATATTTTCTATATCTCTAGATAGGAAGGTTCAAATGAAATTTACAAAGATGTTGTAGGTAGGGAGAAAAATTTAGTTTCTGTGGTACTATTTTGAGACCCATAATGTGAAACGGTGACACATGGTAATCCGTTCAAGTTCGATATGTTGAACAGTCCCCATAACAGTCACCTTGGGAAAATCCGCATGAGTCACACTTCGAGAATCCATTTCTTCTCTAAAATATGGGGTTGGAAATAATACATATCATGATATCTCACTGAGAAGTTTCACATTGTAAGGATATGAAACATAGGATATACAACAGAATCATTTTCAAACATTTATGCAGAAGAAATTGGAAAACTAGGGCTTACTGTTCCGGGAGCTTCGCACCACTGTTTTCAGAAAAGAAGTACATTGGACAGCTCGCCTTGAAGAGGCCAATATTTATTTCCAATCCAAAGTTTGACATTCCAAGTTTGAAAAATTAGGGTTTCTCTGACAAACCCTAGATCAACCAGCTCTGGAACCAGGTCAGACACCTCAAATCAGTAAGATATAATTTTTTTCTATTTACATTTGAGGTTCTCATTTAAAAATAACTAATCACACCCAACTTGATGACAAGCTTGGTGAAGATGACAACTTCTGAGTGTGGAAGTATAGGACCTCCGTGATCCCTGAAGAAAATGACTTGGATCAGTATTTCAGTAAGGAAGTTCTAAGAGTGAGAGGGAGATGAGGCTAAGGTTAGAGCCAAGAGAATCATTGCAGATTCTATCAAAGATAATCTCATCCCTAATGTGTCATCCTTGAAGACACCAAAAGGAAGTGTTCGATGCTATGATGAAGCAATCGAAGAAGAATAAGAGATTGTTATAACCACCTTGAATGACCACCCAAGATCATTGGATTTATTCATTCGAGAAATGTGTTCCAAAAGGAAGTTGATTACCTTCAGTAGACTCTAGGAAGAGCGAACACAAGAAGAGGCTCGACTCATAATAAGAGAAGATAATATGGGAGAAAATGAAGATCAAACTCTCACGATTCAAACAAGATCCCTCAAGCGATGAGGAATAAGAAGGACTCAACTCTTGAAGAACCTCTTATCCATCTTAGCATCTGGAAAATAAATGATGCAGTTGTGAATGAAGAACTTATGTTGAAGCTGAAACCTAAAGGAGTCTACCCACCAAACAAATAAAGATAAGTATTCAATTGTCATTTCATGGTATTGTTTGGTTATGCATTTGTTTATATTCAGTTGATGTGTTATGCATGTTTGAGTATTTGCATTTATACTACTGAATTGCACATGATGGGTAAGAACTAAATGATGTTGTACAACATTCCATTGCTACTTATCTAGATTGAAACCTATTAGTTGGCATATTAGGAGTAGTACACACTCTTAATGAAATTGGGGTGGAAGGCATATAGAAGTTATTATATGTGTACAGGATATGAATGAATGTTGTAGCATTGGCTAAAATAGTTGCATGGCTATGTGACATATATTTGTCACTATTAATATGTTTTGGAAATTATGAGATTTTTCTAATCATGTAACTGAACTTGACTTGTAGATCACTCTGAAGAATGAGTAACAGCAGTTCAGAAAAGGAACCTGAATCTTCTCGGGCCAGAGACGCTGTGGAGAAAGAAAGAGCTTCAGAAGAATATAAAGAGAATGGTAGATCCACCTTAAGAGATGAAGACAACCTTGGACACAACAAATAATCCAAGATCAAGAATAGTATGACAAGACTTCCAAAGAAAGAAAGAGGCCTTTGACACACTCCAGTTGTGTGACATTGTTGACCGGCATCATTGATGCAGAGCCTTCCAGCTACGAAGAAGTATCAAAGAAGAAAGGTAAGGAGACTATGATCAAAGAGTACAAGTTGATCAAGAGGAATGAAGTCAAGGATGCGGTGCCGAGACCTAAAGGGAAGTCCGTAGTGTCTTCCATATAGATCTAGAATGTAGTAGATGGTAGCATCATGGGATACAAGGAAAGATTCGTAGCACGAGCATTCTCACAGAAAGAAGGCACAGACTACAAAGAGACATGTGCACCAATGATGAGGTACACTTCATTAGATCCATACATGTAGGTATGTGATCGGAGATACACTAGCTGACATCGAGACAACATTCTTGAATGGTGTAGTAGAGGAGGAAGTGTATATAGAGAATCCACTGGGAGTTGAGACACATGACAGACAAACTCATGTGTGCAAATCAAAGAAGGCGTTGTCGATGACATGACCTGTTAAAGATGAAAGAAGGAGACTTGATGCTAAGTTCGAGATGAAAGACCTAGGGATGATGCACTACTTCTTAGGCATAGTGGTGTGTCAAAGTACATATGGATTCTTCCTTGGTCAAGGGAAGTATACAGTAGAGATCTTAAATAGGTTCAGGATGATGGATTGTAAGGAAATAGCCACACCCATGGCATCGAACTTGAAGCTACTTTGCGATGCTTCATCAGATTCAATTGATGCCATGATATATCATCAAGTGATTGGATTGTTGATGTAAATGACGAAAAAGAGACTAGACATGTGCTTTGCTCTGAACACATTGAGTCAGTTCTTGATGGATCCGAGACATGTTCATCTGATTGCCGCAAAGCATATTCTGAGGTACCTGAAGGGTATAGTTGATTATGGATTCAAGGATGATGCGAATCGGAAGATTAACCTGGATGGTTATGTGAATTCGGATTGGGAAGGCAGTGCCATTGATAAAAAGAGCACTTCGGGGTGTTGCTTTAGTATGGGATCAGGTGTGATCTCTTGGTTTAGCAGGAATCACGTGTGAACAAAATCTTAAGTCTATATTTAATATTAGATTTTGAGCCATATTTAAACAATGAAATCACATAACATAGATTTTGAGCCAAATTAAACAATGAAATCACATAAACACAAATTAAACAATGAAATCACATAAACAAATGAAACGTATTACTTAAAATTAATATAAATGAAAATGGCATTCCATGTGTGTTTGAATACTCTTCTATTCTTTTACGTTGTTTTTTTGTTTTTCCTTATAACAAGTCTAAATATAAAACATGCATTCTGTAAAACATTAATGGTTAAATACAATGAGCAATAAAATGAGCAACTGATATCGATGTTGTAAAGTGTAACTTAATTTTATTAAAATAAATAATAATAATTAAAATTTTATATATTTTTTAATAATATAAAAATGAATTGATGTTGTAAAGTGTAAGTTAATTTTATTAAAAGAAATAATAATAATTAAAAAATTTATATATTTTTTAGTAATATAAAAATATTAAATATAGTTTTTTTTAGAGAAATTACTTTTTTGAGGTTTGAATTTTTTTCTTTATATGTAAAAATGTTAAGGTAAAAAAGTTTACACTTCAAGAAATTGGATTCCTATACACAAACCCTAATATAAATAAATAAATCAATAACTGAAATTGAACTCCTTCACCCAAAACCTAATATAAATCAATAAATAAAAAAACTGTTATAAATAATAGAAACATAAAAGATTACCATATTATTTTTATCTTTTCATTAAATTAACATTTTAATTTAAGTTATTTTTTTAAATCTTAATCTTTTAAGATATGGAATTCAATCAATTTTTTTTTTTGTCGACAAAGTGGTGGAACCCCCTGGCTAGCAGGGTTGCCATTGGCTAAGTAACCACGAACCAGGGGCATCTAAGCCATCAAAATCACTCAGGGATTGCACCCGGCCTGGACCACACCAACCCTTAACATGGTCAGATTTTTTGGTATACGACAGGATTAGAACCGACGACCTTTCAGCTTAGGGGGCGTCTTAACCATACCCTGCCACCAACTGTTTTTGCTGATGAATTCAATCAATTTATTATTAACAAGGAGAAAATTATCATGAGATGTATGTTAAACCTGGATCTGTCAAGCATCATGAGAGATCTAATTTCTTCAGCTATTATTATTTTTAATAGTAAACTCAAGAAATTTGATCATTTTCTTGCACATATAAATTTGATGCAATAATTATAAATATTATTTTATTTTAAAATAATTCAAAACATAAAATTTTAAGAATTCTTATTAATTTTAATAATTCTTATTTTCGGCTAAGGGAAAATGTTGTTTCTTACCATGTAGCAAAACAACAAAACAAGGCCAAGCTGTGCAAGGCCCTATTAAAGGAAAAAGAGTAGAAACTACAAGAAGGGATCACCCTTCTTGCTGAGAAAGAGCAGGAAATACTGGCATGCAACCAAAACCACATTGCACTGGTGGAATCTATCAAGCATGCCATTGCAACATTCCCACCAGGAGCAAGACAAGAAGATGAAGAATCCCTGGCTAAAGTCACTAGGCTCACGAAGATTGCGCAGGATCTTCGCCAGCAAGTGAAAGATATGCAATCTAGGAAGATGCCAAGCACACCCATAGAAGTTCTTGAGGAAAGAAGAAAAGCAATGTCTAAAGTTGTTGAGAAAACAAGAGAAGGTGAGGCACTCTGCGCCAAGGCCGTAGATGCTGTTGTGACCATTTGGGGAGCACTGCTCGAAGATGACACAGTTGAGAAAATAAGGCAGAGTGCACGTGAGGTAGATAATAAAATCAGTGTTTCCAAGGTGAAAATGCAGAATATTCCCCTCCAGCAAAAGGTCATTAAAAATGCAGAGATCAAAATGCTACAACAAGAAGTGCAAACCCTTCGCGAACAAGAAAAATCTAGGGAAGCCGAGGTTGAGGCATTCCAGTCGAAAGATGAACAGCTCACAGACCATATTCAGCCAACAGTGCAGAAACTTCAAGGCATAGTGCAATCGATAGCGGTGGAATCGTTGGAACATGTCCATTCCAACCGTGTGGAGGAGTTGGCTATGTAAGCAAAGGAAGCTGCAAAGGAAGTTGCTAAGGTTGAAATACTGGTGCAAACATTCCAAGACAAGTTTCAAATTGCTTCGCACCCTAAGTCGGTGCCAACAGCTTAAAATAGTGCAAGAAAATAAGGCCGAGGTGCATAGCCAAAGCCAAAAAGAAAAATTGAAAACCAGCAAGGAAGGCATCCCTAGCGCAGCATATGCGGGAAGATGAAGTGGAACCAAAAAAAGAGGTTATGTGGAAAGGAGGTTGCACTTTAAAACTCACCACCACACCAATTATGAGACAAAGGGTGGGAGGTCCCAGACAGCTGGCAAGCACTAACAAGCCGTTAAATGCATCAAGATCCCACAAAGATTTGGTGTTTGTAACATGACAACAACCCAGGTGGATCAAGTGTGGCAAACTCTGTAATGGTGACTGTCCAACTCATCAACACTCAATCACGACTGCCAGTATGGGGAAGTAACAACATCGGTAATCATAGCAAATATGAGAAGAAAATTTGGTACACTAGATGAAGGTCTTGTCCTAATGATGCACCTAGATGAACCTACAAGACAGGTGACCCGATGCTCCTCCTATAACATCGGGGCGGCCTTGTAGTAAGAATACATCACTTAGTTGTGTTGATTGACCACTAGTTACAGTTCCAAATGGGTTGGGGAGTGTCATGGTGAGGGGCCTTATGGGCTAAAGCAGTTGCTGCATCCTTCAGTGTGTCGGGTATATCCAAAGACGAGAATAAGAAAGATGGTAGCAATCTGCAAGTTAATTTGACCCAACTAGAAGTCTCTGGCAAAATCATCCTTGGCTATTATTAGATCAGTAGATTAACAGTCCTGCCAGATGCACCAGAGCAGACTCTGGTAGGGACCAGAGTTCTTTCCCAATCCAAAAAACTTTGTGAGGTAAGAACCAGGGTCCTTGCCATCTTTCACAAAGTTTGCAGGATTGGCGAGCGGGCTCATTTTCCTGAAATCCAGGCTGGATCTTCATCTATTGACGGACCGAGGAAAGGCCACATGGCCTGTTACGACTTGTACTTTGTGTTGTTCTAGTGAAATTCATCAAATTTTGGCGACTTATTCACCTCAACCACCCTTACTTGCGGGGATTTTCTAGTTTTCAATATGGACAAGTCTTCAAAGTCCATATTTATGTTCGGAAGGGTGGTGTAGAGCCAGATGAAGAAAAGATGAAATTGAGGAAGAACAGCAAGAGAACAAGCCACAACAGACACAAGCAAAACCCTAGGAGCTTGAGAGGGGTGGAAGAACCAAGGCCACTTGGATTTCTATGTCGGAATGGGACACTAGCCACCCTTGGTGAAATTGGAAGCGGACTATGATAAGATGATGAAAGAGTCCCAGAGCAAAGACAACATTATTGTTCATTGGGATGTTTGTCCCAATAAGAAGTGCATAGATTACTTTCTCTTCCCAAGCGAACCCAAAACTTGAACCCTCCATTGCGAGTATCCAAATGGTGCCAATAAAGAAGCTATATCGACATAGTACCCTTGCAAAGCATCTAAGTATGGAAAGAAGCAGTGTTCTAGGAAACTGCCGAAAAATTTATAAAAAAAAAATCATCAAAGTAAGGAAGAAAGTGCGAAAAAAAATTGTTTTGCAAAAAGTGTCGCACAGATCGCACCTCCTCGTAGGTCCCTTTCTTTGTGGCTTGGGACAAGCCACAAGTGAGTGTTGGGGGCTTGTTAGCCTGGGAAAGTGGCATAAGGAAGAATTTCACCCATGCAACCAAGGAAGATGCACCGCAAGCGTGACAAAAACAAAGGAGGATCGCAAAGGAAGCAAAGGATGTGCACAAGCAGAATAGAGAGGTGTGCGACAAAGGAAAGTAAAGCACAGAAGTGCGCAAATGATAATGGCTAGAAATCAACAGATAGAAAATCCATATCATGGTTGTTTTGGGCGGTGTAATCCTGCAGCTACGCACGTATGAGAGGATATTTGTAATTCAGGCTGATAGTGCCTTGTGTCAAGTAATGATCACCACAGTTGTAGCCTCAGGGGCAGCTAATGGTGACAGTTAACCAATTGTCGGTATGTAGTCAGCCTCGTAGGGTCATGTAAAATAGTATAAATAGGAGGGATGCAATAGTTAGAAGGTTGGATGTCGTTGGATTTTAGTAGCTTTTTGTTGTTTATCATCGATAGTGATTGTGTTTTAGGTTAGTTATTCAGTAATAGTTTTCCTTTTCAGTGGTAATACATGGTGAAGGATGCCACTTTTGTCGTAATGTTGTAGAGATCAGAGAAGGGGAGACTCAAGAAGAGTCTGGTAGTAGTAGAGGGGTTGTTGAGTCATGGATCTGGCTTCTGTGTGCGCAGACCACTAGGAGTAGATGTAGAGTATAAGAGAAAACCAGAGACCATGAGAACCATAAGTCTGAGTCTTAAAGACATATCTTAAGATCAGTCTGCATTCCGCATATTGTAAGGTGCTATATCCTTTCTCATACCTGATGAAGAGCGCCTTGGTTGTTTTCCCAGATGGGTTTCCACGTTATCTCTTGTGTTTGAATGAATGATTGATGTGGTGAATGTTTATGTGGATGGTTACTATTTTCTTTATGTATGATGTTGAATGTTGTTTAAATATTTGATGTTATTCTGTAATCAGTAGATGAATTATTAGAAGGAATAATTGAAATGAAAATATGTATATCATCCTGTTTGCTTCTGTCTTGAGTCACGACCCGATTCGTATGTTCGATTGGTATGAGTCAGTTGTGCTGCACAAGTTGTGTCAGTTGTAAGGTGAAAAGGAAGGTCAAGTTGTACATGATGACATGTACTTGTGCTCGGTCATGCAAGACTGACTCCTCTGTCTAGCCATCCTATTTCCTTCGTTGATCTCCTTCATTGCGATCTAAGGGACTATAATCCCTTGAAAATTGTGGAAACATGGATTCGGCAGTTACCCATCGAAGAGACATCTCGGGTGAGACTGTGCCTAGTTCGCAGGTGTTGCCAAGGGGGCTTACTCTTTTGGGTCGGTATCTCGAGGAATTTTTGGCTTAACGCAATGCACAAAACCTAGGTTGCGCAAGTTAGAAAAAGTGGCCAACATTGGGTAGACAATATTTTTTAGGGATACATTACTGAGTTTCTTGTTGACGCAATAATATCATATAGTGAGTTGGAAACAAAAATTTTACAAGGACCTGGAGGAAGATACTTGACATCTTTAAGAATTTCGATAAATATGCTTGTATGTGAAAAAGGGATCCTAAGAATAGAATCCGATGAGTAAAGAACTGTGCATAAAGAAATCATTTATGTCGCAAACAACTTGTGAGAAAAGGGAGCAGAGTAAGCTGATATGTTTCCTAGTGATAGTAGAATTGCACTAGAGGGTGGAGGTCTAAGAAGTGGAATGAGATTTCGATCATGAAAAAGAAGAAGAACTGTGACAAAAGAGGAAGTTGCAGTACGACCAAAGGAGAATAATATGAGTTGGCGTTGCACTTTGACAGAGTTTCTTGCAATGAGGAAGAGGAATACCATCCTATTTGTGAAAGGAAAGAAGAAGAAGAATCCCAAGAACTAGAATATGAATAGGACACACTTGCGACCCAGCATACACCTCCAGAGGTAAGTTCTAGAAACTCATCTCCTAGTGGGTTTGTCAATACAAGTAATAGTATTTGTGAGAATAGTGGAAAAGGGAGTCCTGTTAGCCAAACGTTTTTATCTAGCAGCTCCAAGTACCAATATAATGGTTAGGAATGATACTAAGTTGTCTATATTCAATGAAAATGGGTTATAAAACCTAGAGAAACATTGGTTTCTATGTGAAGTCATGTGTACCGTGCAACAGGTCCAAGATGAGGCCATAAAGAGGGCTCAAATGATCACAGCCCTAAGGGGTCATGCACTATAATGGTATATGAGGTTCATTATGGTTTCGACGGGAGTTGTATAGAAAATACTCGACCAAATTCGAGAAGGACTAATAGATGAATTTATAAATCCCAAATATGAATCTCAATGTATTATAGAGATTAAAGAGATTAAGCAATTGTCTACGGAGTCTGTCTCACACTTCGACCATAGATTTAAGATGTTAATGGCTAAATTAAGATTCAAGATGTCAAACGTACAACAAAAATAGTGGTTCATTGTAGCACTATTATTGAAAATCCATATTCCCTTGATGCAACAAAAGATTGTGTCACAGACTGAATCTCTAGAGCTGACCATGAAGCTAGAATCCTCACTTGTAGGAGAGACTGGTATAGGGATGATGCAAATTCAATTGCAGTTATCCAATCTTACAGTGCAATTCGAGGACATTAAAAAGGGGAAAGAGACCTAAGAGGAAATGTGGTGTACCAAATGTAGAACATAGGGACACCATAAGGATAACTGCCTGACACTCATGAATTATGTCACATCGGGAGTGGGGAACCCGATAAATACACAAGGGATTCCTTGCTGTAGAATATGACAAACTAGAGGCCATCGATCGTAAGAGTGTTTGTACTTATATAAGATTGCAAGTGCACTGGCTAGTTTATATTGTGAATTTTTAAAATCAATAGGCCACAATGAGAAGGGATCCAGAGCATTTCATCTGCTACAGGAGAAAATGGTCGAAACCTATTTAATGAAGAATGAAGAGCAGATGCAACCTCAACGGGATCAAGCTCAATATCCATAAGATGAATATCTACAACCCCAATATCCACAGAATCAACACCAACATCAACAATACCCTCAAGAAAGGGGGGTGGAAATTTTAGAGGTCGAGGACAAGGAGGAGGATTTGGTCGACGTAAACATACCATATTCTGAAGGAACAATGGAATGATTTGATATTTCTAGTGATGAGCATTTGAGTCCACTAAAATTCAATAAAGTAAACATTGTATCCCCAAAAACTCCAAAATTTGCCAGTATTGGAGATTACTGGGAGGATGAAACTGTTTGGAAAATTACAGACCTATTGCATGAGTTTTAATATATGTTCTCTACAAAATTCTCATAAATGAAAGGAATTATAGGAGACCTTGTAGAAATGAAAATACCATTAAATCTCGATGCAAAACCTGTAAAGCAGTGACCATACCGACTGAATCTGCGGTATAAAAAAAAATTCAAACTTAATTGGACTAAATGATGGATGAAGGTATCATAGACCCTATTGAAGAATCAGAATGGATTAGTCTGATGGTATTCCAAGATAAGAAGGCTATGGATGAAGTAAGAATTTGCATTGACTTAAGGAAATTGAACGATGCTTGTTTACATGACCCATTTCCAACTCCATTTGCGGATGAAGTATTAGAAAGTGTTTGGGTTCAAGAGGTTTATACATTCACTGATGGGTTCTCTGGATACCATCATATCAAAATTGTAAAGGAAGATCGACAGAAGAAAAAATATGCAATGGAGTGGGGTTGTTTCCAATACACAGTAATGCCCTTTGGACTCGAGAATGTTCCTATTATCTTTTCCAGAATAGTAGTGGCTTCCTTCATTGATTTTATTCATAAATGTATTGAGGTCTACTTCAATGATTGGACAGTATTTGGGCTCATTAAGGATCATATTGAGAGTCTCAAAATTATGCTGGAACAGTGTTTCTAGTAACATTTTTTGTGGAACTTAAAGAAATGTATTTTTGTGCCCCTTTTGGAATTTTGTTCGTTCATGTGGTTTATCGCGACGGAATCTTGGTTGACCCTTTGAAAATTGCGATTATCATCGACCTACCACCACCTACCACAATGAAGGAATTCAAAACAACATTGAGACATACATGATACTATTGGAAATTCATCAAAGGATATGTAGAGGTGAGTGCTCTGATAACGAAGTTATTGAATAAATATGTTATATTCCAGTGGATGGAAATTTTCCAAGAAAGTGTAGACACTTTATAGAACAATATGGTTACAATTCCCATACTTGTATTTCCATACTAGAAAAAATGAATTTCATGTACATGGTGATGCATCATGTATCATGCTTGACGTGGTACTATCACAGCTCGGTGAATGATCGATTGATCATCCTATTGTCTTCACTAGAAGAAAATTATCAACAATAGAGAAGAACTATACCACAACAGAAAGAGAGGGACTAGCTATGGTATGGTCTGCAAAAATTTTGGCACTACTTGCTAGTTGGAGATTTCAAAATGTACATAGATCATCCAGCATTGAAATACCTAGTCAATAAGCCAGTATTGGGGGGTGGGGGGGGGGGAATATTTGTCGGTGGCTTGTCCTTTTTCAGGAATTTGAATTTGAAGTATTTATTAAACCGGATCAACTAAATTCAGGGCCAAACCATCTCTTGAGGATTGACAGTGGCGAAGAACCTAGTGATCTCAATGATAGTCTCCCCGATGCACAATTATTTGCAATCACAATGTTTGATTATCATTACAGAGACATCATACATTTTTTTAGTATGGTCTATGCACCAACTGAATTTACTACTGCACAAAATAAATAGTTAGTTGTGTGAGCTGCAAATTTCCAATTAATCGCTGAACAATAATTTAAAATGGGTCATGACGAGATTCTTTGTTATTGTGTCTTAGAACATGAATGACCAATGATACTCAATGAATCAAATGTTTGTGTCGTGGGAGGCCATTGTGTTGGAGAAGCTACAGTGTGAAACATATTGCAAGCAGGATTGTGGTGGCCCACCATGCATGTGGATGCTCGATAATATTGTTGCAGTTGTGATGTGTGTCAAAGAACTGAAAATTAATCATGACGAGATGAAATGGAATTAGTACCTCAAGTAACTTTGCAAGAATTTGAAAAAAGGGTTGTTAATTTTGTGGGACCTATTAATCCAACAGGGAAGAGAATAAGTGAAAGATATATTATTACAATGACCGATTACTTGACTAGATGTGTTGAAGCCACACTAGTGAAGGATTGTGTTGCTGCAACTGCTACCAAGTTCCTATTTGATAATGTTGTGACTTGATTTGGATGCCCGAATATTTTGATAAGTGACCAAGATGCATTTTTTCAATTAGTTGATTGAAGAATTAATTAAAGAATTACAGATCCAACATATAAAGACAACACCATATCACCCTCAAGTGAATGGTGTTGTCGAAGCATTTAACAAAATACTAGAGACTACATTGACAAAGCTTTTCAATATTCAAAGAGACGAATGAGACCAGAAAATACCCGCAGTCTTGCGGGCATACCACACGAATTATCAGAAGTTAATATCTTAACCTCCATTTTAATGGTGTATGGATAAGAGGCAGTGATGCTAATGGAATATATTGTACCCAACTTAAGAATTGTTGTGATTACAGAGATGACAGATGCTGGTGTTTTCGAGGAAATCCTATCATAGTTGATACAGTTGGAGGAGGAACATTTTGTTGCAGATTATCATCAAAATGTTAAGAATGAATGAGATAAATTATGACATGATTGCCACATCAAGAATAAGTCATTTCAGGTTGGAGTACTTGTTATTTTGTATGATCACAAATTTTTAAAGCATCTAGAAAAGATAAAAACACACTCGCTAAGACCGCATATTTTAATTCATAACACTAACAGAGGTGGAGTGCAACTACATAATTTAGATGGAACACCTGCCAAAGGATTGGTGAAAGGAATTCACCTAAATCTCTACCCGGATAGTCGTGACTTGGTCAACCAAAAAAAAAAGAGAAAATAAAGAAAAAGAAAGACAAAACCCTCTAAGAAGTTTTGATTTGATTTGATCACAACCTATGAGTTATTGCAACAAGAAGAAAAAGGTGTCGTAGACTATTTGTCTATCATGAATACAAAAAGAGTGGGAAAGACAATTCATTTGTCTCAATAAAAGGAAAATGTTGAAGGTTGAATACAGTTCTCAAATTGTGGGATGGATTCATACCTCCAAATCATCGGCTCAATTCATACCTCCAAATCATGTGTTGGATTCATATTAGTCCTAGTTTTTGCTAAGGAATAACCTCCAAATCATAGGATGTATTCATATTAGTCCTAACTTATGCCAATGAATAACCTCCAAATCATGGGCCGGATTTATACCTCTAAATAATTGAACTTATATATTCTTCCTTTTTTTAGAATTTTCTTTTGGTTGGGGTTTAGGTGGGTATTAAGATTCAATCAAACCTTGCCCCACAAAAACCAAGAAAAGTGAGATCAATCTTTCCTGGCTCAATAAAACTAAGAAAAGTTAGATCAATCTTTCTTAACTAATTATTTCTTTCAACTTTTTGCATTCTTCTTTAACATTTTCGCATTGCCAATTAGGAATAGTTGTTAGATTGAGTTATACTTGGCACATTCATAATTATAATTTCAATTCTTATACGCAAGCTATATGTATTAATATTGTATTGGAATTGACATGAACATAGGTGAAAATCTAAATCCTTATTTGCATACCCTATGTGTTATTTATACCATGAAATTGTATCATATAAGTTTCACCATTTGTGTATCTTTATAACTATTGCATACTTGAGACTTAACAATGGAGTTTTTTCCCTCTCCTGAAAAAGTTAAAAAACTAGATATAACCCAAGAAAATGTAGCTAAATGTTGTCAATTCTCTTGATTAAAAGAATAAATGTAGAGGAAGAGGAGGAAATCCATTGCATCTTACTATGAATGACCCAAATCCAAGTTATGCACATGATAATATGGAGTTATTGAAAAGTAAGAGGAATTTTTAGATGCTCATTTGGGTTCAAACATCAATGATGTATTTTGATAAGAATGTAGGGATGTCCATCCACGAAAGGGTTTCAATTTTTCATTTTTATGGAGTTAAATTTATTAAGCTTATAGAAAACATGATCTTTCTATGGCTATGTTTGCATTTACATGATATTAAATTGGTATATTGGTAGGTTGTGGAGTGAAACATCTACAATTCTCATATTTTCTAAGCATTGCATTGACTATTGGAATATGAGTGTTTTACATTCTTTGTTACATTGATCTCTTAACTAGGCTCTCTTTTACTCTCCATTACTATTTTGTTAGGTTTTCCACTATCCAATGCTACAAATTGATCTGTTGCACTTGCAATCCTGGTTGGATCATTATTAGCATTATACTATTATTTTATTTAGCATATTGTTTGCTTATACTAATTTTCGTTATGGATCTTGTTTGTTACAACTTGATAATATGATATAAGGTTGTATTAAAGATGGAAACTTGATAAAAATGGATACCTACAATATATGGTGAAACTAGGCATTTTCTTAATTGGAAAGGTATATTGGGAGGGGGGCTCAACAATACAATTATAGGAGTTATTTTCCAATATTTAGTGAAATTGGGTATATTCTTTAATATCTTGTGAATGGTCGTACTATGCAATAAGTTCACTGAGTGAACCCCCCATGATAAGGATAGATACATGTTATAGTGTATGCAAACATAAATATTTTTCATTCATTGAGTAAAATTGAAGTTGGTTAATAATACATGTAGTGAGTACAAGTGGAGTCGGTTGGCTGGACTAACCTTTGTTTGCACCCCTTTAGGTAGTACTTCATCAGACATAAATTGCTCATAAATTGAGTCATCTGCATACTCTTGTGTATATCAAAATATATCTAGGAACACTTCCTATTGATATATTAAATATTCCTATTGATTTTATTGCTTCTATATTACATCGAGGAAAAACCTTGAGAAGATCACTCTCAAAAACTAAGTATTTGGGTAATATGGAAAAGGGAATGATTCATGCTCTTTTGTTTGTGCTATGTAATATTTGACCAAGTACTATTACTAGAAACTTTCAATTGTATCAAAGAGATATAGCAATTGCCATTTATTTGTCCTTAAGACCCTAGAAACCCTATGCTATAAAGACTAGGTATTTGAAAATAAAATAAAAAAATATTCAATATAGTAGACTCAAGTGTGCTATTCCCACTTGTAAAAAATGTTGATGTATTTATAAATTCAAAAGATATTCTAATGTATACTATCAATGTATGTTGTTGTACCCCCATTGGGGATATGTGTTACCCATTTACGAGATGTCTATATTGTGTCTAGACCTTGAAGTACAAGCTTTGTTGTAAGTCGGGGCAATAGTTCCCAGTGTAACATCATGTAATATGTAATTGTGGTCTCTCTAGGAGAAGTGGGCCCCATGTGAGATGACTTGTAGGCTCGAGTCTTATATTTGGTCAGTGACTTGAAAGGGTATAAATAGGGAGGTGCTCTCCCTCATTTATACACACCTCACACACTCTCTAAGGTGCATGAGAGAGAGAGAGATAGTAAGATGAGGAGAGAAAGATAGTTGATGAACATTTCTTATTACTGCTTTTGATCATCTTAATATTCTGAACAAGTTTGCAGGGTTTCCTCCTTTGTGGTTTCCTCAATGAAAATATTTATGTCTTATGTATCTTTTATATCTTATGCATTTTACTGTAATTTTTATTCTTTTAGATAAATACCCTAGATAATATAATCATCTATTAAGAAAAACTAACATGGCATCACAGACTCTCTAAAAGACAGCATTGTGCGGTTGCAGGAACTAGGGATTCCTAGTTGAAGGTGTTCTCTCCACAGATCATCAAGAAATGAGGGATAGTCTAACTCTCCTTATTAGGGAGCATCTATTTGTGGTACCAGTTTCTGAATCAGATAAGTTTCATTGTGCAGCTGAAATACAACTACAATGGCAGCTAATGGAAATTAGGGTTTCATGCCTGAAAACCCTAGAAGGTTGAATTTAGTCATTCTAGAACGTTCTCTATAACATGATATTGGAGAAGCCTCAAAATCCAAAAATTTTACAGGCCGAATAGAAATTCCTTTTGTACCTTATTTAAAATTTTCAGCCTCACATTCGCTATACTTCAGGAGATATGGTTCCTCCAAATCAGGGTTCCAACCTCCTCCAGAATACAGTCATAAATAGGTGACCTAGGGATATTTTCTATATCTCTAGATAGGAAGGTTCAAACAAAATTTATAAAGATGTTGTAGGTAGGGAACAAAATTTAGTTTCTGTGGTACTATTTTGAGACCCATAATGTGAAACGGTGACATGTGGTAATCCGTACAAGTTCGATATGTTGAACAGTCCCCATAACAATCACCTTGGGAAAATCCGCATGAGTCACACTTCAAGAATCCATTTCCTCTCTAAAATATGGGGTTGGAAATAAGACATATCATGATATCTCACTAAGAAGTTTCACACTATAAGGATATGAAACATTGGAGATACAACATAATCAATTTCAGACATTTATGTAGAAGAAATTGGAAAACTAGGGCTTATTGTTCTGGGAGCTTCCCACCATTGTTTTCAAAAAAGAAGTACATTGGACAGCTCACCTTGAAGAGGCCAATATTTATTTCCAATCCAAAGTTTGACATTCCAATTTTGAAAATTTAGGGTTTCTCTGACAAACCCTAGATCAACCAGCTCTGGAACCAGGTCAGACACCTCAAATCGGTAAGATATAAATTTTTCCTATTTACATTTGAGGTTCTCATTTAAAAAATACTAATCACACCCAACTTGATGACAAGCTTGGTGAATATGACAACTTCTGAGTGTGGAAGTATAGGACCTCCGTGATCCCTGAAGAAAATGACTTGGATCAGTATTTCAGTAAGGAATTTCTAAGAGCGAGAGGGAGATGAGGCTAAGGTTAGAGCCAAGAGAATCATTGCAGATTCTATCAAAGATAATCTCATCCCTAATGTGTCATCCTTGAAGAGACCAAAAGGAAGTGTTTGATGCTCTGACGAAGCAATTGAAGAAGAATAAAATATTGTTATAACCACCTTGAATGACCTCCCAAGATCATGGGATTTATTCATTCAAGAAATGTGTTCCAGAAGGAAGTTGATTACCTTTAGTAGACTCTAGGAAGAGTGAACACAACAAGAAGCTCGACTCATAATAAGAGAAGATAATATGGGAGAAACTGAAGATCAAAATCTCACGATTCAAACAAGATCCCTCAAGCGATGAGGAATAAGAAGGACTCAACTCTTGAAGAACATCTTATCCATCTTAGCATCTGGATAAGAAATGATGCAGTTGTAAACGAAGAACTTATGTTGAAGCTGAAATCTGAAGAAGGAGTCTACCCACCAAACAAATAAAGATAACTATTCAATTGTCATTTCATGGTATTGTTTGGTTATGCATTTGTTTATATTCAGTTGATGTGTTATGCATGTTTGAGTATTTGCATTTATACTATTGAATTGCACATGATGGGTAAGCACTCAATGGTGTTGTACAACATTCCATTGCTACTTATCTAGATTGAAACCTATTTGTTGGCATATTAGGAGTAGTACACACTGTTAATGAAATTGGGGTGGAAGGAATATAGAAGTTATTATATGTTGATGGTATATGAATGAATGTTGTAGCATTGGCTAAAATAGTTGCATGGCTATGTGACATATATTTGTCACTATTAATATGTTTTGGAAATTATGAGATGTTTCTAATCATGTAACTGAACTTGACTTGTATATCACTCTGAAGAACGAGTAACGAAAGTTCAGAAAAGGAACCTGAATCTTCTCGGGCCAGAGACACCATGGAGAAAGAAAGAGCTTCCTAAGAATATAAAGAGAATGGTAGATCCTGAAAAGGAACCCAAATCTTCTCGGGCCAGAGACACCGTGGAGAAAGAAAGAGCTTCATAAGAATATAAAGAGAATGGTAGATCCACCTTAAGAGATGAAGACAACCTTGGACACAATAAATAATCCAAGATGAAGAATAGTATGAGAAGACTTCCAAAGAAAGAAAGAGGCCTTTGAAACACTCGAGTTGTGTGACATTGTTGACCGACATCATTGATGCGGAGCCTTCCAGCTATGAAGAAGTATCAAAGAAGAAAGGTAAGGAGACTATGATCAAAGAGTAGAAGTTGATCAAGAGGAATGATGTCTAGGATGCGGTGCCAAGACCTAAAGGGAAGTACGTAGTGTCTTCCATATAGATCTAGCATGTAGTATATGGTAGCATCATGGGATACAAGGAAAGATTTGTAGCACGAGGATTCTCACAGAAAGAAGGCACAGACTACGAAGAGACATTTGCGCCAATGACGAGGTACACTTCATTAGATCCATACATGCAGGTATGCAATGGGAGATACACCAGCTGACATCAAGACAACATTCTTGAATGGTGTAGTAGAGGAGGAAGTGTACGTAGAGCATCCACTGGGACTTGAGACAAATGACATACAGACTCATGTGTGCAAATCAAAGAAGGCCTTGTTGATGACATGACCTGTTAAAGATGAAAGAAGGAGACTTGATACTAAGTTCGAGATGAAAGACCTAGGGATGATGCACTACTTCTTAGGCATGGTGGTGTGTCAAAGTACATATGGATTCTTCCTTGGTCAAGAGAAGTATACAGTAGAGATCTTAAATAGGTTCAGGATGATGGACTCTAAGGAAATAGCCACACCCATGGCATTGAACTTGAAGCTACTTTGCGATGCTTCATCAGATTCAATTGATGCCATGATATATCGTCAAGTGATTGGATTGTTGATGTAACTGACGAACAAGAGACTAGACATGTGATTTTCTCTGAACACATTGAGTCAGTTCCTAATGGATCCAAGACATGTTCATCTGATTGCCGCAAAGCATATTTTGAGGTACCTAAAGGGTATATTTGATTATGGATTCAAGTATGATGCGAATCAGAAGATTAACTTGGATGGTTATGTGAATTCATATTGGGAAGGCAGTGCCATTGATAAGAAGAGCACTTCGGGGTGTTGCTTCAGTATGGGATCAAGTGTGATCTCTTGGTTTAGCGGGAATTAGTCCTGCATGGAACTCAGTACATATGTCGCAGCTTTTTCAGCTAGTTGTGAGGCAGTATGGGTGAGGAAGCTACTTTCTGATTTGTTTGATCTCCAGTTGGATGCTACTTGTATGTATTGCAACAACCATAGTTGTGTGAAGTTGTCTGAGAACTCAGTATTCCATGACAAGTCGAAGCACATTGAGATCAAGTATCACCATACCAGGGATATGGTGCAGATAGGAGTAGTGAAGCTCTAGTATGTTGCGACGGACGTGAATATAGTCGATGTATTGACCAAGCTGCTAGCCAGAGTGAAGTTTGAATACTTCAGAGAGAAGCTTGGTGTACTTCAGATTGAGGCTCCTTCCAAGGGGAAATGATGAGTCTGAAAGATGCAAATGCACATGGGTTTTTCCAACATGGTGGTAGGTTGGTCCTCCCATGGTCGTTGATGTAATTTCCAGGAATTTTTGACATGGTGGTAGGTTAGTCCTCCCATGGTCGTTGATGTAATTACTGATATTTTTCGACATGGTGGTAGGTTGGTCCTCCCATGGTCATTGATGTAATTGTTGAAGCTTTTATGACATGGTGGTAGGTTAGTCCTCCCATAGTTGTTGATGTAAGTGTTAATCCTTTCCTATATGGTCATATGTTGGTCCTCCCATGTCGATGGATGTAATTGATGTGTTATATGCATATGGGTTGTGTTCCATGTGACGATGAGATGATTTGAAGATGATGAGGTAATAGTAGGGTACAAATGTTTTGCATAGGAATATAATCAGTCCTGGGATGCTCCTTCAGGTTTTGCAAAGGAATATAATTAGTCCTGGGAGATCCTTCAGGTTTTGTAAGGCAATAAGTCCTGAGATATACCTACTTGATGGTTTGAAGACCTACATGGAGGCTAGTCCTACATCCATCATGAAAAAAGGCTGGCACTGTAGAAAATTCTGATGACAGATAGTATGGTACGATGATCAAATTATAAGAAGATGATGGCATCAACTATGATGAAGACTCTATCACTACATGATGATGACTATGCAATGAATACCCGACAAAATGCGTTGATGACTATGTAGAGAGAGAATACCTTCCTAGTTAAGAGGGAGTGTTGATGTATTTATAACTTCGAAAGATATTCTGATCTATATTATCATTGTATGTTGTTGTAACCACATTGGGGATGTGTGTTAGCTCTTTAAAGGATGTCTAAATTGTGTCTAGACCTTGAGGTACAACCTCTGTTGTAAGTTGGGGCAATATTCCTCAGTGTAACATCATGTAATATGTAATTGTCATCTCTCTAGGAGAAGTGGTCCCCATGTGAGATGAAATGTAGGCTCAAGTCTTATATTTGGTCAGTGTCTTGAAAGGGTATAAATAGGGAGGTGCTCTCCCTCAATTATACACACCTCACACACTCTCTAAGGCGCATGAGAGAGAGACAATCATAGGAGGAGAGAAAGATAGTTGCCGAACATTTCTCATTACTGCTTTTGATCATCTTACTATTCTAAAGAAGTTTGCGGGGTTTTCTCCTTTATGGTTTCTCCGATGAAAATCTTTGTGTCTTGTGTTTTTTTTATATATTATGAATTTTGTTGTACTTGTTATTCTTTTAGATAAATATCCTAGATAATCTAACTATATCTTAAGAAAAACTAACAAAAACATAAGCATGGAAAACTACCTCGATGAACTAGAAAATTACACATGTCTAATATTAATTGACAACTTCCTAAATAGCAATCCTCCATAGATGACTTAAAATATATAAATACATTGATAATGAATGAGGAATCCTATATAGATGGAGAGCTATGTAGTACAACACCCTTTCATGATATAGATATCTTGCAATCATTTCCCAAAGTTGAGATGAACAAATTTGATGAATCTGTCACCATAATGATTGGGTTACCCACATCGTAAACCACTTATCCATCATTGGTACATAAATGAAGACATGATGAAACTAAGAGTGAGTGTATTATATTTAGAATAATAAATATGGTAATTGGAATATCCCCAATTAAGACCCTTAGAATGTATTAAATCAGATTATGTAAATGATGTAAATATGCTAATAAAGTTTCCTAGTGTGAAGCTCAAGTCTAAGGCTTGACAAGACTTGAACAGTTAGACGTGTATAATGTAAATATTTATATATAGGGCATATGGTTGGAATGTCATGATGACTCAAAATATACGTAATATGAGTGAGTGTATTAATGTCTCTTTTATTCACTACCTTTAGGATTGGATATTTGGTCCTAGGAAATTTGTGGAAAGATTGTAGACTCGAATATGCAAATTCACATTTAGATTTCATTGCATAGGATTTTGTGTAGATCACAAATCCCTGTGTGCGGTGGCTCCTTGTATGAATTGGCATTTTTTTGTTGCGTGTGTTGATATGTGGAGTGAGTTGCTCCATTTTGACCATAATGTGGATGTATCGTCATGTGGATTTGTTTTTAAGCTGGTTGTGACTCCATATGATGGAAGATTGTGGTAATGGCCTTTTTTTGATCTAGATGCCATTGGTTTGTGTTTGGTATTCAAAATGAAATAAAATTTCATTCACATATTCATGAGGCATTCTTAGCATAGTATTTTTTTCCAACTTATTGTAATAAGGTTATTAGCAACATTAGTTTTGTCATAAATTTTCACTGAAGTCCGAATTATTCATACCATTTGAGGCATTATGAAGAGCATTCTTCTCTATTTCCAAGGAGTGATTGCGCACCTTATTTATTTTCTTATTTGAGATAATTGTTTTTCTTATAAGCTCAATGAATATGTATTCATTCCTCACTTGTGTGGATCCTAACATTTCCTTGTTTGTAGGGACTCATATCAAGGATTGTTGTCCGTCATGGTTTTTATTAATGGTACCTCTCATTCTGGACTTTTGAGTAGTGTATTGTATGTCACTCATGTAGATAGTTTTAGAGTGTGACCGGACATTTGAATCTATAAAATGACCAACCCTATTTTGCATTCATTTGGAGCTAGCCACATTATTTATGGTACCTACCATTTTGTACCTTTGAGTAGTGGATTGTGTGCCACTTGTGCAAATAGTCTTAGTGTCATCAGGCATTTTCCTCTGTATACTATGTTGTTTTGTAGTATTTTTTCTCGCCATTTTTTAGTGTTTCTTGCTCAAGTTGTTTGGCATCTTTTCCACCTTTAGTTTGTACCTCCATACTTTTACCATCTTCAGTGACATCCATTGCCATCATCTTTTCCACCTGCTTCAACATTATGGGGGGATGGTTTGTAATGTTTCCTTTTGTGATTTTTTATCCACAATTTTGATTGAGATCAACCATGTTTGGAGTGAGCCTTGTACAGAACACCGATTAGTATATTGACTCAACAGTTGCAACGGTTAGCAACCCGTGCGCTCCGATGATATGGATTGGTGTCCATAGGGACACTCAATATACGATATTTTCTAGATTGTAAATGAGTACCTAATCATGTCCTTGCATCAAGGCTCATTTTAGAGGATTGTGCATTCATTCATCATTTCCCCAACAATTTGAAATGTGCATTTTCAGCATTTGTGATTGACTCTCTTTTGGAGATGAGTTTTTATCCTATGGGTTTTTCTCCTTTTCCCCACTTATAAGAGTTTGTACATGGACGCCTTAGCAAGCCTTATCGTTGGGACCCAATTTTGTTTCTTTGTTTACTACCAACACTTTGCTTACAAGAGTGTTAGTGTTTTTCCAATAATGCCACCGATTATTAGTTGTAAGCTTACATATACATCCTTATTTGTCAAAGTATTCTTAGCTATTGTTAGGTCTCTTCCATTATTATGTCCTCGCCCGAGGGGATATATATGAATCGCTCAAGGTGATTATTTGAAGTAATTTGTTGCAACTTTAAAAAATCATATAATTTTTCCTATAGTTTGTATTAAATTTTTTTGGGGAATTATTTAACTATTGATTTATCTTTCTTTTTATTGGTTTATATAGGTGACGTAGGCATGGGACTTTGTGCCCCAAGACCCGGCGGCAAGCTAACGTCAGGAGCATTAATTTAGTTTTTTCCTTGATCATACATACGTGTCTATGCTTGCAACATAACGCACGGTTAACAACTTTTCGTTTTTCACATTGTTCTGCCATCTCTGCCACCGACTGCCATCTATACCACCATACACTCAGTCGCACACCTGCATGGCCCTGCACTTGCCACTTGCCACCTCCCACCTCTAGGATACATCTCTATAATATAGTAACCATCCTAATCTCTGGATAGGACTTTTGGGAAGCAGGTGTCTTATGGTGAAAATCTTTGTGTTTTTGGAATTTTTGACAGGTTGAAGACATAGGGCCACGAGAAGGAATACACCACGAGCATAAGGTGATGCAGGATGGTATTACACTAGGGCAAAACTTGTCGGCTAATGACTACCAAATGTTTCAGAGCGTAACTGTACTTACTGGATATGTTCTGAATGATGCAGGAATCATTCTGGCTTGTGGAGCTACGTTTCTATGGCAGGATGGGAGAGTCGCAACTTTTAGATGTTCTTTTTTCTTTAATATGTCAATGGATATCATCATCCATAGATCCCGAGGTGTTCGGCGCCTGCATAATTTTGTGATTCCTTACGAGGAGGACTTTGTATGTTTTTTATTTTCATCTAATACCAAATTTTCAGGCAGCAAGCAATTATTCAAACAATGCACAGTCTAGCATGAAGCACCCAAAGCGCTAAGCCTAAGTCATATGAAGGAAGCTAATCCAGTCTCTTGTTAGAATGAGGGATTCTGCAGAAGATGGTAAATGTGATGTCAAGGGGGAAACAAAAGATGGCTGTAGCTCTTTCCGAACTTATATTTAGAAGTGACAAAAACTTATTTAGATATAGTTAAGTTCACAAGATGGTGTCATATCGTTGAGCTGGAACCTAGGTCGATATGAGAATGATGAATATGTTGCAACCTTCGCCCAGCACTACCCTAGAGCAATAATATTGGAGCCCGCACAAAGCAGTTTTTCAGCAAATTGAAGCATGAGGAAGCATCCAGGGATTTAACACTTGTATTTTGGCTATTGGTTTCAAAGTTTTGAGTGCAGATTCACTTGTGTGTGTGTTCCCTTTTAATTTTCACATTGCATCCAGGTCTGTATTTGGGCCCTGTATTTGTACTTTAATGACATTTTGCCAGTCTATACAAGTACATTTATGGATGTAAATGCTTCGTTCCTTCCTGACAAATTTGAGTTAAATGCTTGGTAATGGCTATATTTTCTATACAGGTAGAGAAGAGAATATACAGACTAGTGTTTTTAGTCTATTAAAAGAGAAATCATTAAACAACGCGTCAAGCAAAGGGATACAGATATACACATAACGACTAAAAACACTGGAAACAATGGTACAGAAATTAAGAAGGCCGCACATAGAAAACAACCAAACTATCATTGAACATGAACATGAGCGGATGTTTTAGAAAACAAGAAAGTGTAAAAAATTATAAAAACAACACTGTTCAATGTTTTATCAAAATAAATATCTTTAAAGATCTGGAAGACATAAACGATCCCTCGTGGTAATCTCGTTGCAGTTCCGTCCCTATTAACATATGCATCACTATACAAATGTCTGTTTCCAGAAAATCTATTTGTTGCTTACCTCATTTTAAAAGTTGTAAAGCTGGGAGAAGTCAAACGTGAGCCACAAAGGAGTGTTCGTTACTCAGGTGTAACATCATAAAATCGCTCAAATTATTATAGATGGACTGACTTATGTGGCATACATGACATTTTGAATGAGTTGTGGAAGGTCTCTTCTTTACATCGCCAAGATTTATTTTTTCTCCAAAGAATATTGTGAAGTGTTTATATTCATAGGCCGTATAAGAACAAGGTGTTTACCTTCAAATGGCTGCCTCGAGTAATGGAGTTTTAATAGATCATGATATTAGTATTAAGTATAACTTAGTTTCGATCTCTAGTTTAACGATCACTCAAGTATAAGATGTACTTGATTTATTTTATTTTTAATCTTGATTTATATATTAACCTCGTGAACAACATCTTGATTCTATATTTAATATGACATGTAGAGCGATATTTCAAAAACCAAAAATTGAACAATGAGATCGCAGAAACATATGAACACAACACTAAATATTAAAATAATGAAAATGACACCTGCACCCAATGCGCATACATTACAAATGACCATGTGAAACTATTTCGATGGGAACAATTCAATTCCTGAAAACGTTTACATATAATGTGAAAACCTGATGAATCTCTTTTCAAATTCCTACCCTGCTGCCCGCCCGTAGCTTTTGCGGTGCTTTTAAATGTTAGAATACTGAACAGTTATCCCTGTAGACATTCCATATTTGGTTTGAATTTTCTTGTGTTTTGTGCAGTCTTCCATTTATTCCACTTCTTCCATGCTTTCACGTTATGTTTTTTTAATTGCACTCCTTTGTTAATAAAAGGAAACTCATAAAATTGAATAATCACATTAACGAAATTGACAATAGACTATATTATATTAAACATGCAGGCTATACTCTCGCTGATTTTCCTTTTCAAGTGTCAGAATTATTAGTTTTTTATATATTTGGGTTATACCAACACGTTCTTGGCCTTTGCTCCAGCGTAACTGATTCCCAGCATTAAATTGAATATATAAATTCAAATCAACCATCTTCACTATAGTTGAAATCAACTATCTTCACTATAGTTGAAATCAACTAGGTCACAATACTATTAAATGTATTAAAATTCTCAACAATTAAATTATACCCTCACCCATTTAAACAACAATTAAATTATACCCTCACCCATTTAAAGAAAAAACCTAGTACATTTTTCTTGGCCTTTGCTCCAGCGTAACCGATTCCCAGCATTAAATTGAGTATATAAATTCAATAAATGTGATACCCACTTGTATGAATTTATGCTTTTTTTTATATGGTTTTATATGTGATGTTACGCTTCCTTTTGAATTTTTTATGTATTCTTCTCTAAATATAGAAATGGATTTTATGTATATTTTTAAAGATAGATAGTACACCTAGACATCAACTACCATCATCCATTTTTATGAATAAAAGTGGTATTCTACCTTCTAAATTGGAGTAAATGAAGTAATCCATTTTAAAAAAATTGTGTTTATTTTAAAAAATGTTATTAATATTATTGTGTTTATTTTAAAAAATGTTATTAATATTTATAAGATTAAGATTAATAGTTTTTAAATTTTAGATATTCATTTCAAAACTATTTTGAATAGTAAACTTAAAGGAATATAATAAATATTTATATTAAAAATTTTAATAAAATATTTATATAATAAAAATTAATTAACATAATTTATTAGATCTCTTTTTAATATAAGATGAAAGTACTTTTTAATGAATACTATAAAATTTAAAAGTGATTGAAGAATATTTTAATGTATTGTATTTTGCCTTAATAATATAAAGCTTAATGTACTCTAATTTTAGAAATTAATTATTATTGAAAATGTTTAAGCATTTGAATAGCAGTTATATACATTAACATGGATATTAAAAGGATGTCCCATAAATATGGATAATGACTCAAAATGATCTTACAACTATCATTCTCAACCATCTTCACTATAGTTGAAATCAATTAGGTCAAAATACTATTAAATGCATTAAAATTCTCAACAACTAAATTATACCCTCACCCATTTAAAGAAAAAACCTAGTACATTTTTCTTTGGAATCATTGAATCAGTCAAACAAGGCCTTAGAAGGATTCCCTCATTTCTCACCCCATTTTTATGGTGACCATTTCTCTACAACAATATTTTATTTTGTACGAACTTCCACTCAAACCAAGATTAGCTCTTGTACCAAATGTAAGGAAGCTCATGTGCAGAATATGTGCCCTGCACTAATCAAAGATATAAGAATATGTAAAGATTTAAATAAACCAAATATTAAAACACACAACAATTAGACAATGATTTAAAAATAAAATAAAACCCTACATTGCAAAGCAAACTCAGAACAATTAATTGATCAATTATTGTTTCCTAACATTTATGATCTACTAGTGATTTACATTTATTTTATTTCATTTTTCAATGGAACCACTACACCATTTATTTTTTATTACAAACTTAGAAATGAATACACAATGTTATCTAAAACATTGAATATGAAGTGAATTGTTTAGTCATATTACCTTCCTAGCATTAAACCCCTAATGCGATTCATGGAATCACATTATAGTGTATATATAAAATTAAAGTTACATTAATCTTATTGTTTTCTAATTGTATATAGCATGGAATATTTTAAACAAACATAATTTTATTTAGTCAAATAATATTTAGCAATTAAACTAATAACATTTATATTAAATGTGTCAAATTTTAGTGAGCACTCAGTTAACCTGGTTAGCTCTCACTTAAGAAGTAGATCTTGTTTATAATCTCAAGTAAATCTTACTTATAATCCAACTAAATTGAGGTTATTAGATAAAGCAAAGTGATGTTCACCTACTTTGGTCTACTCCAATCCTTATGGAAAATCTCATAAACTGGGTATCAAAGGGTGGAACCCTCCAATAGTTTCCTCTGTTTCTCATCTGGAATATCTGGAAGGCTAGGAACCATAATTTATTTGAAGATTTAATTCATAATATTGCCAGTCTCTCACATATCATCCTTGATGAGATAAATTCTTATAAGGTACCGTTGAAATATAGGAATAAAACTCGTGACATTGGTGAGCCTCCTGATGCAAAATTTCTTATGGTTTTCTTTGATGGAGCTGCGGAAAACTTCATTGGAGGAGCGGGTATATGTATTTGGTTAAATGATCACCATTTTTTTGCTATTAAGCTCGGATGTGGGAGTAGTATTAATACTAGAGCATAACTTTTAGCACTCTCGTCATCATTACGGGTCGCCAAAGATATTGGGCTACCTTACCTACATATCGTTGGCGACTCCTTGGTGATTGTAAATTGGGCAAAGGGGGAATCCACCCTTGACATGGTGAACCTTGAGGCTTGGTGCTACAACACCAGATTACTCATATCCTCATTCAAATGGGTGGATTTTAGTCATGTTTATAGGGAACATAACAAAAGGGCAAACATCTTATCCAAGGAGGGGTTGTGTATGGCTCCTGGTCATCTCTTACTTACTGAATCTTATGATGATGAGTTTATTGGGGAAGTTTCAATCCATCTTTTTTAGAATTTGCTCATTCTATTTCAGATATTTATCTCATGGATTTTTTTGAGTTATTTCTGGTTTTGCTGTGCAGCAGTTATAGGAATTTTGAGACTCACTTTCCTGCTTTGGATAAGCTGTCTGGGCTCTTGTTATGTTCTTTATGGACATTCTCTCACTGATGTAAATACTGCTCACTTCTGAGAGGACCTTTTCATGTATTGATACCCAGGTGCTGATAGTATTTTTTCACATCTTGGGTGTAGTTATATTTCTGTTTTGAACTGCATTATAATGTAATATTTACTGTTTTGTCTAACCCATTGGGGTATGGACAGTTGTTTCATGATGTACAAGGTTACCTTTGATTCAATAGAATATCAAAGAACTGTTTTTTTCGACTGAAAAAAAAAATGATATCCCTAAATAATTTTGATTACTTGTGTCACTTAAAAGCTTCCAACAATTACATTGAATGCTCCTTCAGAACCAAACGCTATGATGGAAGTATGCCAATGATCTGACATGGTGGAAGTATGCGTTGACAAAATATTATAAACAACTTATAACCTTTAAACAATACGTCGTTATAAAATTAGAAAATAGCAATTCAATGCTTGGAAGTGGAAGTGGGTGTATACAAGTCGCAATAAATTAGAATAAAATAAACTTAAATTTGTCAAGTAAATGATCGTAGAGTATATTATATTGAAAATGCTGAGCCCTGTGCTGCGACGAGTAGAAGCTGAAACACCTATTAAATGCATCGAAGAAAAAAGAAAAAATTAAAGCCGTGGGGGACAAATAAATTAAGTTCATAATTTCGATATTGCTGACCTTTAGGCATAGATTTTGGAGTTATAATGCACTGGTATTGCATGCAATTTACCCATCCATCATAATTGCATAATGCTAGCTTTCAAGAATAAGCTCATGTGAACACCATCTTAATTCTATATTTAATATTAGATTTTGAGCCATATTTAAGAAACTACAAGTTAAACAATGAAATCACATAAACAAATGAAACGTATTACTTAAAATTAATATAAATGAAAATGGCATTCCATGAGTGTTTGAATACTCTTCTTTTCTTTTACGTTGTTTTTTTGTTTTTCCTTATAACAAGTCTAAATATAAAACATGCATTCTGTAAAACATTAATGGTTAAATACAATGAGCGCAATAAAATGAGCAAATGATATCGATGTTGTAAAGTGTAACTTAATTTTATTAAAATAAATAATAATAATTAAAATTTTATATATTTTTTAATAATATAAAAATGAATTGATGTTGTAAGGTGTAAGTTAATTTTATTAAAAGAAATAGTAATAATTAAAAAATTTATATATTTTTTAATAATATAAAAATATTAAATATAGTTTTTTTTAGAGAATTTTTTTTTTTGAGGTTTGAATTTTTTTTTCTTTATATGTAAAAATGTTAAGGTAAAAAAGTTTACACTTCAAGAAATTGGATTCCTACACACAAACCCTAATATAAATAAATAAATCAATAACTGAAATTGAACTCCTTCACCCAAAACCTAATATAAATCAATAAATCAAAAAATTGTTATAAATAATAGAAACATAAAAGATTACCATATTATTTTTATCTTTTCATTAAATTAACATTTTAATTTAAGTTATTTTTTTAAATCTTAATCTTTTAAGATATGGAATTCAATCAATTTATTTTTTTTTGTTGGCAAAGTGGTGGAACCCCCTGGCTAGCAGGGTTTCCATTGGCTAAGTAACCACGAACCAGGGGCATCTAAGCCGTCAAAATCACTCGGGGATTGCACCCTGCCTGGACCGCACCAACCCTTAACATGGTCGGATTTTTTTGGTATACGATAGGATTAGAACTGACGACCTTTCAGCTTAGGGGGCGTCTTAACCATACCCCGCCACCAACTATTTTTGCTGATGAATTCAATCAATTTATTATTAACAAGGAGAAAATTATCATGAGATGTATTTTAAACCTGGATCTGTCAAGCATCATGAGAGATCTAATTTCTTAAGCTATTATTATTTATAATAGTAAACTCAAGAAATTTGATATTTTCTTGCACTTATAAATTTGATGCAATAATTATAAATATTATTTTATTTTAAAATAACTCAAAACATAAAATTTTAAGAATTCTTATTAATTTTAATAATTCTTATTTTCGGCTAAGGGAAAATGTTGTTTCTTACAAGGTAGCAAAACAACAAAAGAAGGCCAAGCTGTGCAAGGCCCTGTTAAAGGAAAAAGAGTAGAAACTAAAAGAAGTGATCACCCTTCTTGTTGAGAAAGAGCAGGAAATACTGGCATGCAACCAGAACCACATTGCACTGGTGGACTCTATCAAGCATGCCATTGCAACATTCCCACCAAGATCAAGACAAGAAGATGAAGAATCCCTGGCTAAAGTCACTAGGCTCACGAAGATCGCATAGGATCTTCGCCAGCAAGTGAAAGATATGCAATCTAGGCAGATGCCAAGCACACCCATAGAAGTTCTTGAGGAAAGAAGAAAAGCAATGTCTGAAGCTGTTGAGAAAACAAGAGAAGGTGAGGCACTCTACGCCAAGGTCGTAGATGCTGTTGTGACCATTTGGGGAGCACTGCTCGAAGATGACACAGTTGAGAAAATAAGGCAGAGTGTACGTGATGTAGATAATAAAATCAGTGTTTCCAAGGCGGAAATGCAGAATCTTCCCCTCCAGCAAAAGGTCATTAAAAATGCAGAGATCAAAATGGTACAACAAGAAGTGCAGACCCTTCGCGAACAAGAAAAATCTAGAGAAGTCGAGGTTGAGGCATTCCAGTCGAAAGATGAACAACTCACAGACCATATTCAGCCAACAGTGCAGAAACTTCAAGGCATAGTGCAATCGATAGCGGCGGAATCATTGGAACATGTCCATTCCAACCGTGTGGAGGAGTTGGCTATGTAAGCAAAGGAAGTTGCAAAGGAAGTTGCTAAGGTTGAAATACTGGTGCAAACATTCCAAGACAAGTTTCAAACTGCTTCGCACCCTAAGTTGATGCCAACAGCTTAAAATAGTGCAAGAAAATAAGGCCAAGGTGCATAGCCAAAGCCAAAAAGAAAAATTGAAAACTAGCAAGGAAGGCATCCCTAGCGCAGCATGCGCGGGAAGATGAAGTGGAACCAAAAAAATAGGTTACGTGGAAAGGAGGTTGCACTTTAAAACTCGCCACCACACCAATTATGAGACAAAGGGTGGGAGGTCCCAGACAGCTAGCAAGCACTAATAAGCCGTTAAATGCATCAAGATCCCACAAAGATTTGGTGCTTGTAACATGACAACAACCCAGGTGGATCAAGTGTGGAAAACTTTGTAATGGTGACTGTCCAACTCATCAACACTCAATCACGACTGCCAGTATGGGGAATTAACGACATCGGTAATCATAGCAAATATGAGAAGAAAATTCAGTACACTAGATGAAGGTCTTGTCCTAATGATGCACCTAGATGAGCCTACACGATGGGTGAATCGATGCTCCTCCTATAACATCGGGGCGGCCTTGTAGCAAGAATACATCACTTAGTTGTGTTGATTGACCACTAGTTACAGTTCCAAATGGGTTGGGGAGTGTCATGGTGAGCGGCCTTATGGGCTAAAGCAAATCCTGTATCCTTCAGTGTGTCGGGTATATCCAAAGACGAGAATAAGAAAGATGGTAGCAATCTGCAAGTTAATTTGACCCAACTAGAAGTCTCTGGAAAAATCATCCTTGGCTATTATTAGATCAGTATATTAACAGTCCTGCCAGCGGCACCAGAGCGGACTTTGGTAGGGACCAGAGTTCTTTCCCAATCCGAAAAACTTTGCGAGGTAAGAACCAGGGTCCTTGCCGTCTTTCACAAAGTCTGCAGGATTGGCGAGCGGGCTCATTTTCCTAAAATCCAGGCTGGATCTTCATCTATTGATGGACCAGGGAAAGACCACATGGCCTGTTACGGCTTGTACTTTGTGTTGCTCTAGTGAAATTCATCAAAGTTTGGTGACTTATTCACCTCAACCACCCTTGCTTGCGGGGATTTTCTAGTTTTCAATATGGACAAGTCTTCAAAGTCCATATTTATGTCAGGAAGGGTGGTGTAGAGCCAGATGAAGAAAAGATGAAATTGAGGAAGAACAGCAAGAGAACAAGCCGCAACAGACACAAGCAAAACACTAGGAGCTTGAGAGGTGCGAAAGAACCAAGGCCACTTGGATTTCTATGTCAGAATGGGACACTAGCCACCCTTGGTGAAATTGGAGGCAGACTATGATAAGATGATGAAAGAGTCCTAGAGCAAAGACAACATTATTGTTCGCTGGGATGTTTGTCCCAATAAGAAGTGCATAGATTACTTTCTCTTCCCAAGCGAACCCAAAACTTGAACCCTCCATTGCGAGTATCCAAATGGTGCCAATAAAGAAGCTGTATTGACATAGTACCCTCACAAAGCATCTAAGTATGGAAAGAAGCAGTGTTCTAGGAAACTGCCGAAAAATTTATAAAAAAAGAAATCATCAAAGTAAGGAAGAAAGTGCGAAAAAAAAATTGTTTTGCAAAAAGTGTCGCATAGATCGCGCCTCCTCATAGGTCCCTTTCTTTGTGGCTTGGGACAAGCCACAAGTGAGTGTTGGGGGCTTGTTAACCCAGGAAAGCGGCATAAGGAAGAAGTTCACCCATGCAACCAAGGAAGATACACCGCGAGCTTGACAAAAACAAAGGAAGATCGCGAAGGAAGCAAAGGATGTGCGCAAGCAGAATAGAGAGGTGTGCAACGAAGGAAAGGAAAGCGTAGAAGTGCACAAATGATAATGGTTGGAAATTGACAGATACAGAATCCATATCATGGTTGTTTTGGGCGGTGTAATCCTGTAGCTACACACATATGAGAGGATATTTGTAATTCAGGATGATAATGCCTCGTGTCAAGTAATGATCACCACAGTTGTAGCCTCAGGGGTAGCTGATGGTGACAGTTAACCAATTGTCGGTATGCAGTCAGCCCTGGATGGTCATGTAAAATAGTATAAATAGGAGGGATGCAATAGTTAGAAGGTTGGATGTCATTGGATTTTAGTAGCTATTCGTTGTTTATCATCGATAGTGATTGTGTTTTAGGTCAGTTCTTCAGTAATAGTTTTCCTGTTCAGTGGTAATACATGGTGAAGGATGCCACTTTTGTCGTAATGTTGTAGAGATCAGAGAAGGGGAGACTCAGGAAGAGTCTGGTAGCAGTAGAGGGGTTGTTCAGTCGTGGATCTGGCTTCTGTGTGCATAGACCACTAGGAGTAGATGTAGAGTAGAAGAGAAAACCAAAGACCATGAGAACCATAAGTCTGAGTCTTAAAGACATATCTTAAGATCAGTCTGCATCCCGCATACTATAAGGTTCTATATCCTTTCTCATGCCTGATGAAGAGCACCTTCGTGGTTTTCCCAGATGGGTTTCCACGTTATCTCTTGTGTTTGAATGAATGATTGATGTGGTGAATGTTTATGTGGATGGTTACTATTTTATTTATGTATGATGTTGAATGTTTCTTAAATATTTGATGTTATTCTGTAATCAGTAGATGAATGATCAGAAGGAATTATTGAAATGAAAATATGTATATCATCCTGTTTGCTTCTATCTTGAGTCATGACCTGATTCGTATTTTCGATTGGTATGAGTCAGTTGTGCCACACAAGTTGTGTCAAAAGGAAGGTCAAGTTGCACGTGATGACATGTACTTGTGCTCGGTCGTGCAAGACTAACTCCTCTACCCAGCCATCCTATTTCCTTCATTGATCTCCTTCATTGCGATCTAAGGGACTATAATCCCTTGAAAATTGTGGAAACATGGATCCGGTAGTTACCCATCGAAGAGACATCTCGGGTGAGACTATGCCTACTTCGCAGGTGTTGCTGAGGGGGCTTACTCTTTTGGGTCGGTATCTTGGGGATTTGTTGGGTTAACACGATGCGCGGAACGTAGGTTGCGTGAGTTAGAAAAAGTGGCCAACATTGGGTAGACTATATTTTGTAGGGATACATTATTGAGTTTCTTGTCGATGCAATAATATCATATAGTGAGGTGGAAACAAAAATTTTACAAGGACCTGGAGGAAGATACTTGACATCTTTAAGAATTTCGATAAATATGCTTGTATGTGAAAAAGGGATCCTAAGAATAGAATCCGATGAGTAAAGAACTGTGCATAAAGAAATCATTTATGTCGCAAACAACTTGTGAGAAAAGGGAGCAGAGTAAGCTGATATGTTTCCTAGTGATAGCAAAATTGCACTAGAGGGTGGAGGTCTAAGAAGTGGAATGAGATTTCGGTCATGAAAAAGAAGAAGAACTGTGACAAAAGAGGAAGTTGCAGTACGACCAAAGGAGAATAATATGAGTTGACGTTGCACTTTGATAGAGTTTCTTGCGATGAGGAAGAGGAATACCATCCTATTTGTGAAAGGAAAGAAGAAGAAGAAGCCCAAGAACTAGAATATGAATAGGACACACCTGCGACCCAGCATACATATCTAGAGGTAAGGTCTAGAAACTCATCTCCTAGTGGGTTTGTCAATACAAGTAATAGTATTTGTGAGAATAGTGGAAAAGGGAGTCCTGTTAGCCAAACGTTTTTATCTAGCAGCTCCAAGTACCAATATAATGGTTAGGAATGATACTAAGTTGTCGATATTCAATGAAAATGGGTTAGAAAACCTAGAGAAACATTGGTTTCTATGTGAAGTCATGTGGATTGTGCAACAGGTCCAAGATGAGGCCATAAAGAGGGCTCAACTTATGGTCATAGCCCTAAGGGGTCATGCACTATAATGGTATATGAGGTTCATTGTGGTTTCGACGAGAGTTGTATAGAAAATACTCGACCAAATTTGAGAAGGACTAATAGATGAATTTATAAATCCCAATATGAATCTCAGTGTATTATAGAGATTAAAGAGATTAAGCAATTGTGTACGGAGTCTGTCTCACACTTCGACCATAGATTTAAGATGTTAATGGCTAAAGTAAGATTCAAGATGTCAGACGTACAACAGAAAGAGTGGTTCATTGTAGCACTATTATTGAAAATCCAGATTCCCTTGATGCAAGAAAAGATTGTGTCATAGACTGAATCTCTAGAGCTGACCATGAAACTAGAATCCTCACTTATAGGAGAGACTGGTATAGGGATGATGCAAATTCAATTGCAGCTATCCAATCTTACAGTGCAATTCGAGGACATTAAAAAGGGGAAAGAGACCTAAGAGGAAATGCAGTGTACCAAATGCAAAACATAGGGACACCATAAGGATAACTGCCCGACACTCATGAATTATGTCGCATCGGGAGTGGGGAACCCGATAAATACACAAGGGATGCCTTGCTATAGAATATGACAAACTAGAGGCCATCGATCACAAGAGTGTTTGTACTTATATAATATTGCAAGTGCACTGGCTAGTTTATATTGTGAATTTTCTAAATCAATAGGCCACAATGAGAAGGGATCCAGAGCATTTCATCTGCTACAGGAGAAAATGGTCGAAACCTATTTAATGAAGAATGAAGAGCAGATGCAACCTCAATGGGCTCAAGCTCAATATCCATAAGATGAATATCTACAACCCCAATATCCACAGAATCAACACCAACATCAACAATACCCTCAAGAAAGGGGGGTGGAAATCTTAGAGGTCTAGGAGAAGGAGGAGGATTTAGTCGACGTAAACATACCATATTCTGAAGGCACAATGGAATGATTTGATATTTCTAGTGATGAGTATCTGAGTCCACTAAAAGTCAATAAAGTAAACATTGGATCCCCAAAAACTCCAAAATTTGCCAGTATTGGAGATTACTGCGAGGATGAAACTATTTGGAAAATTACAGACCTATTGCATGAGTTTTAATATATGTTCTCTACAAAATTGTCATAAATGAAAGGAAATATAGGAGACCTTGTAGAAATGAAAATACCATTAAATCCCGATGGAAAACCTATAAAGTAGTGACCATACCGATTGAATCTGCGGTATAAAGAAAAATTCAAACATAATTGGACTAAATGATGGATGAAGGTATCATAGACCCTATTGAAGAATCGGAATGGATTAGTCTGATAGTAGTCCAAGATAAGAAGGATATGGATGAAGTAAGAATTTGCATTGACTTAAGGAAATTGAACGATGGTTGTTTACATGACCCATTTCCAACTCCATTTGCGGATGAAGTATTAGAAAGTGTTTGGGGTCAAGAGGTTTATACATTCATTGATGGGTTCTCTGGATACCATCATATCAAAATTGTAAAGGAAGATCGACACAAGAAAAAATATGCAATGGAGTGGGGTTGTTTCCAATACACAGTAATGCCCTTTGGACTCGAGAATGTTCCTATTATCTTTTCCAGAATAGTAGTGGCTTCCTTCATTGATTTTATTCATAAATGTATTGAGGTCTACTTCAATGATTGGACAATATTTGGGCTCATTAAGGATCATATTGAGAGTCTCAAAATGATGCTGGAACAGTGTTTCTACTAACATGTTTTGCGGAACTTAAAGAAATGTATTTTTGTGCCCCTTTTGGAATTTTGTTTGGTCATGTGGTTTATCATGATGGAATCTTGGTTGACCCTTCGAAAATTGCAATTATCATTGACCTACCACCACCTACCACAATGAAGGAATTCAAAACAACAATGAGACATACATGATACTATTGAAAATTCATCAAAGGATATGTAGAGGTGAGTGCTCTGATAACGAAGTTATTGAAGAAATATGTTATATTCAAGTGGATGGAAATTTTCCAAGAAAGTGTAGACACTTCATAGAACAATATGGTTACAATTCCCATACTAGAAAAAATGAATTTCATGTACATGGTGATGCATCGTGTATCATGCTTGACGTGGTACTATCACAGCCCAATGAATGTTCGATTGATCATCCTATTGTCTTCTCTAGCAGAAAATTATCAACAATAGAGAAGAACTATACCACAACAGAAAGAGAGGGACCAGCTATGGTATGGTCTGCAAAATTTTTGGCACTACTTGCTAGTTGGAGATTTCAAAATGTACATAGATCATCCAGCATTGAAATACCTAGTCAATAAGCCAGTATTGGGGGGGGAATATTTGTCGGTGGCTTGTCCTTTTTCAGGAATTTGAATTTGAAGTATTGAATAAACCAGATCAACTAAATTCAGGGCCAGACCATCTCTCGAGGATTGAGAGTGGCGAAGAACCTAGTGATCTCAATGATAGTCTCCCCGATTCACAATTATTTGCAATCACAATGTTTGATTATCATTACAGAGACATCATACATTTTTTTAGTACAGTCTATGCACCAACTGAATTTACTACTGCACAAAAGAAATAGTTAGTTGTGTGAGCTGCAAATTTCCAGTTAATCGTTGAACAATAATTTAAAATGGGTCATGACGAGATTCTTTGTTATTGTGTCTTAGAACATGAACGACCAATGATACTCAATGAATGAAATGTTTGTGTCGTGGGAGGCCATTGTGTTGGAAAATCTACAGTGTGAAACATATTGCAAGCAAGATTGTGGTGACCCACCATGCATGTGGATGCTCGATAATATTGTTTCAGTTGTGATGTGTGTCAAAGAACTGAAAATTCATCATGACGAGATGAAATGGAACTAGTACGTCAAGTAACTTTGCAGGAAATTGAAAAATGGGTTGTTAATTTTGTGGGACCTATTAATCCAACAAGGAAGAGAATAAGTGCAAGATATATTATTACAATGACCGATTAATTGACTAGACGTGTTGAAGCCACACTAGTGAAGGATTGTATTGCTGCAACTACTGCCAAGTTCCTATTTGATAATGTTGTGACTCAATTTGGATGCCCGAATATTTTGATAAGTGACCAAGATGCATTTTTTCAATTAGTTGATTGAAGAATTAATTAAAGAATTACAGATCCAACATATAAAGACAACGCCATATCACCCTCAAGTGAATGGTGTTGTCGAAGCATTTAACAAAATACTAGAGAATGCATTGACAAAGATTTTCAATATTCAAAGAGACAAATGGGACTAGAAAATACCTGCAGTCTTGTGGGCATACCACACGAATTATCAGAAGTTAATATCTCGACCTCCATTTTCATGGTGTATGGATAAGAGGCAGTGATTCCAATGGAATATATTGTACCCAACTTAAGAATTGTTGTGATTACAGAGATGACAGATGCTAGTGTTTTCGAGGAAATCCTATCATAGTTGATACAGTTGGAGGAGGAACATTTTGTTGCATATTATCATCAAAACATTAAGAATGAATGAGATAAATTACAACATGATTGCCACTTCAAGAATAAGTCATTTCAGGTCGGAGGAATTGTTATTTTGTATGATCATAAATTTTTAAAGCATCTAGAAAAGATAAAAAAACACTCGCTAGGACCGCATATTTTAATTCATAACACTAACAGAGGTGGAGTGCAACTACATAATTTAGATGGAACACCTGTCAAAGGATTGGTGAAAGGAATTCGCCTAAATCTCTACCAGGATAGTCGTGACTTGGTCAACCAAAAAAAAAAGAGAAAATAAAGAAAAAGAAAGACAAAACTCTCTAAGAAGTTTTGTTTTGATTTGATCACAACCTATGAGTTATTGCAACAAGAAGAAAAAGGTGTTGCGGACTATTTGTCTTTCATGAATACAAAAAGAGTGGCAAAGACAATTCATTTGTCTCAATAAAAGGAAAATGTTGAAGGTTGAATACAGTTCTCAAAATAATAGGAGAAGGAAGAAAGAGCTATAGGAATTATTCAACCTATACACTAGAAAGTGTAACAAGCAGTAGAGTCAATAGGACTTACAACGTCGAAACACATCAGTTCTAACCTTGTGGAGAATTTGAACAAGAAGGAATCAAAAGTACAGGAGGATATCATGGAGATAATGCAGAACGAGTCACAGGTGAGTGTCGAGGGCTTGTTGGCCCTAGGAAAATATAGGAAGAATCCATAATTCCACTTAGGAATACAAAGAGTCAGATCACACGACAGAAGAAGATGGGGCAGATGAATAGCTATGACATAAGAAGCAGTTGTATAAGAAGTTACGACAGAAGCATCCATGAAGGAAGAGTTCACGATAGAAAGAAAGCTACGACAAGAGAATTCATGACGGAAGGAACCACAATAGAAGGATATGTGTAGCAGATGAAAAGGGAAGCTTGAGAAATCATGGGTAAGAAGTCACTTAGGATAACACATGCTTTGGGGAATAAAGCATCTTTGTATTTTGGGCCTATAGAGCCTACTGATAGTTGTAACTAAATGTGTGAGAATATGAATGATATAATTTCGGCTAACTGAATAGAGTCATTTTATTACAACATGTAAGAGTTTATAAAGGAAATAACCCCAGTTTTGTGTGGGCTGTGATCGCTGGGTCTCTGTTGGATTTTGTCTTAAAAGAGTTGTAGAGTCAAATATTTGTAGAGTTGTAGAGAAGAGGGTCAATCTAGGCTGTGTGCAGATCGATAGTAGAGTGAAATAAAGGAAACTTCAAAGACCTAATACTAGAGACCATGAGAGGAGAGAAGTTTGTATAGATTCTAGAGAATATCTAGAGCATAGTTTGCATGCTGAGTGTGCAGACGAAGGTGTTATATATTTCTTATGCCAAATGAAGAGTGCCTTTGTGTTTTTTCCTACATGGGTTTCCACGTTAAATGTTGTCTCAATGTGTATTTGATGGATATTTATATGTTGAATGAATGTATGTTGTGAATAAGTAGGGCTGAATATATTGAATAGAATTTGTTTATGAATGAGTTCCTAGATGCATGTGTCACATTGTTGATAGATAGAATTTGTGCTAAGATTTATATCATTGCTGTAATCTATGTCGACGGATAAGTAGAGTAATATATTGAATGAACATAATAAGAATAGGAAACACACCCTCCGGCTTTGGTCGAGCAAGCTAGTAAGGTACCAAGGAAGAGGAAATACCCACACAACTACAAAAACCTAATTCTGGTAGTTACCCATAAGAGATATCTTGGGTGAGACTGCATCTGCGTCGCAGGTGCTGCTGATTAAGCCTTACTCTATCTGGCATATATGTTTGTCTTTATTGACAGACAACCAAGGGTATGAACCTATGTCAGAGTAGGAAACACCAACAATCATCAATACAAGGATATTATTTTGTAGGTTTAACTTCATTGCATTTTATTTCTCTCAGTATTTCTCTAAATAATGTTCATGTTCTATTGTTTGTGTTGGTTAAGTACATTACAAGTGGTATCAAATTTCTTTTCTAATCCAATGCACATATGAATTTTATGATTTTATTTATAAGGATCATGGGGGGTTCACGAGTGAGGAAATATCATATCACATCCATTCATATTGGGGGTTTGACTACTCCTAAAAACCTAAAAATATATTGCCTTGTATTAAGGGGTCAAGGGGGGATTTTTAAATTGACATATTAATATGAATATTGAGGGTTATTTTATTTGGGTGGGCTTAGGAATAACCACCAAATCGTGGGATGGATTCATACCTCCAAATCATGTGTTGGATTCATATTAGCCCTAGTTTTTGCTAAGGAATAACCTCCAAATCATGGGATGTATTCATATTAGTCCTAACTTATGCCAATGAATAACCTCCAAATCATGGGTCGGATTTATACCTCTAAATAATTGAACTTATATATTCTTCCTTTTTTTAGAATTTTCTTTTGGTTGGGGTTTAGGTGGGTATTAAGATTCAATCAAACCTTGCCCCACGAAAACCAAGAAAAGTGAGATCAATCTTTCCTGGCTCAATAAAACTAAGAAAAGTTAGATCAATCTTTCTTAACTAATTATTTCTTTCAACTTTTTGCATTCTTCTTTAACATTTTCGCATTGCCAATTAGGAATAGTTGTTAGATTGAGTTATACTTGGCACATTCATAATTATAATTTCAATTCTTATACGCAAGCTATATGTATTAATATTGTATTGGAATTGACATGAACATAGGTGAAAATCTAAATCCTTATTTGCATACCCTATGTGTTATTTATACCATGAAATGGTATCATATAAGTTTCACCATTTGTGTATCTTTATAACTATTGCATACTTGAGACTTAACAATGGAGTTTTTTCCCTCTCCTGTAAAAGTTAAAAAACTAGATATAACCCAAGAAAATGTAGCTAAATGTTGTCAATTCTCTTGATTAAAAGAATAAATGTAGAGGAAGAGGAGGAAATCCATTGCATCTTACTATGAATGACCCAAATCCAAGTTATGCACATGATAATATGGAGTTATTGAAAAGTAAGAGGAATTTTTAGATGTTCATTTGGGTTCAAACATCAATGATGTATTTTGATTAGAATGTAGGGATGTCCATCCACGAAAGGGTTTCAATTTTTCATTTTTATGGAGTTAAATTTATTAAGCTTATAGAAAACATGATCTTTCTATGGCTATGTTTGCATTTACATGATATTAAATTGGTATATTGGTAGGTTGTGGAGTGAAACATCTACAATTCTCATATTTTCTAAGCATTGCATTGACTATTGGACTATCAGTGTTTTAAATTCTTCGTTACATTGATCTCTTGACCAGGTTCTCTTTTACTCTTCATTACTATTTTGTTAGGTTTTCCACTATCCAATGCTACAAATTGATCTGTTGCACTTGCAATCCTGGTTGGATCATTATTAGCATTATACTATTATTTTATTTAGCATATTGTTTGCTTATACTAATTTTCGTTACGAATCTTGTTTGTTACAACTTGATAATATGATATAAGGGTGTATTAAAGATGGGAACTTGATAAAAATGGATACCTACAATATATGGTGAAACTAGGCGTTTTCTTAATTGGAAAGGTATATTGGGAGGGGGGCTCAACAATACAATTATAGGAGTTATTTTCCAATATTTCGTGAAATTAGTTATATTCTTTAATATCTTGTGAATGGTCGTACTATGCAATAAGTTCACTGAGTGAACCCCCCGTGATAAGGATAGATACATGTTATAGTGTATGCAAACATAAATATTTTTCATTCATTGAGTAAAATTGAAGTTGGTTAAGAATACATGTAGTGAGTACAAGTGGAGTCGGCTGGCTGGACTAACCTTTGTTTGCACCCCTTTAGGTAGTACTTCATCAGACATAAATTGCTCATAAATTGAGTCATCCGCATACTCTTGTGTATATCAAAATATATCTAGGAACACTTGAAGCTATCATTAAATATTCCTATTGATTGTATTGCTTCTATATTACATCGAGGAAAAACCTTGAGAAGATCACTCTCAAATACTAAGTATTTGGGTAATATGGAAAAGGGAATGATTCATCCTCTTTTTTTTGTTCTATGTAATATTTGACCAAGTAGTATTAATAGAAACTTTCAATTGTATCAAAGAGATATAGCAATTTCCATTTATTTGTCCTTAAGACCCTAGAAACCCTATTTTATAAAGACTAGGTAGTTGAAAATAAAATAAAAAAAATTCAATATAGTAGACTCAAGTGTGCCATTCCCACTTGTAAAAATTGTTGATGTATTTATAAATTCAAAAGATATTCTGATGTATACTATCAATGTATGTTGTTGTACCCCCATTGGGGATGTGTGTTACCCATTTACATGATGTCTAAATTGTGTCTAGATCTTGAAGTACAACCTCTGTTGTAAGTCGAGGCAATAGTTCCCAGTGTAACATCATATAATATGTAATTGTGGTCTCTCTAGGAGAAGTGGGCCCCATGTGAGATGACATGTAGGCTCGAGTCTTATATTTGGTCAGTGACTTGAAAGGGTATAAATAGGGAGGTGCTCTCCCTCATTTATACACACCTCACACACTCTCTAAGGTGCATGAGAGAGAGAGAGATAGTAAGATGAGGAGAGAAATATAGTTGATGAACATTTCTTATTACTACTTTTGATCATCTTAATATTCTGAACAAGTTTGCAGGGTTTTCTCCTTTGTGGTTTCCTCAATGAAAATATTTATGTCTTATGTATCTTTTATATCGTATGCATTTTACTGTAATTTTTATTCTTTTAGATAAATATCCTAGATAATATAATCATATATTAAGAAAAACTAACATGGCATCACAGACTCTCTAAAAGAGGGCATTGTGCAGTTGCGGGAACTAGGGATTCCTAGTTGAAGGAGTTCTCTCCACAGATCATCAAGAAATGAGGGATAGTCTAACTCTCCTTATTAGGGAGCATCTGTTTGTGGTACCAGTTTATGAATCAGATAAGTTTCATTGTGCAGCCGAAATACAACTACAATGGTAGCTAATGGAAATTAGGGTTTCATGCCTGAAAACCCTAGAAGGTTGAATTTAGTCATTCTAGAATGTTCTCTCTAACGCAATATTGGAGAAGCCTCAAAATCCAAAACTTTTACAGGCCGAATATAAATTCCTTTTGTACCTTATGTAAAATTTTCATCCTCACATTCGCTATACTTCAGGAGATATGGTTCCTCCAAATCAGGGTTCCAACCTCCTCCAGAATACAGTCATAAATAGGTGACCTAGGGAGATTTTCTATATCTCTAGATAGGAAGGTTCAAACAAAATTTATAAAGATGTTGTCGGTAGGGAACAAAATTTAGTTTCTGTGGTACTATTCTGAGACCCATAATGTGAAACGGTGACATGTTGTAATCCGTACAAGTTCGATATGTTGAACAGTCCCCATAACAGTCACCTTGGGAAAATCCACATGAGTTACACTTAGAGAATCCATTTCCTCTCTAAAATATGGGGTTGGAAATAAGGCATAACATGATATCTCACTGAGAATTTTCACACTATAAGGATATGAAACATAGGAGATACAGCAGAATCAATTTCAGACATTTATGTAGAAGAAATTGGAAAACTAGGGCTTACTGTTCTCGGAGCTTCCCACCACTGTTTTCAAAAAAGAAGTACATTGGACAACTCATCTTGAAGAGGCAAATATTTACTTCCAATCCAAAGTTTGACATTCCATGTTTGAATTAGGGTTTCTCTAACAAACCCTAGATCAACCAGCTCCGGAACCAGGTCAGACACCTCAAATCGGTAAGATATAAATTTTTTCTATTTACATTTGAGGTTCTCATTTAAAAAATACTAATCACACCCAACTTGATGACAAGCTTGGTGAAGATGACAACTTCTGAGTGTGGAAGTATAGGACCTCCATGATCCTTGAAGAAAATGACTTGGATCAGTATTTCAGTAAGGAAGTTCTAAGAGCGAGAGGGAGATGAGGCTAAGGTTGTAGCCAGGAGAATCATTGCAGATTCTATCAAAGATAATCTCATCCCTAATGTGTCATCCTTGAAGACACCAAAAGGAAGTGTTCAATGTCATGATGAAGCAATTGAAGAAGAATAAGAGATTGTTATAACCACCTTGAATGACCTCCCAAGATCATGGGATTTATTAATTCGAGAAATGTGTTCTAGAAGGAAGTTGATTACCTTCAGTAGACTCTAGGAAGAGTGAACACAAGAAGAAGCTCGACTCATAATAAGAGAAGATAATATGGGAGAAACTGAAGATCAAAATCTCATGATTCAAACAAGATCCCTCAAGCGATGAGGAATAAGAAGGACTCAACTCTTGAAGAACCTCTTATCCATCTTAGCATCTGGATAAGAAATGATGATGTTGTAAATGAAGAACTTATGTTGAAGCTGAAATCGGAAGAAGGAGTCTAGCCACCAAACAAATAAAGATAAGTATTCAATTGTCATTTCATGGTATTGTTTGGTTATGCATTTGTTTATATTCAGTTGATGTGTTATGCATGTTTGAGTATTTGCATTTATACTACTGAATTGCACATGATGGGTAAGCACTCAATGATGTTGTACAACATTCCATTGCTACTTATCTAGATTGAAACCTATTTGTTGGCATATTAGGAGTAGTACACACTCTTAATGAAATTGGGGTGGAAGGAATATAGAAGCTATTATATGTGTATGGGATATGAATGAATGTTGTAGCATTGGCTAAAATAGTTGCATGGCTATGTGACATATATTTGTCACTATTAATATGTTTTGGAAATTATGAGATGTTTCTAATCATGTAAATGGACTTGACTTGTATATCACTCTGAAGAATGAGTAACGAAAGTTCAGAAAAGGAACCTGAATCTTCTAGGGCCAGAGACACCGTGGAGAAAGAAAGAGCTTCAGAAGAATATAAAGAGAATGGTAGATCCACCTGGAGAGATGAAGACAACCTTGGACACAACAAATAATCCAAGATGAAGAATAGTATGAGAAGACTTCCAAAGAACGAAAGAGGCCTTTGACACACTCCAGTTGTGTGACATTGTTGACCAGCATCATTGATGCAGAGCCTTCCACCTATGAAGAAGTATCGAAGAAGAAAGGTAAGGAGACTATGATCAAAGAGTAGAAGTTGATCAAGAGGAATGATGTCTAGGATGCCGTGCCGAGACCTGAAGGGAAGTCCGTAGTGTCTTCCATATAGATCTAGCATGTAGTATATGGTAGCATCATGGGATACAAGGAAAGATTTGTAGCATGAGGATTCTCACAGAAGGAAGACACATACTACGAAGAGACATTTGCACCAATGACGAGGTACACTTCATTAGATCCATACATGCAGGTATGCGATGGGAGATACACCAGTTGACATCAAGAAAATAGCATGGTGGTGTGTCAAAGTACATATGGATTCTTCCTTGGTCAAGGGAAGTATACAGTAGATATCTTAAATAGGTTTGGGATGATGGAATGTAAGGAAATAGCCACACCCATGGAATCGAACTTGAAGCTACTTTGCGATGCTTCATCAGATTCAGTTGATGCCATGATATATCGTCAAGTGATTGGATTGTTGATGTAACTGACAAACAAGAGACTAGACATGTGCTTTGCTCTAAACACATTGAGTCAGTTCCTAATGGATCCAAGACATGTTCATTTGATTGCCGCAAAGCATATTTTGAGGTACCTAAAGGGTATATTTGATTATGGATTCAAGTATGATGCGAATTGGAAAATTAACCTGGATGGTTATGTGAATTCAGATTCGGAAGGCGGTTCCATTGATAAGAAGAGCACTTCGGGGTACTTCTTCATTATGGGATCAGGTATGATCTCTTGGTTTAGTAGGAATTAGTCCTACATGGAACTCAGTAAATCCGAAGCAGAGTATGTCGCAGCTTTTTCAGCTAGTTGTGAGGCAGTATGGCTGAAGAAGCTACTTTCTGATTTGTTTGATCTCCAGTTGGATGCTACTTGTATGTATTGCAACAACCATAGTTGTGTGAAGTTGTCTGAGAACTTGGTATTCCATAACAGTCGAAGCACATTGAGATCAAGTATCACCATACCAGGGATATGGTGCAGATAGGAGTAGTGAAGCTCCAGTATGTTGCGACGGATGCGAATATAGTTGATGTATTGACCAAGCTGCTAGCCAGAGTGAAGTTTGAATACTTCAGAGAGAATCTTGGTGTAATTCAGTTTGAGGCTCCTTCCAAGAGGAAATGATGAGTCTGAAAGACGAAAATGCACATGGGTTTTTCCAACATGGTGGTAGGTTGGTCCTCCCATGGTCGCTGATGTAATTTCTAGGAATTTTCGACATGGTGGTAGGTTAGTCATCCCATGGTCGTTGATGTAATTACTGATATTTTTCGACATGGTGGTAGGTTGGTCCTCCCATGGTCATTGATGTAATTGTTGAATCTTTTATGACATGGTGGTAGGTTAGTCCTCCCATAGTCATTGATGTAAGTGTTGATCCTTTCCTATATGGTGGTAGGTTGGTCCTCCCATGTCGATGGATGTAATTGATGTGTTATATGCATATGGGTTGTGCTCCATGTGACGATGAGATGATTTGAAGATGATGAGGTAATAGTAGGGTACACATGTTTTTCATAGGAATATAATCAGTCCTGGGACGCTCCTTCAGGTTTTGCAAAGGAATATAATCAGTCCTAGGAGATCCTTCAGGTTTTGTAAGGCAATAAGTCCTGAGATATACCTACTTGATGGTTGGAAGGCATATGGAGGCTAGAACTAGATCCATCATGAAAAAAGGCTGGCACTATAGAAACTTCTGATGATAGATAGTATGGTACGATGATCAAATTATAAGAAGATGATGGGAGCAGCTATGATGAAGACTCTATCACTACATGATGATGACTATACAATGAATACCTGACAAAATGCGTTGATGACTATGTAGAGAGAGAATACCTTCCTAGTTAAGAGGGAGTGTTGATGTATTTATAACTTCGAAAGATATTTTGATCTATATTATCATTGTATGTTGTTGTAACCACATTGGGGATGTGTGTTAGCTCTTTAAAGGATGTCTAAATTGTGTCTAGACCTTGAGGTACAACCTCTGTTGTAAGTCGGGGCAATATTCCTCAGTGTAACATCATGTAATATGTAATTGTCATCTCTCTAGGAGAAGTGGTCCCCATGTGAGATGAAATGTAGGCTCAAGTCTTATATTTGGTCAGTGACTTGAAAGGGTATAAATAGGGAGGTGCTCTCCCTCAATTATACACACCGCACACACTCTCTAAGGTGCATGAGAGAGAGACAATCATAGGAGGAGAGAAATATAGGTGCTGAACATTTCTCATTACTGCTTTTGATCATCTTACTATTCTAAAGAATTTTGCGGGTTTTTCTCCTTTATGGTTTCTCCGATGAAAATCTTTGTGTCTTGTGTTTTTTTTTATATATTATGCATTTTGTTGTACTTGTTATTCTTTCATATAAATATCCTAGATAATCTAACTATATCTTAAGAAAAACTAACAAAAACACAAGCATGCAAAACTACCTCGATGAACTAGAAAATTACATGTCTAATATTAATTGACAACTCCCTAAATAGAAATCCTCAATAGATGACCTAAAATATATAAATATATTGATAATGAATGAGGAATCCTATATAGATGGAGAGCTATGTAGTACAACACCCTTTCATGATATAGATATCTTGCAATCATTTCCCAAAGTTGAGATGAACAAATTTGATGAATCTGTCACCATAATGATTGGGTTACCCACATCGTAAACCACTTATCCATCATTGGTACATAAATGATGACATGATGAAACTAAGAGTGAGTGTATTATACTTAGAATAATAAATATGGTAATTGGAATATCCCCAATTAAGACCCTTAGAATGTATTAAATCAGATTATGTAAATGATGTAAATATGCTAATAAAGTTTCCTAGTGTGAAGCTCAAGTATAAGGCTTGACAAGACTTGAACAGTTAGACGTGTATAATGTAAATATTGATATATAGGCCATATGGTTGGATTGTCATGATGACTCAAAATATACGTAATATGAGTGAATGTATTAATGTCTCTTTTATTCACTACCTTTAGGATTGGATATTTGGTCCTAGGAAATTTGTGGAAAGATTGTAGACTCGGATATGCAAATTCACATTTAGATTTCATTGCATAGGATTTTGTGTAAATCACAAATCCCTGTGTGCGGTGGCTCCTTGTTAGAATTGGCATTTTTTTGTTGCGTGTGTTGATATGTGGAGTGAGTTGCTCCATTTTGACCATAATGTGGACGTATCGTCATGCGGATTTGTTTTTAAGCTGGTTGTGACTCCATGTGATGGAAGATTGTGGTAATGGCCTTTTTTTGATCTAGACACCATTGGTTTGTGTTTGGTATTCAAAATGAAATAAAATTTCATTCACATATTCATGAGGCATTCTTAGCATAGTATTTTTTTCCAACTTATTATAATAAGGTTATTAGCAACATTAGTTTTGTCATAAATTTTCACTGAAGTCCAAATTATTCATACCATTTGAGGCATTACGAAGAGCATTCTTCTCTATTTCCAAGGAGTGATTGCGCACCTTATTTATTTTCTTATTTGAGATTATTTTTTTTCTTATAAGCTCAATGAATATGTATTCATTCCTCACTTGTGTGGAACCTAACATTTCCTTGTTTGTAGGGACTCATATCGAGGATTGTTGTTCGTCATGGTTTTTATTAATGGTACCTCTCATTCTGGACTTTTGAGTAGTGTATTGTATGTCACTCATGTAGATAGTTTTAGAGTGTGACCGGACATTTGATTCTATAAAAAGACCAACCCTATTTTCTATTCATTTGGAGCTAGCCACATTATTTATGGTACCTACCATTTTGTACCTTTGAGTAGTGCATTGTGTGCCACTTATGCAAATAGTCTTAGTGTCATCAGGCATTTTCCTCTGTATACTATCTTGTTTTGTAGTATTTTTTCTCGTCATTTTTTAGTGTTTCTTGCTCAAGTTGTTTGGCATCTTTTCCACCTTTAGTTTGTACCTCCATACTTTTACCATCTTCAGTGACATCCATTGCCATCATCTTTTCCACCTGCTTCAACATTATGGGGGGGTGGTTTGTAATGTTTCCTTTGGTGATTTTTTATCCACAATTTTGATTGAGATCAACCATATTTGGAGTGAGCCTTGTTCACAACACCAATTAGTATATTGACTCAGCAGTTGCAATGGTTAGCAACCCATGCGCTCTGATGATATGGATTGGTGTCCATAGGGACACTCAATATATGATATTTTCTAGATTGTAAATGAGTACCTAATCATGATCTTGCATAAAGGCTCATTTTAGAGGATTGTGCGTTCATTCATCATTTCCCCAACAATTTGAAATGTGCATTTTCAGCATTTGTGATTGACTCTCTTTTGGAGATGAGTTTTTATCCTATGGGTTTTTCTCCTTTTCCCCACTTATAAGAGTTTGTACATGGATGCCTTAGCGGGCCTTATCATTGGGACCCAATTTTGTTTCTTTGTTTACTACCAAGACTTTGCTTACAAGAGTGTTAGTGTTTTTCCAATAATACCACCGATTATTAGTTGTAAGCTTACATATACATCTTTATTTGTCAAAGTATTCTTAGCTATTGTTAGGCCTCTTCCATTATTATGTCCCCGCCCGAGGGGATATATATGAATTGCTCAAGGCGATTATTTGAAGTAATTTGTTGCAACTTTAAAAAATCATATAATTTTTCCTATAGTTTGTATTAAATTTTTTTGGGGAATTATTTAACTATTGATTTATCTTGCTTTTTATTGGTTTATATAGGTGACGTAGGCGTGGGACTTTGTGCCCCAAGACCCAGCGGCGAGCTAACGTTAGCAGCATTAATTTAGTTTTTTCCTTGATCATACATACGTGTCTATGCTTGCAACATAACGCACGGTTAACAAATTTTCATTTTTCACATTGTTCTGTCCAATGCTCTGATTGTTCTGCCATCTTTGTCACCTACTTAGAATTGCTCAGAATTACATGCCCCATATGCAACCATTAGCCATCTCTGCCACCAACTGCCATCTATACCACCATATACTCAGTCGCACACTTGTACAGCCCTGCACTTGCCACTTGCCACCTCCCACCTCCAGGATACATCTCTATAATATAGTAACCATCCTAATCTCTGGATAGGACTTTTGGGAAGCAGGTGTCTTGTGGTGAAAATCTCTGCGTTTTTGGATTTTTTGACAGGTTGAAGACATAGGACCACGAGAAGGAATACACCATGAGCAGAAAGTGATGCAGGATGGTATTGCACTAGGGAAAAACCTGTCGGCTAATGACTACCAAATGTTTCAGAGCGTAACTGTACTTCCTGGATATGTTTTGAATGACGCAGGAATCATTCTGGCTTGTGGAGCTACACTTCTATGGCAGGATGGGAGAGTCGTAACTTTTAGATGTTCTTTTTTCTTTAATATGTCAATGGATATCATCATCCATAGATCCCGAGGTGTTCTGCGCCTGCATAATTTTGTGATTCCTTACGAGGAGGACTCTATATGTTTTTTATTTTCATCTAATACCAAATTTTCAGGCAACAAGCAATTATTCAAACAATGCATAGTCTAGCATGAATTGCCCAAAGCGCTAAGCCTAAGTCATACGAAGGAAGCTAATCCGGTCTCTTGTTAGAATGAGGGATTTTGCAGAAGATGGTAAATGTGATGTCAAGGGGGAAATGAAATATGGCTGTAGCTCTTTTCGGACTTATATTTAAAAGTGACAAAAACTTATTTCGATAAAGTTAAGTTCACAAGATGGTGTCATATCGTTGAGCTGGAACCTAGGTCGACATGAGAATGATGAATATGTTGCAACCTTCACCCAGCACTACCCTAGAGCAATAATATTGGGGCCCAAACAAAGCAGTTTTTCAGCAAATTGAAGCATGAGGAAGCATCCAGGGATTTAACACTTGTATTTTGGCTGTTGGTTTCAAAGTTTTGAGTGTAGATTCACTTATGTGTGTGTTCCCTTTTAATTTTCACATTGCATCCAGGTCTGTATTTGGGCCCTATATTTGTACTTTAATGACATTCTGCCATTCTGTACATGTACATTTATGGATGTAAATGCTTTGTTCCTTCCTGACAAATTTGAGTTAAATGCTTGGTAATGGCTATATTTTGTATACAGGTAGAGAAGAGAATATGCAGACCAGTGTTTTTAGTCTATTAAAAGAGAAATCATTAAACAATGCATCAAGCAAAGGAATACAGATATACACATAATGACTAAAAACACTGGAAACAATGGTACAGAAATTAAGAAGGCCGCACATACAAAACAACCAAACTATTATTGAACATGAACATGAGCGGATATTTTAGAAAACAAGAAAGTGTAAAAAATTATAAAAACAACACTGTTCAATGTTTTATCAAAATAAATATCTTTAAAGATCTGGAAGACATAAACGATCCCTCGTGGTAATCCCATTGCAGTTCCGTCCCTATTAACATATGCATCACTATACAAATGTCTGTTTCCATAAAATCTATTTGTTGCTTCCCTCATTTTATAAGTTGTAAAGCTGGAAGAAGTCAAACATGAGCCACAGAGGAGTGTTCGTTACTCAGGTATAACATCATAAAATGGATCAAATTATTATAGATGGACTGACTTATGTGGCATACATGACATTTTGAATGACTTGTGGAAGCTCTCTTCTCTACATCACCAAGATTTATTTTTTCTCCAAAGAATATTGTGAAGTGTTTATATTCATAGGCCGTATAAGAACAAGGTGTTTACCTTCAAATGGCTGCCTCGAGTAATGGAGTTTTGATAGATCATGATATTAGTATTAAGTATAATTTAGTTTCGATCTCTAGTTTGGCCATCACTCAAGTATAAGATGTACTTGGTAATATCTGCCGAATCACAGGGTTATATTGGCTCAAATTATAGATATGATATATAGTAATTTCTGCAATGTTTCTCCCATAGAACCCATTCATAGTGGACAAACTAATTTTATATATACTTTTAATTAAACAAAGTGTTTTTTATTTAGAGTTTGGCACACTTTTCAAGCTGCAAAGAAGTGAAATCACAAGTGAAGCTCCAAAGAAGTGAAATCACAAGTGTTTTTCTTAAAGTTCAAATTGGTTGGATTACATTACGCTTGAGTCGATCCAAGCCTTAGCATAGTTGAATTTATATGGCACCTTCTAGAAGGAGCGGGTTTTAATCTCAAGACTCTTTACAAAAGGAAACTTGTGTTGACCATTTATTCTATTAAAACTTAACAATTTAAAAACAAGTTTAAAAGCCATCCTTATTCACAATATTTTTTATTGAACATATCTTTTTATTATCAAGTATAAATAACTATTTCAATGTTTTTTTAACTAACATATAAGATAATATCCCTACAAGAATAAGTGACTCACAACACCAACTCGTTGAATTTTTTTTTTTACAATAAGTTGTGTGAGAACTAGATGCATTTTGGTTCATGTATTGGAGATACAAGGAATTATTGGAATTATATATAGAGAGAGAGAGAGAGAAAATTTGTTGCAATTATAGCATAAGATATATGGTATTTGAAAAAGTCAAAGTATCATGATATCTTGAAAAGTAAGAATACTTTTTATAATAGAAATAGTGATGTTATACTGACTAAACTAATATGGTTTAGAAATTAGTTTAGAAATTGATTAATAAAAAATAAAAATAAAAAAAGAATTTTAAAAAGATATATTTTTATTGAAGGTTTCTTACTTGATAGTGGTTGAGAATTGAGATAGCATTTCCAAATTTCCTTGAAATTGATGCATAATTTTCCATCCCTAATTATAATAGCTATTAACATTTGTGGGAACATTGCCACCTCATGGCTCTTATTATATATATGGCATTATCTTATATTTGTATAAGAGATCAATAAAACAATATATTTTATTTTATTTTTACGAAGCTCATTCAAAATCTAGATTCATGGAATCTAATCAAATCTCTACCGCAATCAATATCAATATGTTGAAAGAAGATCATCTAGGTTCATGTCATCGAGGTTTATCATCCCACCAAATGTATATTTTTCATTCACTTAAAACAAGTTCCCATGGGAAATCTTATACCCTGTTTAAGTAAATTCCAGTGGGAAAAACATATGGAAGGAAGCAAAGTTTAATGCTATAACTTTCAATATTAACCTCGTGAACACCATCTTGATTTATATATTAACCTCGTGAACACCATCTTGATTCTATATTTAATATGACATGTAGAGCGATATTTCAAATACCAAAAATTGAACAATGAGATCACAGAAACATATGAACACAACACTAAATATTAAAATAATGAAAATGACACCTGCACCCAATGCGCATACATTACAAATGACCATGTGAAACTATTTCGATGGGAACAATTCAATTCCTGAAAACGTTTACATATAATGTGAAAACCTGATGAATCTCTTTTCAAATTCCTACCCTGCTGCCCGCCCGTAGCTTTTGCGGTGCTTTTAAATGTTAGAATACTGAACAGTTATCCCTGTAGACATTCCATATTTGGTTTGAATTTTCTTGTGTTTTGTGCAGTCTTCCATTTATTCCACTTCTTCCATGCTTTCACGTTATGTTTTTTTAATTGCACTCCTTTGTTAATAAAAGGAAACTCATAAAATTGAATAATCACATTAACGAAATTGACAATAGACTATATTATATTAAACATGCAGGCTATACTCTCGCTGATTTTCCTTTTCAAGTGTCAGAATTATTAGTTTTTTATATATTTGGGTTATACCAACACGTTCTTGGCCTTTGCTCCAGCGTAACTGATTCCCAGCATTAAATTGAATATATAAATTCAAATCAACCATCTTCACTATAGTTGAAATCAACTATCTTCACTATAGTTGAAATCAACTAGGTCACAATACTATTAAATGTATTAAAATTCTCAACAACTAAATTATACCCTCACCCATTTAAAGAAAAAACTTAAAAACTTAGTACATTTTTCTTTGGAAACATTGAATCTTAGAAGGATTCCCTCATTTCTCACCCCATTTTTATGCTGACAATTTCTCTACAACAATATTTTATTTTGTGGGAACTTCCACTCAAACCAAGATTAGCTTTTACACCAAATGTAAGGAAGCTCATGTGCAGAATATGTGCCCTGCACTAATCAAAGATATAAAAATATGTAAAGATTTAAATAAACCAAATATTAAAACATACAACAATTAGACAATGCTTTTAAAATAAAATAAAACCCTCCATTGCAAAGCAAACTCAAAGCAATTAATTGATCAATTATTGTTTCCTAACATTTATGACCTACTAGTGATTTACATTTATTTTATTTCATTTTTCAATGGAACCACTACACCATTTATTTTCTATCACAAACTTAGTAATGAATACACAATGTTATCTAAAACATTGAATATGAAGTGAATTGTTTAATCATATTACCTTCCTAATATTAAACCCCTAATGTGATTCATGGAATCACATTATATTGTATATATAAAATTAAAGTCACATTAATCTTATTGTTTTCTAATTGTATTCAGTCTGGAATATTTTAAACAAACATAATTTTATTTACTCAAAATAATATTTAGCAATCAAAATAATAACATTTATATTAGATGTGTCAAATTTTAGTGAGCGCTCAGTTAACGTGGTTAACCCTTAGTTAAGAAGTAGATCTTATTTATAATCTAAAGTAAATCTTATTTATAATCCAACTTAATTGAGGTTATTAGATAAAGCAAAGTGATATCCTTAAATAATTTTGACAACTTGTGTCAATTAAAAGCTTCCAACCCAAACAAAAAAATTACAATGAATGCTCCTTCAGAACCTAACGCTATGATGGAAGTATGCCAATGTTCTGACATGGCATAATGCCAATGATCTGACATGGTGGAAGTATGCGTTGACAAAATATTATAAACAACTTATAACTTTTAAACAATACGTCGTTAGAAAATTAGAAAATAGCAATTCAATGCTTGGAAGTGGAAGTGGGTGTATACAGGTCGCAATAAATTAGAATAAAATAAACTTAAATTTGTCAAGTAAATGATCGCAGAGTATATTATATTGAAAATGCTGAGCCCCGTGCTGCGACGAGTAGAAGCTGAAACACCTATTAAATGCAATCGAAGAAAGAAAAAATTAAAGCCGTGGGGTTCATAATTTCGATATTGCTGACCTTTAGGCATAGATTTTGGAGTTATAATGCACTGGTATTGCATGTAATTTACCCATCCATCATAATTGCATAATGCTAGCTTTCAAGAATAAGCTCATGTGAACACCATCTTAATTCTATATTTAATATTAGATTTTGAGCCATATTTAAGAAACCACAAATTAAACAATGAAATCACATAAACATATGAAACGCATTACTTAAAATTAATATAAATGAAAATGAAGCCTGCGATGTAGGCATTCCATCTGTGTTTGAATACTCTTGTGCAGTCTTCCACTTATTTCTCCTCTTCTATTCTTTTACGTTGTATTTTTGTTTTTCCTTATAACAAGTCTAAATATAAAACATGCATTCTGTAAAACATTAATGGTTAAATAAAATGAGCAAATGATATCGATGTTGTAAAGTTTTGTAAGGTGTAACTTAATTTTATTAAAATAAATAGTAATAATTAAAATTTTATATATTTTTTAATAATACAAAAATTAGCAAATGTTGTAAAGTGTAACTTAATTTTATTAAAAATAATAATAATAATTAAAAATTTATATATTTTTTAATAATATAAAAATATTAAATATAGTATTTTTTTTTTGAGAAATTAATCTTTTTGAGGTTTGAATTTTTTTTATACTTCAAGAAATTGGATTCCTACACACAAACCCTAATATAAATAAATAAATCAATAAACTGAAATTGAAGTCCTTCACCCAAAACCTAATATAAATCAATAAATCAAAAAATTGTTATAAATAATATAAACATAAAAGATTACCATATTATTTTTATCTTTTCATTAAATTAACATTTTAATTTAAGTTATTTTTTAAAATCTTAATATTTTAAGATATGGAATTCAATCAATTTATTTATTTTTGTTGGCAAAGTGGTGGAACCCCCCTACCTTTCAGCTTAGCTTAGGGGGGGCGTCTTAACCATACCCTGCCACCAACTATTCTACATCTCACGGATGAATTCAATCAATTTATTATTAACAAGGAGAAAATTATTATGAGATCTATTTTAAATCTGGATCTGTCAAACATCATGAGAGATCCAATTTCTTGAGCTATTATTATTTTTGATGGTAAACTCAAGAAATTTGATCATTTTCTTGCAAATATAAATTTGATGCAATAATTATAAATATTATTTTATTTTAAAACAATTCAAAACATAAAATTTTAAGAATTCTTATTAATTTTATATTTCTTTAATTAAATATTTTTTTAAATATTTAATTTAGTTTATGTCTTTTACAACTAATTATTTTTTATAGTATTGATATATTTATTTTTAATATTTAAAAAATTAAAATAAACTAACAATTATTTCCTATAAGTATAATTTCTGTACCCATGTACCCATCTCTCTTAGGTCACATTTTGGATTTTGGGCTAATGTCAAATCCTTCTCAAGTCAAACGAAGTTGGTTAATAAACCTTGACATTGCATGTGGGATGGGGATTTATTGTTTTTTATTTGAACATTTATTTTTTTCGGATTATTTTCTCTTTCGTCCTTGTAGGTCTTGCAAATAAAAAAAAATCGACATAAGTTCCAAAAAAGGATATTGACCTACATTTCCTATGCTCATATGCTCGTAGGAATCAGTGGGATTCACCATACTCTTTACGTATATTATGTTTAATGAAAGTTAGTTCATTTTAGCATATATTTAATGGACAATTTTTTTTCAAAGATATTGAACATTCATTTTCCTTTTTTAAGTGTTTAAATTTTACTGAAATAAAATGATGGATTGTGATTTACTCGCTGTAAGGTCATATTGATTTTCCTTTATTTCAGCAAATGGATTATAAATTGTTTTGGGAAAAAATCTTTAAAAAATTATTATTATATATATATATTTTAGTAAATGAATTGTAAAGTGTTTTTTAGTGAATACCACTAAAAATTTGTAACATCTCCAAATTTCATAAAATAAAAAGAAAATTAATAAATGAACTAGCTGAAAATTCGATTGGATAAATGAACCCATATGAGATGCATAAAGGATACAAACAAAAGACTACAACTTAGGTCTGGCTATGAATTACGCAGGATAATAAAACCCCATACGACCTTTAACTATGTTACGTCTTTATTAAATAATGATTCTTTGTGATAACATCATGATGCGACCTATTGTTATAACAACACTATTATGATTAATGAAACACCACTTTTATTTAATGTCACTTCAAGTTTGATGTACTTTGTTGGTTTATGTTCTAGTTCTACTCGACTTGAAAGTTATGTCGACATTACCTTAAATTGGCATCGAGCTATGAAAACTATATCATAATCTTTCTTCTTTATTTATAAATAGAGTACTTGTTAATTATGCTCTAAATTGTTTGTTAAACTGCTTGATGAGCTAATGGGTTGTGTTAAGGTCTTACTTAGCTTGAAAGTTAACGCATAGACTCTTCTATTTAAATGCAGGTACCATATGAAGGATATTCCTTGTCTTATTAAGCCACATTCAAGGATCCTAAGGGATAAGGGGAAAATAAAAACAAATACCAGGGAAATGCATATTCGACCTTGGTTTAAAAACTAGCACCGAGCCAAAGGTTTGTGAAAAAAAATCTCAATATTAATCGAAAGTTGAAAAACATTAGAGTTTGGGTTTTTGGTTGAAGAATTTCAACACGCCAGCATTAAAGTGCTCACGTGAAGATACTACAGCCTCCAGCTGGAGCGCATACCCGTCAAATCTTAAACCCTAAGGTTTAACTTACCTTGTTTCTCTTTTCTGCATTGTATTGTTTGGTTCTTTTTCTAGAGTGAGAGCCATGGCTTCTTGGCTCTGGTTCTTGGCATGATTTTTGGAGTTTTGTGATGGCTCTAGACCGTTTTCATACTCCTTGATGTGTCGTGCGTTGTAGAAGTCTCCTCCACTGTTTAAACATGCTAGTTGAAATACTATCTTTGTGAGATGTTAACCCCAACTGCCGACTATTGGGGAAATCTCCTTCATCATTAGTGTTTACAGGTAAATACTTCTTGAATTGATTTGCGTTTCCATTTTCTTTGCTTCCTTTCTGAACTACGATTTAATATTAATGTCCTCTGATGTGTGTCTTGCAGGAGTCTTCGTCCATGGCTGCGGCAGAGAGGTGTGGCTACCCTTTATGAAAGCAAAGCATACATGGCTTCGGTAAGAGCTGTACCTGTAATATTTTAGCTCATTATGGCATTGTGGCTATGGGGTGTTGTGGCTTTGCATTATTTGGATGGGAATCCACTCTTGCGTTTTCTTGGCATGGGCTGGGAACCCATCTCTATGTTTGTCTTTTGCCATGAAAGTGGTAATTCTCTTTGGTAGCCATGAGGCATTTACATTTCGTAACTGTGAAGACTCTTCGACCATGGAGTTGAAGTGACTATGTAATAAATGTTTATCTTGAATAGTGACATGTTTTATGTTTTGATTTGAAGGTGTAATGAACAGTCCTATGACTGTTTCTCCAAATGTAAAAGTTTGTTTTCCTTATGAAGAAACATGTGAGGGATTTTGTTGATGTATCATGCTTTGTTTAACATTTTTGTATCTTCGTTTATTTATAAAAACTATTACGGAAGTGAGGCCAATACTCTGTTTTGTTTTGATTTGAGAAAGGCCGTGAGGCCACTATCAAGTACATTCAAGTTTTAAGTGGATGTTACTATTTTTATAATAATTATTAATCCATAAGGCTATTGCGAATTCTTTTACATGTTTAAAATGTAGATGATAATACTAAAATGGCCTTCAACCTGCAACCAGAGTTCTGGCCTGTCGATGATCTTGATTTTGTATTTTTAATTGAAATAAGAACTTGTATTTGGATGGGCCATAAAACCCTTGTAATGTAACTCTGTTTAACCAAAATACTTAGCAGGATTCGATCTCTAAACCTGGTTTATTTACTATTGTATTCTTTAATCTTAATTTACTGTAATTGCATCTAGGGTTTTAGGTCGTGAGGAAAAAAATTTGTCGTAGTTTGAAATTTCAATTTATAAATTTATACGATATAAGTTGTAAGGTTTAAGCATAAACATTGGTTTTGATGTTGTTTTCAATTCAAATGCTTGATCTTTGTTTTTATAAAACCCTAATATATGTGTGTGTGTGTGTACTCTGTCTGTCAAGGTTCCATATTTGAGACCCTTGATTTGGAATTAGTACTGATTAATTTTTATCAGGGTATTTTTTAAGGATTCTAATATTATATTAAAGTATAGTATTCTAGGCGATTGTTCTGGATTGAAAATACATGTTTATAGATAGGTAGGCGAATATTAAATATGAAACATACAATTAACACTGAAATGTATAAAGTTTGGTGAATATTATGATAAAAAAACATATTTTATGTAAATATAGGTGATATTAGATACCAAACAGTGAATTTACTTTTTGAAAAAAAACCCAAAAAATAGCCAATTGGAGAAATTTCGCCACTAAAAATTACCCTGATTTTTATATAATATATTTACTTTAAAGTATACTAATACTTTGAAGTGAAAATAAAATCTTCCTGAGACTCGTTCTTATAGTGGAAACTTTTGAGTATACCATTTTATCTGTTAATTATTACCGGAAAGTATATTTACATAGATATTCTTTTTAGTAAAAATCTGAAGGGACTGTAAGGTCTTTAAAGAGGTCCTGTAGGAGTTTTAAAATTAAATTATTTAAAACCCTAGTACTTATATGAAATATAATATCATAAAACCAACTAAGTGAAATCCTAGGTGATAAAAGAGGGTTTGAGTAACATTGTGGAAAACAATTCTAATTAGGTTAATGTTATTATAACTAGTAATCAAAAGAAAAGAGAAGAAATGTTTGACCTATAATCATTGAATAATGAACACCAAAACTAATTATAACATCATAGGAAATTAATTACAACTTCTTTTTTCTGAGTAATACAAACAATTATCATTTAACTTCTGTAGATACTGAGCATACTTCATAAACAAAATACATGCATAGAATTAAATCACAGATAGATGACAAGCAGTTAGAACCTGGATAAGTTGCAGAAGGGGGACAAACAACCAAATGAGAGTGTTCCACCCAACCGTCCCCTAAAGAAACCAATATTACTTACTTAGGACCCCCGAGCTTGTTCATTGAACCACTAGAATGAAGATCACTGGATAATAGCACACACAGAGATTGATGCAATTCAATACTTAGTAGCAGACTTAACTCATCAATTACACTTTAGCTATCCCCTCATCAAATTCCTCGTGTTCCTGACTTTTCAGTTTTGCAGCAGTCACAAGGTTCATTCACTTGGAAATAGAATCTAGTGAGCCTCCTGCTCAATTTGATGGTATTTATAAGATTGTCTAGGTATTTGGCTCCATTTTTGGAATTAAATGAGCAAACTGCTTCGTTCCTCCTCTTAGGGAACATGGCCACAAATTTAGGGATTGTGCTTCCTGCAACAACTAGAAAGTGAAATGTTAGTGCTATGCCACTTGTCAATCAGCCTTCTATAGCTGTTCATTCCTCCTAATGGGTTAGTTAACACTCTTTCAATAGTCTCCTTTGGATAGGTGTCGCTTGTATTTAATTATTAAAATAAATAAATCTTCAATTACAGTCATCCTTGACCAACTTGGTCATAAAAAAATTATAATAAATTTAACATAATGTTTCCTCAAATAAATAAAAATATTTATTTGTTCATTTCTAGGTGGGTTACAAACACCCCCCTTAAGTTCAAAATTGTTATCAATGTTGCTTAAGTTCATTCTGAGTCTTCCTAGAACAGAGCTGGATATGCCTCCCACATATGACTCTCCAATTCTCAGGTTGCCTCTTTTGGAATGAGGTGTTTCCATTGCACCTTTACGTATCCAATGGTGTGATTCCAGAGAAAAAATTTTCTCTTATCAAGAATACAGTCTGGTTCCACCTGAAAATCTCCTTCGGGTTCTACTTGAATAACATTCCAATCGATCACATGAGTAGCGTCATGCACATACTTTTTCAATATGGAAATATGAAAGACATTATGTATTCTAAGATTAGGTTGAAAAACAAACTGATATGCCACTAGCCCAACTCTTTCCAATATTTGGAATGGTCCAAAATACCTGGGTGATAATTTAGCACATCTCCCCAATTTAAAGGATCTCTTTATGGGTTTTACCTTAACAAATATAGGCTCACCTACTCGAAATTCTTTCAGAGTTCTTTTAAGGTCTACATGCCTCTTTTGTCTGTCTTGAGCAGTTTTCAAATTGTTGTGTACCTGTTTCACTATTAGTTCCAGTTCTTTTAACAAGTCGGGTCCTAACATCAATCTATCAATTGGATTAATCCATGTAATGGGAGTGTTACATTTCCTACCATATAATATTTCAAAAGGACTAAGTTTAGTTGAAGCTTGATAATGATTATTATATGCAAATTCAACTATGTGCAAATAATCTTCCCATTTCTTGGGATAATCTCTAACATACATTCGTAACATGTCTTCTAGTACTTGATTGATTCTTTATGTTTGTCCATCTGTTTGTGGATGATAAGCAGTACTGAAATTCAAATTAGTCTCTATTCCTTTAAACAAATATTTCCAAAAATTACCAGTTAAGTTCGGATCTCTGTCAGAAATTATTACTTTCAGAATTCTGTGCAACCGAGAGATTTCCTTCATAAGGATGTCAGCAATGTTAGCAGCTTTATGAGTTGTTTTAAAAGGTATAAAGTGTGCTTCTTTTCTTAGTTTGTCCACTACTACCATTATTAAATCATTTTGTTTCTGATTTTAGCAAACCAATTATAAAGTCAAGACTGATGACTTCCCATTTCTAATTTGGAATTGGTAATGGTTGTAAAAGGCCTATTGGGTGTTGATGCTCAACTTTAACTTACTGACATTTTATACACCTAGCTATATATTTAGCAACTATGTTCTTCATATTAGGCCAAAAATACTATTTTCTCAACATTGTTATCATCTTTTAATACCTCGGATGTCCGGAATAAGGACTTTTGTCTACTTCATCTAAAATCAACAGTTTAATTTCTGGTATGTTAGGCACATAGAGTTTGTTTTTAACATCATTAATTCTTTTTCTTTTAAAATGTAATCTGTATTTACATTTTCAGGTACATTTTGAGTTACCTTTTCTTTTAGATTTTGGTATTTTGTGTCTAGTTTTATCCCTTCTTCCAATTTATCATCTAATTCTATTTTATAACTGCTAATGGAAACTATACAACTCATTATTGATTTTCTGTTTAAGGCATTAACCACTTTATTTTCTTTTCCTTTGATGTGTTTGATTTCAAAATCGTATTCATTAAGGAAAACTAACCATCTAGCTTGCCTTGTGTTCATATTTTGTTGATCAAACAAATACTTCAAACTTATGTTATTAGAAATTAGCAAAAAAAATTTACCCATCAGATGATGGCGCCAAATTTTTAGAGCATGAATTATGGCATCCAACTCTAATTCATAAGTTGTGTAACACCTCGGTTTTGACCCCTTTTGCATTAAATATATGTGATGTAAATATTGTAATTAATCATCGTGTGGAGCTAAAGGCAAAATCCCCACCATTGATTTAGTGTTTTATGTTTCAGCGATTAAAATCGATGCCGATGGTATTTTGTGCTAGCCGACACATTATAATTTTGGACATCATATAAATATGCAATTTAATTAAAAACCCACAACCAGCTATGCCAATGCAACAAATAATGAGATGGGGGCATGATTTCCTAAGGATAAGCGAGGAGGGATGTTTAACCTTGAGCCATTGGGGAAAATCCATGTGTCAAAAGAAAACACCGAAAATGTATGTCCATTCCCTCATGCATTCACGTTTTCATCTTCCCTCATGTTTTGGGGAGTGGTGGGATGTTTTTTATCATCCATCCTTCATTCACTTGGAACTCTCAGGAAACTGAACCTTCCTGGGTTTTTATCCTTCATGTTTTCAGTTTTTCCTCATTGTGCATGCCCAGTCCATCATCTGGCTCTCACCGAAATGTTGTGGTCCATTATGATAATTATCTATTCCATTATGTTCATGCGCGCTATGTGTTAGTCCTGCTTGCAGAACCGTGTTTGGTTTTGGGTTGTTCGCCTATTGTTACCATCCTCATCCATGCAAAGGTTTGGGGTCCCCTTTGTTTGGTGAACAAATGAGAAGTGGATATCAGTCAATTTTATGAGAAAGAGTGTTCATCTGTGGTTTCCTCAGTTTTGTTGTGCAATGGTCTCCTCTATCATAGAGTGAGTGGAAGCTTGTTTTGCTGTGTTGAAATTGTGGTTTGTTGTCTATGCATATTTTTCCCTGGTCTGAACTGGTTTGGAGTGGAATTGGGTCTGAACTAGCTTGATAAACCTTGTGTAGGAAGGAACCTCAAAAATAGATCTAGAGGGACTGGTTTTCTTCTTTGCACACCCTAAACAACACTGGAATGGAAGGCATATCCTGAGGGACTGTGTAGATGAGAAGGGGATTCTTCCCTATCTTGGGTGTGTAGATGTTTTAGGAGCCAAGCCCTATCTAGTGCAGGTGTCCATAGCTCAGTGGTTGAGCTCACTGGCTTAGCAGTTCAAGCTTTCTATCTCGTTTGCAGCCTGATAAACCCATATGTTAGTTGGCTTGGTTGGTCCTTAATGTGAATGTTGGCTTGACTGACTACATTCTGATAAATCGAGCAGTGAGATGGCTTGGATGTTTTTCTTGCCAAACCCATCTATTAGTTGGCTTGGATGAGTAGCCTGATAAACCCAACTGTTAGTTGGCTTGGCTAATTAGCCTGATAAACCCAAAAATATATTTGCTTGTTTGTTTGCAGCCTCATAAACCCAACTGTGTTGGATTGGATGAGTTTTGTTGTATCATTGGCTATGTGTGAGCCTGCTAGTGTTCCTTATTCCTTATGGGAATGATTCGCATCTTAGGGATGGCAGTGCTCCTGAGATATTGATGAGCACACTGGTCTATGGGGTAGTGGAACGTTGCAGTGATGTAGCTGGTTGTGGGAAAAACTTCCTTCAAGATAAGTATTCTTGTCTATGTTAATCTCTGCAATTGTATTTGCTTAATGAAATATGATGAGCGTGCCTAATGTGTTGAATTGATGAATTGTTTCCAATGTATAATTGCAATTGTATGCATTTGTGTATGTTTTCATTCAATGCATTTTTAAATTACATTATGGGGATTAGATTGCCGAATTGGTGATGACTTGAATTATCAAATCTGTCCAAGACTTATGTTAATAGGTTGAATTTCCTACCAAAAATATTCCTTTCCACAACTTGCAGGATGCGAGATGCGGAAACGTCTTTCTGTAAATTCTATTCCCTGTAGATTTCCTTCCGCAACTCTTCTTTCCGCAACTTGTTGGATGTGGGATGCGACTTCAGAATCTCTATTTCCGCAAATATCCTTCCACAACTCTCTTTTTTGCATGCAGGATGTGGGATGCAGAATTTGGGATGTGGGATCGCAATCTCCATATTTTCCCGATTCCGCAAAATCAAGATTTCTGCATAGTTGATTCTTGTGGGTTGATTCTCAATCATTGATTTGTCTCTAGATGTAGGGTAGATTGTGACCATCGATTTCCATCGCGATCTTTCTCTGTCGTTCGATCTCCTCTGAGATATTTCTTCGTAGATCGTTGACTTGATTACTGACATGATCAATTCTCTACTATTGGGAAGTTAGAGAATTTATACTCAAACTTGAATAGAGTGAACGCAAGATGAATTCATGCCTCTATAGATTTTTGAAAAAAAATCAGGAATCCATCAAAATACATATAGAATTCAATGAACCTCGAGTTGGATGCTCTTGCAACAATCAAAGCGAGCAGTTATGGTCGTGTTCTCTCTCTAGTGGATGGGTAGGGACCAGACAGTGTGGTATTAGAGCTGAGGGTTGCAGCATTGGGCCTTGATATGCCAATTTGAACAGTTAACAGAGCTGTTGGTAAATGGTTTTTACTTCTGATTTTATTATGTAGATAACAATTTTGTTTATTAACACATTTTGCAGAATTATAGTCACTCTCAAAGGGAAGCATTCCAGACAGTGCAATTCAATAAAGTTGGTTTGGACGAGCCATGAGAACCGACATGTGTGATGATGCACAGAACCCCAATGAATACGAGGAAGATTCTATGGGGGAAAAAGTCTGAGTTGGAAATGTTGAGATAGAGTTTAATGGGAGGAGGTTTCAAGATACTCCCCTAGATTTTGTAGCCACCATGAGAATCCTGAGGGTGGAGATGAAAAGTCACTGGGAAGATAATGAAAGACTGGTTAAGGATTTGGAGCAGTAGAATCGACAAAATACAACCATGCTGCAAAGTTTGAAAGACATTCAGAGGCGGATGAACTCTGGGGACCAGACAGTGAGACGAGAAGGAAGTAAGAGCATTGATAGAAGAAGAAAGAGATCTCCTAGTGGGTCATATGACTCTGAAGGATCCAATGGTGATTCAAGTTCTTCTTCTCATGAGAATAAGAGAAAGAAACACTATCAGAACCATTCACGTGATGAATTTACGAAGGAAAGGCCTCCTACCTTCAATGGTGAGATGAATAATGGTTAAAAAGCTGAATCTTGGCTTCTTGGGATGATGAAATATTTCCAAGTCCAAGACTACTCAAGAAATATGAAGGCTAGGGTAGCCATCTTCAACTTGACTGGAAGAGCATCCATATGGTGGGAGCACTTTAGGAAAGTGAAAAACATTAATGAAAGGAAGATTGTGTGGAAACAGTTACAGAGGTATTTCAAGCATAAGTACCTCTCAGCTGACAGGAACTATGATGATAAGATCAAAGAATTCCATGATCTAAGATTGGGGCAACAGACCATGGAAGAGTATGCAAGCAGGTTCTTGGAGTTGTTGAGGTATGTCAGGTACATCAAAGATGAAAAAGTAAAATCCATCATTTCCTGAGTGGATTGCCTCAGTCTTACAAATACAGAATTGAGTTTTATGAACCTAGAACTTTGGAAGAAGCGATAAGGAAAGCTAAGTATTACTATGAGAAAAGAAAAGGCAAACCTGATTATCATAAGACATGGAAGGACAAGAAGAATGAGAATTCTGACCAAAGGAAGAAAGGTTTCAAACCTTCTAACTTCAGGAATCAGTAGAATCATCCATCCTAAGTTGAGAAGCATCCAACTAGAGTGGTGGGAGAAAAGCCAAGAGATCCAAAACATAACAGAGAACCACTTTGATGTTAGAAATGTGGAGGAACCCACATGTGCAGGAATTGTCCACTTGAGAATGAGAATGCAAGGCCAGCTTACAACATTCAAGAGGCAAAAATAGTGGGTCAAGTAGAAAGGGTCATCCCTGGGATCTTATATGCAGCACTGGAGGACTGGTAGGCAAAATCACCAGTCAACTGTGGTTGAAGTTGTAGGTAATATTGTTGATCAATCTGTTTCTATTTTGATTGACCCTGGTTCTACTCATAGTTACATTGCTCCTAGAGTAGTGGAGATTTGTGTCTTTAAGAAAGTAAAGCATAGAAAATCGTGGTTAGTTTAACTAGCCATTGGAACTAAGAGAAAGGTTAGTGAAGTGGTGGAGAAATTCCCATCGGTGATAAATGGATTTGTCAGTTGTGTAGATATGAATGTTCTACCACTTGGTTCCTATGATTTCTCGTTGGAATGGATTGATTAAAATCTCACAGGGTAAAGCTTGACTGCTATAATAATACTTTTGAATGCATGGATGAAGAAGGGAACCCAATAGTTGTAAGAGGCATTCCAAAGGTGATTTCTGTGAGGCAGATTTCAGCAATGAAGTTGAAGAAGTTTTGTAGGAATTGTTTCCAGTTGTATGCAACTCATATTGTGGAGGCAACATAGAATGAAACTCCTAGGTTGGAGGACTTTCATGTGTTGCAGGAATTCAAGGATGTTTTTTCTAATGAGATTCCAGGGCTTCCTCCAAAGAGAGACATTGATTTCACAATTGAGCTTGTGCCAAGAGTGGCACTAGTGTCCAAGACACCCTATAGAATGAGTACAATGGAAATGCTAGATATGAAGATGCAGTTGCAAGAGTTATTAGAGAATAAGTATATCAGGATGAGTGTGTCTCATTGGGGAGCACTAGTTCTGTTTGTGGAGGAAAAAGATGGTACACTTAGATTGTGTATTAATTACAGAAAACTAAACAAAGTCACTGTGAAGACCAAATATCATTTTCCTAGAATTGATGACCGCTTTGACCAAATGAGAGGAGCAAAGGTATTTTCCAATATTGACTTGAGGTCTGGGTACCATCAAGTGAGAATCAAGGATGAAGACATCCATAAGACAACCTTCAGAACAAGGTATGGACATTATGAGTTTATAGTGGTACCATTTGGTCTCACAAATGCACCAGCTACATTTATGTGCCTTATGAATAGTGTCTTCAGTAGGTATTTGGACAAGTTTGTTCTTTTTTTCCTTGATGACGTTCTTATTTATTCTAAGAATGAGGAAGAGCATGAAGAGCATCTGAGATTGACATTACTATTACTCAAGGAGCATCAGTTGTATGCAAAGTTGAGCAAGTGTGACTTCTATAAAGATAGAATTCAGTATTTGGGTCACATTATCTCAGAAGAGGGCATATATGTGGACCCTGACAAGATTGAAGCCATTATGAATTGGCCTACTCCAAGAAATGTGACAAATGTAAGATCTTTTATGGGACTTGCAATACACTACAGGAGATTCATTGAAGGATCCTCCAAGGTTGCACATGCCATCACTTCTTTGCAAAGGAAGGGGATAAAGTTTGAATGGACATCGAGGTGTGAAGAAAGATTCCAGTAGTTGAAGAATCTTCTCACAAGTGCACCGGTATTGAAATTTGCAGACCCAAAGAAATATTTTGTGGTGTGTACTAATGCATGCGGTCAAGGACTTGGAGGATTTCTTATGCAAGAAAACCACGTAATATGTTATGAGTCAATAAATTTGAAGGAGTGTGAGAAGAACTATGACACTCATGATCTGGAACTTGCAGCCATAGGACATGCTCTCAAGATGTGGAGGCATTACTTGATGGGCAAAATATTTGAGATAAGGAGAGACCATTGTGGTCTGAAGTATTTGTTTGATCAGCCTACTCTAAATGCTAGGAAATCTAGATGGTTGGAGTTTTTATGTGAGTTTGATTTTGAAATCAAGCACATAAAAGGAAAATAGAATAAGGTAGCTGATGCACTCAGTAGGAGGGTGCAGGAAAAGCATGCGACATCCATTAGTATTTTCCAATCAGATTTGAGGCAACAGATTGTTAAGCATGTTGCTGAAGATGAATTGTATGCCCGGGTCAATGACAAGTTGCAAAAGCAAAGCCTTAAAAATAAGTATGAGGGATATAAATTAGAAGAGGATGGAATCCTTACTTATAAGAACATAATTTATATTCCAAATGTAGCATATTTGAGGAGGGTTGTTATGGATGAGATCCATCAAGCTCCATATTCTGGTCACCCAAGATATCAGAAGACAATTGCTACAACTAGAAAGCAGTACTTTTGGCCAGGAATGAAAAAGGACATTGGTGAATATATTTCAAGGTGAATGAAATGTCAGTTGGTGAAGGTTGAGCATCAACACCCAACAGGTTTGTTGCAGCGTTTGCCAGTTCCAGAATGGAAATGGGAAGTTATTTTCATGGATTTTATTACAAGATTTCCAATGACTTGGAGACAACATGATTTCATCATGGTCGTGGTGGACAAGTTGACAAAGGAAACACATTTTATACCAGTTAAGTCTATCCATAAGACCGATGACATTGCAAATATCTTCATGAATGATATTTTCAAATTGTATGGATTTCCTAAGGCAATAGTCTTTGATAGAGATGTCCAGTTCACTTCCAATTTTTGGAAGGGAATGTTTACAGTTTTGGCTACAAAGTTGAATTTTAGCACTTCCTAACATCCTCAGACTAATGGCCAAATAGAGAGAGTTAACCAGGTGCTTGAAGACATGCTTCGCATGTATGTGATGGGAAAACCAATCAAGTGGGAAGATTATTTACACTTGGTAGAATTTTCATATAACAATGGACAACAAGCATCCTTGGGGACGAGTCCATATGAAACTTTGTATGGAAGGAGTTGTAGGACACTAACGACTCGGGATAATATAGTGAACATGGTTGTGCTTGGTCCATAATTTCTCAAGGAGATGGAGTAGGAGGTTATAAAGATCAAGAAGAATCTGAAAGCATCCCAGGACAAACAGAAAAGCTATGCAGATAAGCATAGGGTGAACATAGAGTTCAATGTTGGGGATCATGTTTACCTCAGAGTGAGGGCAAAGAAGAGTTCCTTGAAGCTTGGAAGTTGTATCGATCTATCACCTAGATACTGTGGTTTGTTTAAAGTGCTTGAAAGAATAGGGCCAGTTGCATATAGACTTGCATTGCTTGCTAGCACTAGGGCTCATAATTTTTTTCATGTATCTTTGCTTAAGAGATATGTACATGACCCTAACCATGTGATAAATTGGGATGTGATTAAGGTGGAACCTGAGGGAGAATTCCAAATCAAGCCAATGCGCATCCTCGACAGGAAGGTCACAATGCTAAGGAACCGAGCCATAGGGCAGGTAAAGGTGCAATGGGAGTACTACGGTCCTGAAGAGGCTACTTGGGAGATGGAGGATGCCATGAAATTGGCACATCTATTTTTGTTCAATTCTACGGACCACTGAGGGTGGTACCAGCGTAGAATTTTTGTTCAATTTTGTAAAGCACTAAGGACAGTGTTGTTGAAGGGGGAGGGTAATGCAATACCTCGTTTTTGACCCTGTTTGCATTAAATATATGTGATGTAAATATTGTAATTAATCATGGTGTGGAGATAAAGGAAAAATCCCCACCATTGATTTAGTGTTTTATGTTTCTGCTATTAAAATCGATGCTGATGGTATTTTGTTCTAGCCGACACATTATAATTTTGGACATCATATAAATATGCAATTTAATTAAAAACCCACAACCATCTATGTCAATGCAACAAATAATGATATGGGGGCATGATTTCCTAAGGATAAGTGGCGGGGGGGGGAATGTTTCACCTTGAGCCATTGGGGAAAAGCCATGTCTCAAAAGAAAACACCCAAAATGTATGCCCATTCCCTCATGCATTCAAGTTTTCATCTCCCCTCATGTTTTGGGGAGTGGCGTGCCATTTGTTTTCATCCATCCTTCATTCATGTGGAGCTCTTAGGAAACTGAACCTTCCTAGGTTTTTATCCTTCACGTTTTTAGTTTTTCCTCATTGTGCATGCCCAGTCCATCATATGGCTCTCACCAAAACCTTGTGGTCCATTCTGATCATTCTCTATTTCATTCTGTTCATGTGCACTGTGCATTTGTCTTGCTTGTAGAACCATGTTTGGTTCTGGGTTGTTCACCTATTGTTACCATCCTCAACCGTGCAAAGGGTTCGGGGTTCCCTTTGTTTGCTGAATGAATAAGCAGTGGAGATCAATCAATTTTATGAGAAAGAGTGTTCATCTGTGGTTTCCTCAGTGTTGTTATGCAATGGTCTCCTTTGTCACATAGTGAGTGGAAGCCTTTTTTCCTGTGTTGACATTGTGGTTTGGTGTGTGTGCATATTTTTCCTTGGTCTGAACTGGTTTGGAGTGGAATTGGGTCTTAACTAGCTTGATAAACCTAGTGTAGGAAGGAACCTCAGACATAGATATAGAGGGGATGGTTTTCTTCTTTGCACACCCTAAACAATACCGGAATGGAAGGCATAGCTTGCGAGACTGTGTAGAAGAGAAGGGGATGCTTCCTTGTGTTGGGTGTGTAGATGTTTTAGGAGCCAAGCTCGATCTAGTGCAAGTGTCTATAGCTTGGTTGTTGAGCTCACTATCTTAGTAGTTCAATATTTCCAGCTCCTTTGCATCCTGATAAACCCATCTGTTACTTATCTTAGCTAGTCAATAATGTGAATGTTGGCCTAAGTAACTGCATTATGATAAACCAAGCAGTGAGATGGCCTGTATGTGTGGCCTGCTAAACCCAGCTGTTAGTTGTCTTAGCTGAGTAGCCTGATAAACCCAATTGTTAGACGGTTTGGCTGATTAGCCTCATAAATCCAACTATATATTGGCTTGTTTGTTTACATCTTGATAAACCCAACTATGTTGTCTTGGCTGAGTTTTGTTGTATCCTTGGCTATGTGTGAGCCTTCTAGTGTTCCTTATTCCTTGTGGGAATCATTCCCAGCTCAGGGGTGGTAGTGCTGCTGAGAGATTGATGAGCACACTCACCTATGGTTGGGTGGAACGTTGCAGCGACGTAGCTGGTTGTGGGACAAAATTCCTTGAAGATAAGTATTCTTGTCTATGTTAATCTTTGCAATTGTATTTTCTTAATGAAATATGATGAACATGCCTAATGTGTTGAATTGATGAATTGCTTCTGTTGTATAATTGCAATTGTATGCATATGTGTATGTTTTGTTTCAATGCGTTTTTAAATTACATTATGGGGCTTATATTTTCATATTGGTGATGGCCTGAATGATCAAATATGTCCATGACATCTGTTAACAGGTTGAATTTCCTGCTAGAAATATTCCTTTCCGCAACTTGTTGTACAAGACAATACACCCTTGTAACCTAGGGTTTGGGGTTACCAACTTACTATTAGACTTGCAGACAATCAACTTTTATAGAAATTGAAATGTGAATAGGAAGATAGTTTGTCTTACCCGGTTTATGACGATTGATCCAAGCTTGGTCTTCTCTCGCTTCAACCTTCTCCAAAGATTCTAGGGCTGCTTATCTTGACCTGTAAAGAGCCAATTCTTCAAGCAATATCTCATACATACATACATACATACATACATACATACATACATACATACATACATACATACATACATACATATATATATATGTGTGTGTGTGTGTGTGTGTGTGTGTGTGTGTGTGTGTGTGTGTGTGTGTGTGTGTGTGTGTGTGTGTGTGAGATATTGCTTGAAGAATTGGCTCTTTACAGGTCAAGATAGATGAAAAACATATTAATAATATAAATGACATTATTCATTAACCAAATACATGAAGAAAAGCACAATACATAGATTGGAAGAATAATTCTCTTTATTAACAAATAGTGAATATGTGAGAATACAACCCAACTTCTAACATAAGGACTCCTCTCCAACCAAGGAATCTAAGTTTTGCTTGTCCAAGACTCTAAATATATACCACCAGTATAACTTTGCTCTTCAAAAATTGATTCATTAGCCCCATCCCAAGGCCTCTATTTATACATTGGGAAATAGAGTGGTTTCAAAGGTTACGATGGTTGAGACAATTGGGATTGTAGTAGGGCTTTCACCTTAGCTACAGAGAAGGAACGACTCCCTTATGTCTATAAGATGGAAGGGTAGGGTTCTTGTGAGAATGGAAGAATAGAAAGAAATAAACAAAAAATGAAATGGAACCCCTCTGCACACAAGGTTAGGGTTAAGCTCCAAGACCATGCATACAACTATTAGAGAACCAAAATACCTGCAAACAATCAATGGAAACCTGCAAGAAAATGTTAAGCAATAAACCTGCAAACAAATAATGTTAGAAAACTACAATCTACCAAAGCAAAAACATGAAAAAGACAAGTATACCATCTAGTTGGAATGGACCACCATGCCCTAGCTTGGGAGAGCACCTCTCTTAAGAATGGGGAGCTATGGCTCAATGGAGAAATGGAGGAGAGGGATGGTGAATGGATTGAGAGGCAAAGGGTCTCAAGGCACTCACATGGGTAGCATAACAATAGGGAGATGAGAAGTGTTTTGAGAGTGACCCGCACCCCTCTATTTATACTTTTTTCTCAAGATTTTTAGGGTTTTAAGCCCCTGGTTGGGGCTTTAGCCCGTTTTTTGGGATTTTAGCCCCTTTCACTCAATATTTATCTCTTTTGGGGGTTTTAAGCTCCTTTGAGGGGTTTTAGCCCCTTTTTGGAGGCTTTAGCCCCTATGAGAGCTATTTTGGCTCTTTTTAGGGGTTTTAAGCCCTTTTTCATATTTTTAAGCCTTCTTGAGGGTGTGGGGGTCAAATGGGGTCAAATCAGGGTTGTACATAGATGTCTTTTGTTAGTTGGAATATTTCACCTCCCGCGGACAGCAAGGTGTTCCACTGGTGTGAATGGTTCAGATCCAGAACAAATAGAGGACAGAGGTTGAAGACTCTCCCTAGATGTTGTAGATATCTGGAATACAAGGATTTGATAGTTCACCTATGTACCTGCAAAAAAGCTCAACACGAGATGAATCAAAGCAACCAAAATATGATCTACTAATATATGCTAGTGACTAAGGAATCTAGCAACATATATATGCAAATTCACAACAACAACATCATATGTGGGACAAAAATCATCTTGCATTATAAATATGAAGAAGTTTACAACCAAGCCTTAGTGTTGACATGCATCTCCATGAAACCAGATCTTCATCCCCAAAAGCTTTGACTCTAGCTCTCTATGCTCTCTCCAAATGATCTTGGACCAAGAATCAATCCAACAACATAACAATACCTTCAATGTTCTTCTCTGAACCATGGCTATGAGCTCATATTTAAAGGGCTTTAATGGATAGAGATGGTTGAGAAATTAGTGGGTGAGGTGGCCTCTAAGATCCTAGGATGAGGGATCTCGAGCTCAACCAACCCACAACAGTAGGGATAAGGCAGTAAACAGGGCTTATCATCTAGAAGCCTCGAGAAACTTCTCTTTTTCCCTTTTTACCTAGGGTACTGTGCTTATCCTTCTATGACAGAGTGGTTCTAGTAATAACCGCCTATGGACCAAGGGTAATGGGCGGTGGCACCACTTGTGGACAACTGATGAAAGGCGGTGCGAGCAAGGGTACCACTCCTGGATAAAGGGGCATGCACGGTGCTGGGTATTTGTATGACAGATTGATAAAAAACCACTTAGTTTTCACTCCAGAAGTTGGGATTCAGGGAAAGTAGGTATGTCAAATGTCTTATCACATGATGGTGACAGGATTTTGGTATAACAGGATGCCCCCCAAAGAATGAGTCTTAGAGTGATACGATAAACAAGAGCTTTGAGAACAAGTCGTCGCCAGGAGATGAAAATGTTGGCTCGATTGGAGTATGCAGTCAAGTAGGCATCTATAGTACATCAATATGTTGACTCATAGACACAAGTAACCAAAATCATAGCTACAGACCAATACAAGGTAGATCCATGAGTGGAATAAACAAGCATGGCTACTAGAATACATTGTAGACCCATGCGATAGAGGACTCAAAATTGGACATAGCTACCAGACATACAATGTAGATCTATGTCATACAGACGCAAATTTGAGCATAGCCACGACCATACAAATGTGGATCCAGGATAGATATATAAAAATCCATCGCAACTTGGGGAAAAAGCAATGAGCGCTTTTAAACAAATGCCCAAGGTCTTCGTCTCGTCTTCCACAAAGTACGATTCTATCCATGTAATTACAATGATCTAAAGTCGAACATGGTAGAAACCACTTGATTACCGGCCAATGATGTGGACCGTTAACAAGTGCGAGGGAGATCATCGTTAATGTCAATGATTCCCAAGGTACCCTAGTACAATCTACTAAGTGCGAATAGATGTCTTGATGTCGAACACCCAGTCGATTCTATTGATCAAAGGTCAATGATGTGAACCTATGTCGAGAGCAAGAGAATCTGTCATTAAGGCATACAGATATCAAGGTACTAAATATTGTTTCTAAGACTATTTCCCGGATGATGAACTGATGTCGATGGGAATAGTCTCGTCGAAGGAGGCCATGATGAGTCCACATCGACGACACGAAACTCGAAACATAGTTCTGGAATGATGTGAATGTAGTAACCATATGACTGACTCAAAGATACTGACACAAAGACTATGAAGACCGTAGAGGTAAAAATTCTTCAGATCTCCTTTGAACATCGGGCGGCACGACAAAATGACTTGGCAGCAGGACTAGACAGGACAGATACACAATGCAACAGTGGACAATTCATTCTTTTGAAAGACTCAAAGGATTGGCATGACTCATGAAAGTGGATTGTCACAGAGATCAGCTGAATACCCAATTGACTGACATGATTGTGCAGACAAGTCCCATGTTCAAAGGTGACAACAAATGACTGCCATTATTTACAAAATGATTCCCTTCCCATTTTCCCCATCATGATCGATGAGTGCCTCTTTTCGGTTTTATGAGTTCAAAAAGGGTAACAAACACTCGATATAGCTTGTCAGAAGACAAGTCCAGTCTGATATGTTTTACGAACCTAAGAGAGGAGGGGTTCATTCCCAAAATGGGTCTCTCAATGTTTAATTTAATGAGTCCAATGAAAGAAAAATCACTATCGTTCATGTTTAGAGAGTTTGACCAAATACAGAAGAAAACTCCATGGGGGTCCTTTTTCGTATGATTTAGTCTCTAAGGCCCGAAAAAGTGTAAAATCATACCTTAGAGAACTCTTCCAGTCATGATTGGCTGGAGTGTTCCTTTCTCGTAAATATTCCTATCTGAACCGAGAAAGAGATAACCTACCATCAGATGGATGACTCTTCAAATACTTTAACGAGCGTGAAGAAGACAAGATCGCTCGACAATATTTTCATATTTAGGGAGTCCGAAAAGAGCTTAAACGAGACTCCATTAACCTTTTTCATGTTTGAATCCATAGCACGAAAAAGTAATAAACTAAGATCAAACCACTTTTCATGTTTTAATCAGAGCATGAAAAATGAAAAGTAAGCTCAACACCATCTTACTGTTTTTAACGAGCTCGAAGATCAGTTGAAAGAATGCTCAAGGATTGGTTTCATTTTTATGCAAGCTTGAAACAAATAGGTAAACTATGCTTGAAAAATCCCATTAAAATGATATACATAGGTTGGAATATTGCCCTCAACATGATTGCTAACGAATCTTACCCCTAGCATGGTTGCTAGAGGCTCGACATGCCCCCAAGCTTCGTTTCATACGACGATTCTTCTTCCATACCCAACCTAAAAACCTGTTTGCTAATGTGAAAATGTTCACCAGGGGGGTAGGAAGAACGAGAATCAGGCAGGTGAAGGTTCAAGTTCTAACACTAAAGGGAAGACTCAAATCAAGGGAAGGGGATCTGTTTCATTTTTATGCAAGCTTGAAACAGAAGGTAACTATGCTTGGAACATGGTTTCATTTTTATACAAGCTTCAAACCAAAAGGGTAAACTATGTTTGAGGAGTGGTTTTATGTTTTAACGAGCTTGAAACCACAGGGTAAACTATACTCTAGAAATGGTTTCATTTTTATGCAAGCTTGAAACGAAAAGTGTAAACTATGCTTAAGGAGTGGTTTTATTTTTTAACAAGCTTGAAACCAAAAGTAAACGATGCTCTAGACATGGTTTCATTTTTATGCAAGCTTGAAACCAAAAGCGTAAACTATGCTTAAGGAGTGGTTTTATTTTTTAATGATCTTGAAACCAAAAGTAAACTATTCTCTAGACATGGTTTCATTTTTATGCAAGCTTGAAACCAAAAGCATAAACTATGCTCTAAAACCTGCTCCTACCCAACATGATATCCAGAGGCTGGTAGGTTGCCCCCATTACATAAAAGCTAGTGAATTAGCTCCATTATGATGTCCATAGGCTAGAGCCATGCCCCCCATTTTACCTATGATGGGAAGAAGCTAACTAGGAGGGGAAAGAGCCACAAGAACATGTGGCACATTCAGGGCAGTATGATTACTAGGAGTAATGCGATGGTCAGGTATAACAAAGGAAAACTGATCAATGGTCATAATCCTCCCATCATGGGGAAAATGCATAACTCTAAAGAGTGTGGACACTATGGCTTTCATGGCATAAATATAATCACGTCCAAGGAGCAGATTGAAATCTAAAGGACCTTGGACCATCATAACATCAATACAGACAGTTTTCCCTCCTAATGTAATAGGTAAATGAGGAAGGATCCCTAAAGGTGCAGTAGATTTGTGATTAAAGGCTAGTATCTTATTGGTGGCTAGCACAAGCTGAGGAGAACCTAAAGCTTGCCAAGGAGTTGAGGATAGAATACTAACAGAAGCCCCTTCGTCAACAATAGTGCGAAGTATCTGCCTAGCAGTAAAATTCACAACTATCTGGAAAGGAACACTTGAATGAAGACAAGACTCTGTTAGGTTACTCCAGTCAAAGGAAATAACCTCATTACTTGGAGAGGGTTCTGTCAAAATAGACAAAATTTCCTCTTGTTAAGAACAATCAGAACGAAGCATAAAAACTTCAGCAGGTTTTGGTTCATTCTCTACTAGAAGAGAAGAACAAGATGAAGATTTGGTCAAAGAGACTACTTCAATATTAACACTCTCTGATGAAAGAGAGGGATTAGGTGGAAATGACACCGACTCAACCACTTTAACTTCACTCTCCAAAGGAAGAGTGGGATCAACCACAGATAAATCTGAATTGACCACTTGGTCAACCAGTGGGGGATCGAGGGATAACTTACTATCACTTGTTGGAATGACCTGTTGATGATCAGTAATATTTTCCAACCAATGCGAAGCTTCATCCATGCTTGGACAAATAAAAGTACGATGCATAGCCTTGCAAATCAAACAAGGATACAATACTTTACCCTTACGGACTTTTACAATTGGGTCACTGGTTGAGGGAGTATCGTCAACATGTTGATCAGAGGTTGATGACACAGACGGTTTGGACCTTTTAGACCAATCTTCTTGTACATGGGAGAGACCGGGGCACTCCTTAAGAAGGTGGTCCCCCTTGCAAAGCTTACAAGGGAACTTGGGTTTTCCAAGTGTTCTCTTAGAATGAGCACCATCAAAGGTAGATGGTTGCTGGTTTTTCTCTTTCTTATCCTTATTCTTTTTACTCTCCCCTTTCTTCTTCTTCTTACCCACATGAATACTAACCATAGAGCTTTGGTCAAGCGAAGAAGAAGAAAGGGGTGGAACAACAACTGACGAAGAAGGAGAGGGATTAGGTTGAGGTCGATCCTCTCTCGGAGGAGAGGTGACATTTAAGACATTAGGTGTAACATGAATTACCAGATTAAAGAGCCAGACCGGTAATCCTATAGTTAATCCAGGAAGATTTAGAGTGGCAATAAAGGGAGGACCAATACCTTCACTTGGAGGGAATACAAAAGGTACACCTTGGAAAGGGACCTCTTGATTGGTAGTCCCAGATGAGGATGCCATCTCTAAACTCTCTGAAAACCTTCTAACTACCATGCACAAGTAACTACTACTCAAACTAAAAGCAACAAGCAAACATGTGAAAGGAGTGGATAAGAGTCAGGAATCTCACAGGACAGGCCAAAAGGATAACTCAGATGGTTTGAGGATTCCTAAAAGGTTCTCCCGATATACGCAAGGTACATGGGAGCTCAAATCGGTAGTAGTGCTATCTAATGCATAACCATACACAAGGGGCCTTCTGATATACAATCGAGTATGTGAAGTACCTTTCTATATACCTCAGGGGTACGTGAAAGGACGTTCTATATACCGATGGTACATAGAAGAACCACGCGAGTCCCGGGATGTAATGCGAACAAGTAATGACAGCTCCTATGCTTAACGAAGCCCGAACACGTCTCTAACTTATCACTCAAATTTCTATGTAAATTTTTGCCTAGTGCTACCGTTAATTTTATTTTGTGCGTTTAGGTGGAACCATGGAGTGAAAAATTGAAATTAAAAATGATGCACATTGATCTATATGATAATGCAAGTTTTCCTCTTCAATGAAATTCTACTTAAGAGAGGGAGAGAGATTTACTTTTCTTCCCAAAAATGCACACCCAAATGCAAATGCAATTCTATCTTTTCAAACGAAAAGTGAAATATCAATGCACCCCAAACAATCTTCAAAGCAAATAAGGAAGAGATCTAGAGATCATATAACATAAATAAAAAAGCTTCCTATCTTTTCATGCTTAAAAAAGACACATAAAAACTTAATGGAAAGATGATTTCACTAACATTTCCAAACAAATCTAACTCTAATGCACGCAAAGCTGAAAACAGATGTTTCTTCTCAATGAAAGTAAGATCTAGAATTTTGAACGATCATGCACAAAACAAGAAGAAAATCAATTAACATGCTTGCGAATAAATCAAAAGAGAGAGAAAACTAAAACTTCTCTTTGAAACAGAAAAAGAAACGAAAAACCATTTTTTCCTAAGATGCACTAAAAAAATCAGCATGCAAAAGGAAACAAGAATCACCCCAAGCAAAGAAAGACTCAAAACAACATGGATCACTCATGCATTCTAAGTCCAAAACAAACCAAAGCCTACTCAAGAAAATGAAATGTATATTTCCAATTCCAATGAATAATATCTACAGAAAAGAGTAAGAGGTTTCAACCAAAGAAAATAATGCAAAATCTAATGCAAGAAACACAAACTCTCTTTGAATGCAAAGGGAATACAACAATCAAAGCAACTGCAGAATATACAATTCATGGCCCCCCCTGGCCATGAGGGAGCATTTTTTTTCAAAAGTACACTTCATTTTCATCAAAAGGTAAGCCAAAAACACACAAAAATGAAAATACAAAGTCCTGGAACAGGGCCTACCTGGCACCACGCAGATGAAGCTGCTAATAGGTGGTTTTGAGGTAGAACCGCTTCTTGCTCACTAGATTCAGGTGGTGGCACCGCATATTGCTAACTAGACTAAGGCAGTGGCACCGCTCCTTGCTAAAGGCACATGTGCGATTCCCTGTAAAAATCCAAAACACAACAGAGAATGATATATCCAGTCAGAAAAAGGCTAGATCAAGGAAAATACTCTTGAATTGAGTATGGAAACAGAGCATAAAAGACTGAAATGACTTATATATGAATAGATATAGAAATTTCAAACCCAAATGAAGCAAGTCAGAAAGTAGATCTAACTGAAGAGAGTTGAAGAAAGTGGAGCCTGGATTCGGACAAGAGTTGCAAACCGCAGAAGATCAGAACAACCGATATACTCTATTCCCCAATAGAGTTTCCAGATTTGTTAGTTGGAATATTTCACCTCCTGCAGACAGCAAGGTGTTCCACTTGTCTGAATGGTTCAGATCCAGAACAAATAGAGGACAGAGGTTGAAGACTCTCACTAGACACTGTAGATATCTAGAATACAAGGCTTTGATAGTTCGCCTGTGTACCTGCAAAAAAGCTCAACACGAAATCAATCAAAGCAACCAAAATATGATCTACTAATATATCCTAGTGACTAAGGAATCGAGCAACATATATATGCGAAATCACAACAACAACATCATATGTGGGACAGAAATCAACTTGCATTAGAAATATGAAGAAGTTTACAACCAAGCCTTAGTGTTGACATGCATCTCCATGAAACCAACTCTTCATCCCCAAAAGCTCCGACTCTAGCTGTCTATGCTCTCTCCAAATGATCTTGGTCCAAGAATCAATCCAATAGCATAACAATACCTTCAATGTTCTTCTCTCAACCATGGCTATGAGCTCATATTTCTAGGGCTTTAATTGATAGAGATGGTTGAGAAATTAGTGGGTGAGGTGGCCTCTAAGATCCTAGGATGAGGGATCTCGAGCTCAACCAACCCACAACAGTAGGGATAAGGTAGTACATGAGGCTTATCATCTAGAAGCCTCAAGAAACTTCTCTTTTTCCCTTTTTACCCAGGGTACCGCGCTTCTCCTTCTATGATAGAGCGGTTCTGGTAATAACCACCTATGGACCAAGGGAAATGGGCGGTGGCACCGCTTTTGGACAACCGATGAAAGGCGATGCAAGCAGGGGTACCGCTCCTAGATAAAGGGGCATGCATGGTGCTGGGAATATGCATGACAGATTGATAAAAAACCATTTAGTTTCCACTTCAGAAGCTGGGATTCAGGGCAAGTAGGTATGTCAAATGTCTTATCACGTGATGGTGACAGGATTTTGGTATAACATCTTTAGGTGGTGCAGGTCATGTAGAGCTCATTTTGGGATTTTTTGGGTTAACAAATTGCCCCCTGATGTGTGAGGGTAGGAGCTCATCTTATGGCCGATGAACATCATAGGATTTTTTGGGGAGAGGTGGTGCTTCCTGGGCTGGGGCATGGTGGATTTTTGTTTTTGTATTAAAATGGTTCCCATCAATGGGTGAGATACAAACAATGTGTGACATGCATATGGATGAGGAAAGCATCCCCATGCTCATAATGATGTCAAAAGAATAATGTGTTCTAAGCTCTATAATACAAGAGTCGATCATGTACAACTGTTGTTACAATAGTGGTTACCTCAATGAGGGGCTGAATACAATACTGATCTGAAGAACTGCTACATTGGATCCATGGAATTCTCATGGAATGCTATATATTCATGACTGATGGTCTTCTAGATTTGGAATGGTACATAGTTTACTGACGGAGAGTCAGAGTCTCTGTGGTACAAGTATGTTGTATCAATCATAAATCTATATAGAAGCACTGCTGGGGATTTTGAACACTGTCTCCAACGAAACCCGGAAATAACAAGGGATATGAACCAGTTGGGGTCCCTCAAACAAACTCATAAATGTGATAGATTCAGGTCACATCCGGGGTCTTTGACCAAATACTGCACGGACCAATACCCTGTATGAATCTCAACGGTAGCTGGAGTCGAGCACATGAGAAACAACCATCCCGAGAGGCACTAAGGAATCCTCTCAAATGGTCCAAGGAACTCATCAATGAGGTTAATGAAACCAGGATACAGGGACCTTTGGGTCTATCATATGGAATACATGTGTTTTCGTCGATAGAGGGAGACCTACCCCTGGTCAAGGAAATGGTGTTTCCTTGACCAAAAGAGTGAGGGAGATAACCAAACGATGTGAGACAATATGAGGAATGACCGACTGAATGGCGGGGGGGGGGGGGGGGGGGGGGGGGGGGAGGGAAGGAGTTGAACAGCGGCAGAGGGAGTGTAGTGGACTCAAACTTCCTTTGTTCAGAGTATGACAATAGGGCAGACCAAGCAGCAAATGAAACTGACTCATGGGAAAGGGATCATAGCTGTAATACCGAGAATGTAACTGCAGATGGGAAATAATTGGGGGAGGTAGAAACTTTTGATATTGATGGGATCCAAGGAAGACACATCGCAGAGTACTCTGAATAAAGGTGACCCAAAGTGGGAATGCTGCCAAACTGTTATCTATAGGGTGGTGTCTAAAGACACTGTTGTTGTACAATCTCGTGGACTTTTGGCGAGCCCGAGAAAGTAAATGCTCAATGGTGCTTTCAATTTTAGAGAGTCTGAAAGCATGAAGAAGACTCCAGTGGGGTCTCTTTTTTGTTGATAGTCTCCTGTGCCCAAAAAATGGTTAAAAGTATACATAGGAGAGCTCGCCGATCCTTTGAGGGATGGGGGACTTCTTTAGCATTGGTAGTCCAATCATGCCAAAAAAGGTTAAACCTATACTGACTGGATGGTCATTCAGATACTTTTATGAGCATGAATGAAACCAAGTTTTCCTGGCAATCTTTTCTTGATGAGAAGGCTGGAAAAGAGCTTAAAGACAACCCATGGTGATCTTTTTCGTAAAGTTCGGCTCCTCTGTCCGAGAAAGAATAAAAGGATGCAGAGGGGAACGGTCTTGGCTTGAATGTGCCAAGGTGGTCCTTTTGATTTGATGGTCTACATGGTCTGCAAAAAGAGATAAACAAGACGATGTAGACGCCCTTTCCAATACTTTAATGAGTGGGAAAGGAAGTAGCTGCGCTCGGCAATCTTTTCATTCTTTTAGGAGTTAGAAAAGAACTTAAAAGAAACTCCAGTATGGTCAACCGATCGCGGTGGCATAGGTGTTGCCCCTATGTCAGGATGGTGGAAACTGGTCCAGAGGTCATCCATGTAGTAAGGATGGAGCAGGTGGCTCTTAAACATACTAATACATGCATGGGATAGATCATGGCAGAGGAACGCGAATCGATGCAGTAGAGGCACGCAAACCGAGGTGGCTCTCGGACAAAGGTCAGGAGTGATGTGTGTGAGTTGTGGTGGAAGGAATTGACTACATGTGATGTGAGTACAAGTTTGGACGCAGTTATATGCCAAATGCATACAAAGGAAATGATCCATCCTTCGGACGATGGTCCAAAATCTCGCATAAGGTACGTTGGGTGGATTAGACATCTATATGTTAAAATGAGATGACGCACCTTTTGGGCAGTGGCCTAGTAACCCGCATGAGTGGCGATAGGCAAGTGTGATGCAAGCACAGGTCCAAATACACTTGCATCACCATGATGTGGCTTGTATATCAAGGTAACTTTCAGGAAGTGGTCCTAAAAATTATTTGTTAAACATGAGACGATGGTCTCATAAGGAGATAGAAATTTGAGCATGGAGGTGTGACAGGTGTCTCGAACAGGCTTCGGGTGACTCTGAACCAACAGCTAATGGTGCTACCCCTAAATCGAGGGTTTTTTATTTGTGGTAAAAATGTTGTAAAACAAAAAGGGACAAGACTATATTACAAGATGAACTGCACGTCACTTAAAGAGGTGACGTTAGAGGGAAAGTGGTTTGAACTTTCAAGGGATCAGTGGTCATTCCTTTGTGTGACATGATGAACCCTAGGAGACGCCCCATTGGGACACATAAAACACACTTGAAAGGGTTTAAGCATATTTTGTACTTGAGACATCATAAGAAGGCTTGCTGCAATTCATCTATATGTTGTGCTTGTTTCTGTTACCACGCAATTGTCAAGATAGACCAACATGATGTGGACGAGGTCATAGAAACAGTGTGTCATGGAACGCTAGAAGGTGGCTCCAACGTCCTTTAGACCAAAGGGCATTACTCGATAGGAAAATGTGCCCCAAGGGGTTGTGAATGCATTCTTGTAATGATCTTATTTCTGGATCTGGATTTGGTTATATCTGGAAAACCCGTCCATGAAGGAAAAGACCTCATGTCCGACGCATGCATCGATAATCTGATCAATGAAGGGTGTTGGGAAGTTGTCTTTGGGACACGCCCAATTTCAATGTGGAAGTCTATGAAAATGTGGATAGTACCCTATTTTTTATTCACAGGAACAAGATTTGAAACCCAAGTGGTGTATGCAATGGGGTAAATGAAGCCGACTGTGCGTAGCTTCTCAATTTCAACTTTGACCGCGACATCTTTGGGGGGTGGATGGACCATTTTTTTTGGTGCATGGGGGACACATCGGGCCATGTTTCGATGTCATGCTCCACAATGGATGGATCCAACCCAGGAATTTCAGTATAGGACCAGGAAAAGATGTCACAAAATTCTTGGAAGAGTGCTTTGTAGGAAGCAACTTCTTTCAAGGAGCAGGATGCCCCCATCATGATTTCTTCAACAACCTTAGTATTGGTTGAGATGTTGATTTTGATGGTTGGTGAGATGTTGGACATGTTCCCTTCTTTGAAGGAATATGATGCCAGAATAGGATTTTTGAACCAGTCGACTTTCCCATGAATGAAATATTTGGTTTCCACGGAAAACTAGTCAGACTGCGACATAAGCTCTTCGGGGAGGAATAATGAGTGATGGTGCATGTCATCACATGGGTAATCTGGGGCAGTTAAGGCTTCAAGTATATCCTCATCATTGCAGAAGAAACGAAGAGACAGGTCTGATGGACCGCTGGTTATGGTGGAGACAAGAGGGTCTGTGGAACTAGACATCATGTAAATGGACATGGTGTTTGAAGAAGGAGGTGGGGGATGGACTTCTTCGATTAGAGTGATTTCAGATTCAAGGGAATGTTGTTGAAGGTTGGCTAGAGCCATTCCAAACTTGAAAAAGTCTTGGAAATGGTGAGAATAGTGTCCATACAATCCACAGAGGGTGCAAGCATGGTTTTTTCTCAATGACTTGTTGATTACGATTGGCCCGCTTGGGAGTTCAACCATGAGGAAGTTTTCCATTGTGTCCATGTCATCCAAATGCATGCGGATTATGGGAATTTCAGGGCATTTTTGGGTTGGATGGCCCTATTCTTCATAGACAGCGCAAGGCATGGTATGTCTAGGTTCAGCGGTAGCTTTCAAGTTTTTTCCCCTGGCCCTTTTTGGGTGGGGTGGTGCGGGTGCGGGTGCGGTGGTTGGTTTTTGCGGGCCGGGTGGAGGATGAGATTTGAATGAAATGGGTTGCATCGGGGTTAAGACTACCTAGGGCATTGGTGGTTGGGTGGGTGGATCAAGGTACCACACGGGAATTCCCAACGTGAAATTGGGTAATTTTAAGCTAGCCATTACTGGCTTACTCATGACACCAGGCAGGGGAAAGAGGAAGGGAATTGTGTGGATTGGAGAGGAGCCTAGATAACTCCCTGATGGTTCCATGTGGGGATGAGGTTGTGGTAGAGGCTGCGCATAATGCCGTGGTTGTGAATGATGCTACGGCTACTGATGATGCTACGACTGCTAATGATGTTGCAGCTGCTGATGGTGTTGCGGCTGCGGCTGATGTTTGGGTGCAGCAGTGCTAGTTGAGAGCATGCATAGGTCCACAGTCTCGTTTGGTGTTGGTGGTGGTGACACTAAGGGGAAAGAAGCCATCATTGTGGTATCAAAAAACAACCTAGGCCCTACATTTAACAATGGGGAGGCTGGTATGTTGTCAACCATGGTGTTGATAGGGGGGATAACATTGGCAAGTGCGGCTAGCCATTGCAAATCAATGGTGTTGATCGTAGGGATAACATTGGTGAGTGTCGCTAGCCCTTGCGGATCGTGATAAGTCAGTTTTGTCAACCGTCACGATTTTCCCTTCATGGGGGAACATCATGAGATAGAAAATAGTTGATGCTATGGTTCTCATGGCATACATATAACTTCTTCCGAGGAGAAGGTTATAGTCCAACTGAGCATTGGAAACCTCTATATCAATTAGCATTGTTTTCTCGGCCAATGTGATAGGGACGTGAGAGAGGATTCCTTGGGATTTAGTGGGACGGCCATCATAAGACCGCAGAGTAGTAGAGGATGGTTGCAGAATTGGGGATCCAAGCTTCTTCCAGAGTAGGGTAGACAAAATGCACCTGGATGCCCCCTCTTCCACTATGCACCAGTGCACGACCAAATTTTGGATAGACACCAGGATTTGGAAGGCAATGGTTGATGGCATCCACGGTTCTCCATTATCCGTGTCGAATGTGATCAACTTGGAGTTAGAGGGGTCTACAACACCAATGGCGGCTAGTAAGGATTTCTGCTGCACTGGAAAGTTTTGAGTACCTCAAGATCAGACATGGCGGTAGGTGTTTGGGCCCAATCATCCACGATGCTGTAGCTTACAACATCTCTAGCTGTGATGTTGTTGGAAATCCACTGTATGGGGGGGCGTGGAGGGAAAGGGGGTAGATGAAGAGGTGCATTGGTTGTTTTGGACGTAGATGTCACTGATGTGTCAACGGGTTCGGTATTGGTTCTGTAGTAATTTCATCTAGTCTATAAATTGACCTCTTTAGTTCTCATAGCTAGCAGGTGGTGAACACCTGTTTCTGCTATTGGAGGTGCCCCCAGGGCATTGGTATTGGGTTGGGGAGTGGGTACAGTTGCTACCAGTCCTTGGATAGGAAATGGGTTTTGGAGGACCATGGGTGGGGGCCCTAGTGGTGCCGGGTTGGGTTGAGCTTGGGATGTTGTATTGGTAGCATGTTGAACCTCGTTGTGAATGGCTTTCTTGGTGTGACCCATGAAGGGGCATTCACGTGTATAGTTCCCGTAGACCTCACACAACTTCAATGGCTAGTTTGTGTACAATGGACCATTGCGTCTAGGTGCGTTTGGTTGCTAAGGATTTTGGGCTGGCCGGTTTGTCCTGACATTGTTGGGAGGGTTTGGTTGTTGATCGCCTCCCTGCAATTGATTGTTTCCTTGGTTCTAGGCTCAGTTATTTTTGGCCTGTCCTTGTTGATTATTTGGGGCTGGCTGGTTGGGATGATTTTGCTGTGCAAACACCTATCCTAAAGGTGCTGGTAGAGTGGGGCTGGGGGATTGAATGGTTTGCAGTGGTGGTGCATAGTAAACTTGGGTGGGTGTAGGTGCCACAAATGTGGGAATTTGTCCCGCATATTGTTGTGTCGGCCAAGCTAGTTCCTGGGCCTGCTGCAGTGGCGCAGGCTGTGCATAAGAATTTGTGGCTCTGGACTGGGACATCATTCTTGCATAGTTCAAAGTTTGGTTTTGGTAGGAAACACTGAGGGTGTTGCTTGGTTGTGGTTGTATTGCAGGTGGTGTCGGACGGTGCTATGATTGGTGGGAGACAGAACCTATGATGCCATCTGTGGCATGGGACGCCCCCATTACATCCCAGTAGGATGTTCCTACACAGGGAGCATCTGGAATGACAGTGTAAAGGTATCCATACTATGCATAGATTAGAGCAAACTGCTGGGCTTTGAAGATGGCCTCCTCTTCGGATTGGGGATGTTCAGATGTGACGTCCTTTTCTATCAGTGGTAGCAAAGTTTTTAGGAACCAATCTATGAAGATCATGTCATCAAGTTGAATCTTGCACAAACTATGGCATTGCCACCACTCATGGATGTGGTTGGTTATGTGGGTCGCAGTATTCTGGCGGCAAGATAACAAGATATCCACCCCTTCGTCATATCTAACGGGGAGTTGTAAATATTGTAGGAACATGAAATCCAAGGAGTTAAAATCTGGGTACTTGGCTTGTGGTAGCTCAAATGTGCGTTGGAACAGTCTGAGCCTGATCAAATCATTTGCAATGCTATTTGATGAGCACCATAGGTGAAACGTTCGGATGTGGTTTTAGGGGCACTCCCTTGGCTTTCCTTCAAACTTGGGAATGTTTGAGGGAATTTTGGTTGGCATGGGAGGCCAATTTTTTTGATGGAGGATAGGGTCATTTGTTAACTAAGACAAGTCAGGTAGGTTGAGATGTGCCATGAAAGGAAGGTTTGACCCAAGGTTGATGTGAGATGGGGCAGCAATGGTGGTGGGGTTTGCAGGGACATGATGCACCTGCATAACTGGGGGTACTTGTGGCATTGTTGTGGACGGGCCACTACCCCTAGGTGTGGTAAATGAAACTATGTGAGTGGAAGGGCCACTGCCCCCATGTGTGACAAGAGGGGCAGTGTAGGTGGAAGGGATACTGCCACCATGTGTTACAGGTGGGACAACTTGACTAGTCAATATGGGTGGTGGTAGCTAGCTTATGATGGTTTTCATGACTGTGCTAGGGCCACCAGCAGGAGTGTTGGTGGTGGTTTGGGGGTGTGGACATGGGTCTACTACCAATCACTAAGCCAGAAAATGGATCCGAGTTTGCACCAGCCATGGGGATAGATGGTGCAGTATGTAGGTCCTTTCTCCATGGTAGATGTAAGTGCAAGTCCTTTCCCCGAATGGTAGATGGTGTTTCCTACCATGCCGGTGGATGTAAGTGCAAGGCCTTTCCTCGGATGGTAGATGGTGTGTTCTACCATGCCAGTAGATGTAAGTGCAGAGCCTTTCCCTAGATGGTATATGGTTTGTCCTACCATGTCGATGGATGTAAGTGTAGTTACTTTCCTCGGATGGTAGATGGCGTGTCCTACCATGCTGGTGGATGTAAGTACTAGGCATTTCCTTGGATGGTAGATGGTGTGTCCTACCATTCTTATGGATGTAAGTGCTGGTTCTTTTTGACATGGTGGCAGGCTGGGCCTCCCATGGTCAAATGTGAGTGTCGGGCCTTTCTGACATGGTGATAGGCTGGTCCTCCCATGTCTAGATGTGAGTGTTGGGCATACCTTTCTGACATGGATGTTGCATGTGTTCCTCCCATGGTTATATATAAGTGCTGGGTGGGCCTTTATGACATGGATGTTGGATGTGTTCCTCGCATGGTCAAATATAAGTGTTGAAGAAGATGAAGACCTACATGGAGGATAGGCCTACAACCAGCATGAAAAAGGGATGGCTCTGTAGAACTTCCTGTGACGAGTAGAATTGAGAGATAGCACCATTTGATCAAGATAGCGGAAGTAGTAATGATGATGATCCAATAATGATCCAGCTTTGATGATGATCTAGTAATGATCCAGTTTTGATGATGATCTAGTGACGAATACTTGTGCTGATGAATTGTGTCTAGAGAATACCTTCCTAGTTAAGAGGGAGTATTGATGTATTTGTAACTTTGAAATGTATTCACTTGTACATTTCAAATATTATATTTCATTGATCCCTGATGTTCCTATCGGGAGAATCATTAATGTAAACAACTCATGAAAATTCATAGAGGTTAACCCTCCTTGATCAGGGGGCAAAGTCCCCATAGTTGTGGGGCACTAGTGTTATTAGACTCTCCTAGAGAATTCGGCCCTTGTAAGTAATTGTCAAGTTGGAAACTAGTAAAAATAGAGAGTGAGCCTCTCTATTTGATACACACACTCACCCAGCTATAGGGGATAGGTGAGAGAATAGGAGCTCACACAAGTGAGAGATAGAACAATTGTTGGAGATCATCTTTATGTCTTTGGGTTTTACTACTGCCATTGGTTCTCATTCTATCTCTAAGGAAGTTGCGGGGTTTTTTCTTTATGGTTTCCCTGAGGATAAATCTTTGTGTCTATTGTCTCTTGTGATTGATTTTTGTGCATGTTATTCTCTCAGATAAGATCCTAAGGTCATATTTTTTAATTGATAAAAATATAACAAAGGGGTAGCATAAACCACCCATTTTGGAAATGGTTCAGAGATTGGATCCTCTCACGGGCTCCCATGGGTGCCTAAAGAGATGGTCGTTGGGACGGCTCTTTGGGCACCCAACGAGATCCCACAGGAGGATCTAATCTCATCCACACTACACAAATGAGTGACCTATTTCTTAGAATAAAGATAGCTATTGGGATAGCTCTTTGGGTGCCCAACAAGAGCTCATGGGAGGATCCAATATCCTTCCCACTTCCTAAATGGGATGAGTACGCCACCCCTTTGGGTAACAGGGAGGATCTTAGCTCCTCCTGTGGGCCCCGTTTGGGAGCCCAACTCATAGCCCAAGGGGAAACACCTTGGGTTCACAAAGGGGGGTCGAGGAGAGGATTGTGGCTCCTTGCTCATGATCCCAAAGGGTCATTCCCTATGTCCACCCCTTTGGGAAAAATAGGTAGAAGCTACACTCATCCAATTGATCCCCCATTGGGAGCCCAATGCATATCCCAAAAGAAAAAAAATACAATAATTTTTCCTCGTGTGTCCATATGCCATGGCCATGCCCAAAGGAAAAGTATTACATTAACATTTAAAAATTTACATTAAAATTTAAAAATTAAATAAACTCACATTACATAAAAATGAAAATTTATCCAACCTTGACAATGTTTAAATCTCCTACGTGGAATCTCCTTGGTGATTTTTACAGCCCTTGTAGATTGCTCCAATGTCTTTAATTGTTGTTTGCAAATGTTGATGGTAGAAAACAAAACTGCATTTAAATTGAGTAGATTAAGTTTAATTTTACCATTTCATGAATGTGGGATTAAAAAAAACCGATAAAATCAGAGAAACAAACATTACCAACATAGACAAATTTATTATAATAAAAAAAACTAACCTTGAAAGCACTCTTAAATTGCTCCAAATTTCAAGCATGAATACTAGACACAACAAAATAGTTTATATAGGAAAAATTATGTTTAACATTACTCATTTTATGAATGTGGATTAAAAAAAGTGTAATTAGCTAATGCATTATTACTAAATTTAAATAAGATGATGTTAAATGAAATTTTACTAGTGTTGAGTGTGGGATTAAAAAATTAATGTAAATAACCAATATCATTTACAAATGTCATATAACATAGTTTTACATGTAATTTAATTAGTATTGTTACAAATTTTTTATACTATAGATTAAATTAATTTTACTATGTTTATTTATGCGTTATAAATGTGTGATTAAATTTTGAAGGGAATATTTTGATTAACGAAAATTTTGGAGAGAATGTTTGGGAGGGAAAATTTAGTTCTTTAAGCTATAACATTGTTTTGGGATAACAATTGAACCATACTACGTTTTGGTGAGGAGCATCATAAAACTTCATTCTCTTTTCTACTAAGATTTGGTTAACATTCTAATTTTTAGTGATAAGTTATGGACTCATATGAATTAATCTCAATTTTTGCAAATGCACATGAAGATGGTGGAAATTTTCCTTCAAGTGAGGAATTCATAGGAACCGATGATGATTTTCTTCCGAGTGAGGATTTTGAAAGAAGAAATGATGATGATGATGAAAACCTTCCTCCAAGTGCGGATTTTAAAGACATTGAGCAAGATGATGGAAATTTTCATCCAAGTGATGACATTCAAGGTACCAATGATGATTTTCAATGCACCAGCAATGAGTTTCCTCCAAGTGAGGATTTTGATGACACCAATGATGATTTTCCTCCAAGCAAGGATTTTTAAGGCACCAACGATGATTTTCCTCCAAGCAAGGATTTTTAAGGCACCAACGATGATTTTCCTCCAAGCAAGCATTTTCAAGGCACCAAAGTTGATTTTCCTCCAAGTGAGGATTTTGATGGGATCGATGATGAACTTGGTGTGAATGAAGACACCAATAATGGTGTAGATTATTTTTCTCCAAGCAAGGATTTTAATGGCATTGATGATTACTTTCCTTCAAGCAAATATTTTGATGGCACCGATGGTGATTTTCCTCCAACGAGGATTTTAATGGGACACATGATGATTTTGATGAGGATGAAGGTAGAAATAATGGTGAAGATGATATTCCTCCAAGTGAGGATTTTGATGGCACCAATGATGAATTTCCTCCAAGAGAGGGTTTTAATGGGACATATGATGATTTTGGTGAGGATGAAGGCACCAATAATGGTGAAGATGATTTTCCTCCAAGGGAAGATTTTGATGGCACCAATGATTACTTTTCTCCAAGTGAGGGATGGGATAGATGATGATTTTGGTGAGAATGAAGGAACCAATAATGGTGAAGATTATTTTCCTCCAAGTGAGGATTTTGATGGCACATATGATGATTTTCCTCCAAGTGAGGATTTTAATGGGACAGATAATGATTTTGGTGAGAAAAATGGTGAAGTTGATTTTCCTCCAAGTGAGGATTTTGATGGCACTAATGATGATTTTCCTCCAAGCAAGGATTTTAATGGGTCATATGATGATTTTGGTGAGGATGAAGACACCAACAATGGTGAAGATGATTTTCCTCCAAGAAAGGATTTTTATGGGACAAATGATGATTCTGCTGAGGATGAACCTGCCAATGATGAAGATAGAAATAATGTTAATGATGTTGCTTTAACCTCATGTTTTCAACTTGATAATGATGGGGATAATCATTCTCCTACTAAATTTGGATATGAGAATATCAATTAGAGGAATTATATTCCTTGTAGCGATGAGGGACATTCATTCTAATGAGGATGATGTAATGATACATGAAACACAAAGGAAAAGTGTACCAGTTAGCAAGATTAATTGCAGGATTAGACCATTTTATAACAATCCAAAGCATTCCAGTTATACAAGGAGTAGGAAATATTTTCTCACAAGTCAAACTTCTATTTCTAATTTGATTTTGAGTGTTTCCAAAAGCATTTTTTGAAACAAATACACTACAATTATGCCTTGTATAAAAGGCGAGCATATCTTTTAATGAACAAAAATATGCAAAATTCATATTTTGTTTGTTGCATGATATATACAAATGCGGGTTATGATTATTGCATTGGAATCATTTTTCTTTGCAAAAGGGAATTCGGAAGAATTCTTTCAATTGGTAATCTTCGACAATCAAGAATCCTAAATTTTATTCTAAATAATATCATGCATGAATTACTGGGTCGATAACAAACATTGCAATGCCATGGATGTGTGACTTCTTTTCTAAGACAGGAGATAGTATGCCAGATAGAGACACCATACACATTCCAAATAATTTCTCAAGGTAGAAAATCTACAACTTGTCTAAGGCAGTTGTTCAAGATGCCAAACGAAATAACAATTTCATTAAATATGCACATTTTACAAGAATATGGAAAATAGAGATCAACAATGTCCATATTCCTAAGAGGTCAAGGATCGGGGTTTGTAGCATATGTTCTTCACTTGAACAAAGAAGGGATAAATCAGAAGGGATATAATGAGGTACATCTCTAAAAACTTTCTTTTCTTCAATAAATATCAATTATGAAAGCTTATCATTGATTTTATTTTATTTTATTTATAGATTTTGTTATCAAAGAACTTCAAACACATCGCAATCAACAAGTAGTTGAATGCCAAAAGTTATACAAACATCAAAATAAGTGTTATGATCATCCACATAATTATATTGGTTTGATAATTGATGGGATGGATCAGAAGAAAAAAAACATGTTTGCCACATTTTGTTCATGTACAAAAGAATTAAAGGAAATTTTTATTCAGTTTCACTTGATTGGTTGTACGGTTTTTAATGGTCATATATCTCCAAGAGTTTACTTTACAGCTCCAAATATTCATAATGATGCAAATATGACCATCACCATAATTCACTATGTGCTTACTCATTGTCCTGATAATCTTCCTTGAGTTCTATATCTGCAATTGGACAACACCAACCGAGAAAACAAAAATCAAATTGTGTTTGGTTATCTAAACATGCTTGTTGAATTGTGAATTTTCCTAAGGTTCAAGTTGTTTCCTTCTTGCTGGGCATACACATGACCATATTGATCAAATTTTTATCCATTTTGCACAGACATTAGGGAGGAAGAATGTTGAGAGATTGCCATCAATAACCGAAATTATTAGAAAAACATACAGTCCAAAGCCTGTTGTACTAACATTGGAGGAAACTAATGACATGCAAAGATTTATTTCAGGATCACATGGTGAAGAAAGGTGCATTAAAAAAATTAATGACATTAGCTTCCAACATCAGTTTCTCATAAAAAATATTGATGGGAAAACATTAATATTGTGTAAGAAGTACTCAACAGGTGCAAAATGGGGACCTACATCATGTTTATTATTTCTAAAATGCATCCCAATTTGTCAGATTTATGCTTCAAAATTATTGTTATTGTAATCAACTATCGAGATTCCAATGCATGCTGACACAATAAAGATGTTGATTCTTCTCAATGCTTGGAAGAAATAAAAAAGTATTCAAAGATACATATGACTATTTTGTTGTTGTTGATTCTATTTGGTGGGAGTATTTTTTTTCATGGAGCAAGAGACATACTTTCAAACTCTACAAATGGAGATATTTTTTTGAAGACTCAATTTAGTTTTCCAAAAAGTGTGTCAAATAAAAACGAGGAAAGAAATGTTGAACATGAAGGTTTTCAGTCTTCTTAAGAAGGGAAATGATAAATGTATATTGGGTCTAGAATCTATCATCTACACCGTGTGAGGTGACAGAAGACCTTTACAAAGGCTTAGTACAATATATTAAGGAGGTTTGCATGACTACAGTTTTCGCTATTGAATATCCATGTCGTTATCCATTCTGGATTTCAAAAGTTATCGAGCTCAATAAATAAAATTAAGAAGTTATATGTGTTGAAGTAGATTGGTATGCTACAGACACACATGCATTTGATCGTGTGTACAAGCCATAGATGATAGTTGAGAAAAAGGTTTGCAAAAAGAGAAAAATAAAGGTTCAAAATGTAAATCATCATCGCATTGGCATTTTGAAGTTAGAGGATGTTGACATAATATTTTATGAATTCCAGTTGACAAAGAAAGGAAACCTTCACTCCAAGACTATAGATATTTTCAAAAAAAAATTATGCACAAGAAAGAGTTGCAACATGGGAGTTTGTTAAGCCAAGGCGTAGATCCAGAAGTAATATGGCATATGAAATGTCTGGCATACATCATGACTCAGATACTGCATTGATTGATAGTAGAGAAGAATATGGGTCATCTACTTCTTCATCTTATTGTTCATCTAAAGAAAATGTAGTTTTTGATGGTGTGTTAGAATACATGTGTCGATTTGAATATTTGCACAAGAAACATTTTTTCTTTTTGTTAATATGGCATTGTTTGTGTGGAAACTCTAAAGATGTTTGAATTCGATATGAATCACTTCTAAACCTTATGGTTTAATATATGATTTTATTATGAATATTATCATAAACTCATATATGGAAAGAGTGGTGAAATACTTTCTTGAATAATTTGTGTTTAACTAAGATCAAGTTTTATAATGTGTTACTAAGAGATTTAATAAGTACAATTTTAAATTATGATATAATGATATAATGATATCATTTTTTGAAAATGTGTGCTACTAGTAGCATTAGTTTTCAATTTAGGGCTTGATTTTAAGTTTTTTGTAAACAAGAATATGGATTGTTTAGGTCCATATCTATATTTCTAGATAAGATCAAAATGGCATCCAACAACAACTACCTTGAAGCACGGGTACACCCTCCTTAGCACAATTCTCACAAAATCTAGACTAGGCACTGCAAACTCACATAGGAAACTCCTTCTTCTTAACAAACCCAACTTCAACAAATTGGATGCACAAATAAAACCTGCAAAAGATATCATAGTATGCATTGAATCTCCATGAAAAGGGTTGTAGGCTCTTTTCGGCAACCTCCAATTAAAGGATCTCACAATCTTCTAATTGAATCACTAAATGCAAAAGGGCACATCACCCATTGTTGGAAAGGGGGACATCACCCAAGCCTATGAAAAGGTTATATCTCTCAAAGTAGAAATATCATAATGGAAAAAGATGTAAAATTGAGTTGACAACCTCTTCTTATAGACCTCAATTGGTTCTTTTTCCCTCCAAAGATGAGTTGTCTCTTGAAATTCAAAGTCTAGATGTCATGAGGAATCTTAGGCACATGTGGACCCAAGATAACTCATCAAATGTACCCTTTCCTTGAATTAACTACATTTTTTTTGTATTTGGATCAGTTTCCATGATGCTTCCTTGGTGTTTCTATCCTTCACTATTATTTGTTGCTTTTGTTGCTTTCCTTCATTTTCCCGCCTTTCTGCTTTTGACTACTTCTCTAGCGGAAAATCTCAAAGCAACCTGCTTTCCTGATTTTCCTTGTTTTCTTACTTTTACTGCTTTTCATAATTGAAGCATATCTTATCATTTGCACCCTCACGGCTACCTAAGAAAATTCCAATGATGAAATTTGTTAGAAAATTAAATCAAACTTGTGGCCACACATCTATTTCAGAATTTTATTTAATGTAGCCATAAAACCATAGGAAATTTTTTCCCATACTGATTTTCCACTTGTCCCCACCCCACCGAAAATGGTTGGGTTATGTGTAAGTCCAAAGCGTGAGTATGAAGGGAACATTATAGTTCATAAAAAATAAGAAAGAGGTCGAACAAAAACAATTTGAAAAACGAACCGTAATAGATTTCAATCCCTAACATATTAATGTTTTGTTTTTCCTTTGAAACACTAGTGAATTATCTAAACCAAACTTCTTTCCATTTCTTGGTTTCGACTAATCGTGTCGTCAATGAAAATGCCATGCAAGAAGCTTATGAATCTTCGTGAATAAAACCCCGAAACCTTGATTGATTTATACAACAATCTGAACTCCATCGGGTTTGAATATGTTGTTGCCTGCTAAAAGAAGGCATTACACTTGCATTAAGATTCATGTATTCTCTCCTATATCCTAATGTTGCAACCCTAAACTCAACGGACCACTAGAGCTTCTCGAGGTGTTCACATAAAGATCCTTGAACAACGACATAATGCAGGTGCTTAATAAATATGGAAAAGTAAATATGTATCGATCTTGTATGAATAGTTATGAACAGTTCATAAGAAATGAGGAAACGGTTAATCCTGAATCGATTAACCTTTAACAATTAAAACAGATCAGAAATAAATAGAAATTCTTAGGATTTTTATTTTCGCGCCAATTCCCTTTTTCTCTTATTTCCCCCGTCAACTACCTCCTAGAATCCTCAATTGTATTCACTTTATGTTTTGAGGACTTCTTTAAAGGGGCTTTCTAAAACCTAAACCTACTTCTTATATGAAAAAATTAGACATTCTTTTAGTTAAATTGGTTCAACTTATCCATTCTTAACTACATGTTATCACCCACTTTCTTGGTGTTATCTTCCATGAACGAGTATTCTCTCTCTTTCTATATATATATAATTTTTTAGCTACGAGTTATCTATGCCTAGCTACATGTTATCACACACCTTGGGGTCTAGCCCTATTGCTCCATTTTTTAGAAGCCGAAGGACCCAACGTAACCCCTCATTGCTCCATCATCTACCAATTATTATTATTTATAAAGGTTTAGCTACCGATCCATACTACCTACACCCAGCGTTTTCTAGTTATCTACCATGATTTTTTTCATTTATCCATGCATGCTAGTAGTTATTTTTTATATTTCCTTTTTTAAAATAATTGTTTGTTTCCAATTTTGAACAACACCCACATAATTAATTTGAATAGTACACTTGTCCCATTCTCCTAATCTAGGAAAAGCATAGATGGTAGTATACCCCAAATTCTAAGATATAAACACCTATAGACCTAATTAAATAGATAAAGACTAATGAAGAAATCAATTTGGAATTTGGTAAATAGATAAGGATTAATGATGAAATCAATTTGGAATTTTGTAAATTCAAAGAGATATTTCTGCACAGTTGTTGGCCAAACATAGTTTTGAATCAAAGAGAAAATTTAAGCATTATGTGTAGTGGTTAAAATTAAGGGAAATCTTTTGATTACATTAAAAATTCCAACAAACTCATTTTTTGTTCTCTAACAACGTGAATCTCCCAGGGTCATATCTTGCATTCATAGCAGAAGTTGTAAAAGTTACTGAATTAGCGGTATTTCATTGCGGTATGAAATTTTTTTAGAACAAACGGTGAAAAGAACTCTACACAAACATAGATCCATCTTAAAAAGGATCTACCAAGCGCCTAAAGGGATCAAATCTCTCTAAATACAAACCCATTTTTTATAGAGAAAATGTTGAGGAAATGTCTATAGAATGTTTATGGTTTTAATTTGTAGTCTTATATATATGGTTCTAAAATCTAAATTGAGACGACGTGTTATTTTTTATAAACGAAACGTGTCAACTCTAGGATGAGCACTCAAGGACTTACGCATCTCCCCCTACTGGGCTATAGAATGTGCATGTTCCACCCAAACATAGACGGTTCATTTTTTCTTGCTCGGAGTAGAATAAGAGAGCATGTATGAAGTTTTTTATGGCTATTGTAACTCTTAGTTTGAATCCCCTACCTCCCAACAATGTTAAAGAATGAAAAATCATTGCCAGTGTACCCTATGAGAGTATTGTTTGGTGTATGAGTGTACCAGAGGTCATATCCAAGTGTACCTCCAACATATCTCATAACTCTTTCTCCAACTTTCCAGTGAGAGTCTTTGAGAGACTCAGAGCCAAAGTTGAAATGACCAAGAACATAATATTTACTCTCAATCTCAGGAGTGCTAACCTTCTATAGTCTGTAGCCCGTACTGTTTCTAGTCTAGAGGAATCCTGGTTATGGTACTGTAGATTCGGTCATATTCCCTTCAAGAGTCTTAATCTCTTGCAAAAATAGTCCATGGTCAAGGGGTTACCAGTTATACATGAACAATCTAACTCCTGTGAGGATTGTATCCTTGGGAAATATCAAAGGGACAACTTCCCCACTTATAAATCTCGAGCCAAAGAAAATATTGAGATAGTTCATATCAACGACCTCTTTGGACCCATGCAAACCCAATCCATAGGAGGTCGCTTTTATTTTCTCACATTTATTGATGATTTTAGCAGGAAGATATGGGTTTATTTCCTCAAGAAACAATCAGGGACCTTCTCCAGGTTCAAAGAGTTCAAGGCCCTCACTCAGAAGTAGTCTCGAAAGTTCATTGAAGTGCTCAAGTTAGATGGTGGAGGTGAATATGATTCACATGACCTTACAGATTTTTACAACAAGCATGGCATCCTCAGAGGAGCTGGATTGTTCATGTATAATAGGTAACCCCTTGACCATGGACTTCTTGTGCAAGAGAAAACACTCTTGAAGGGAAGATGACTGAATCTACAGTGCCATGCCTAGGATTCATCTAGACTAGAAACAATATGGGCTACATACTGTGGAAGGTTGGCACTCCTGAGACCTGAGAGGAAATATTATGTTCTTGGTCATTTCAACTTTGGCTATGATTCTCCCAAAGACTCTCACTAGAAATTTGGAAAAAGAATTATGAGATATGTTGCAGGCACACTTGGATATGGACTTTAGTACACTCATACACCAAACATTACTCTCATAGGGCACAATGATAGTGATTTTTCATTCTTTAACATTGTTGGGAGGAAGAGGATTCAAACTAAGAGTTACACCATCCAGAAAAAACTTCATGCATGCTCTCTTCTTCTACTCCCAGCAAGAAAAACTGAATCGTCTATGTTTGGGTGGAAGAGGCGCATTCTACAATCCATTAGGGTGATATGCGTAAGTCCTTCAGTGCTCATCCTAGAGTTGACACATGTCCTTTATTAAAATTAATAAAATGTTATAAAAAATAACATGTTGGCTTAATTTTCAAAGCAAGGTTCACTACCAAATGCACTCCATAGAGGAATGGAATTGCTGAACAAAAGAACCAGACCATCATCAACATGGCCCATAACATGTTGTCACATAAGAATCTATCAGAAGAGTATTGGGATGAAGTTGTTGCATGCTTAGTCTACTTGCTCAACATAACACCCACAGTGAGTGTCCAAGAAAACATTCCTGAAGAAGCATGGAGTAGCACTAAAACTAGTGTTCCACATAAAAGAGTTTTTGGTTCTAGTGCATTTTCTCATGTACTTGATGAACTTAGAAGAAATCTAGATAAGAAGAGTGAGCGATGCATTTTCACTAGTTATAGTGAACAACACAAGGCTTACAAGTTGTATAATCATGTCACCAAAAATATTGTGGTGAGGAGAGATGTGAAAAGACAAATGTTGGAGTGATCCTTCAGACATACACCAACAAGAAAATTCATATCTGTTAGATCTACCTATCAGACTTCTAAGATTGGAAGTACAATAGCAAGAAGAAACACCAGAAGACAGTCCATCTCAGAACCAGAAAACCAAAAGTTTGAGAGAGTCATATGAGCAGACTCTTGATATTGATGAGCAACTTCAATATGCTTTGTTTTCCTATCAGACCGCATATTTTGATGAAGCAATGAATGGTGCACGTGGGTACAAGTAATGACTTAAGAGATTGATGTTATTGAGAAAAATCAAACTTGGGATCTTGTTGATATCCCTGCAGACAAAACGAGTCACTTAGAGTCAAATTGGTCTATAAGACCAAACTGAATGAAAAAGGAGAACTTGAAAAACAGAAGGCATGGTTGACTGCCAAAGGTTATGCATATGAGTATGGTGTAGATTATGATGAAACATTTGCTCGTGTAGCAAGGATGGATACCATCAGATCTATACTTGCCATTGTAGCACAAAATCAACAACATGCTTATCAAATGGATGTGAAATCTTTCTTTCTCAATGGTATTCTTGGAGAAAAAGTTTATTTAGACCAGCTACCTAGATATATTGTCAAAGGTCATGAACACAAAGTGTTTAAGTTGAAAAATGCCTTGTATGGTCTAAAACAAGCTCCACATGCTTTGTATATCAGAATTGACTCCTACCTCATCAACAATGGATTTAGGAGAAGCATTAATGATCCCACTCTGCATGTCAACATGGGGCAAGGTAAAATGTCGATGGTATGTCTTTATGTTGATGACATGATTTACGGTGGTAATTTACTGCTTGAAGAATTTAGGACAGTCATGAAAAATGAATTTGAAATGACTCATCTAGGACTAACCAAGTACTTCCTTGGTCTGGAAATTACTCAAACTTATCAATTTATTTTTATTTGTTAGCATAAGCATGCTTCTGATATTTTGTAAAGATTCAGAATAGATAAATCTAAACCAGTAGAAACCCCCATTGCTCTAGGAACCAAGTTAACAAAGAATGATGATGGACCAACACTAAATTCTACACTCCATAAGAGAATGGTAAGAAGTTTAATGTATTTGACTGCAACTAGACCTGCTTTGATGTGTGTTGTGAGTCTTATTTCCATATTTATGGAGTCTCCCGAAGACTCTCACTCGAAAGATGCAAAACTAATTATGAGATATGTTGGAGGCACACTTGGATATGGCCTCTCGTACTCTCACATGGAACAATGACAGTGATTTTGCATGAAGTATTGATGATAAAAAAAGCACATATGGTTATGTTTTCCATTTGGGTACAAATCTGATCTCTTGGGCATCTCATAAACAACCCATTTTCATCATGTCTTCTACAGAAGCAGAATATGTAGAACCCACCACAACAGCTTGCCAAGCAGTTTGGCTAAGAAGAATTTTAAAGGATATGGAACACATTGAAAATGATCCAACTTCTATTTTCTATGATAATAGCTCTGCAATACAGTTGTGCAAACATAATGTATTTCATAGAAAAAACAAACACATTGACACTAGCTATCATTTCATTCGTGAGTTCGTGAATGATGGACAAATTTCTTTACAGTTTTGTGGCTGTAAGGAGCAGTTGGCTCACATGTTCACCAAACCATTGGGATCAAGTGCATTTGAATATCAGAGAGAACACTTAGTCATTGACAGTGCTGAATTTGTTCTACTAATTGAGATTAAGGGGGGTGTTAAAGAATGTAATATTACTAGTTAAATGCAACATTAATTAGTTAGTTAGTTGAGTAGTTGATTTGGTCATCTCATCTTGATTAGTAACGCATTTCTGACTCATAGTAGTGTTGTGTTGTAATCCTATAAATACTTGAGTCTAATAATCAGAAAGAAATCAATATACTTAATGGAGTGGAGTTCCATCTTTTCTTCATTCCTTTGCTAAGCTTTAACCAGCAATACATTCACTTTTACTTTTAAGAAGATGTTATGCTATTGGTTCTATAACCTTTATTGTAAGAGAGTTAATATAAGGCTTCTCCTATGTAATGCATAAATCCTCCTTTAGTTTGCATGGACAGGGAAATCACGACAATTCTGCAGTGAAGCAGCTTTTTAATGATGGGTGGGAGTATCTATGATTATAAACAAGAGATAACGTTCTGAAATGCTACCGGGGAAACATTACTAAAAGTATGACTCTGCAGTGGACCAACTTTTCATGATGGTTGGTAGTCTCTATACATCTACAGGGAGAAATATTATAATCAAGAGATAACCTTATGAAATAGTACGCCACAGAAAACTGAAAGACAACCATCCAATACCTGAACCTGGTTGCACACTAACGTCCGTTTTCTTTAATGAACGATTTAGTCATGGGAGGACATATTTTTAGGTCACAAATTCAATGGAATTTTGGAAAAAAAACTGGAAACAGTTGAAAGTTTTGACTTTTTCCTATATAAATCTGATTTATATGACAACTCTATTTAAAAAACAAAATGAAAGACGCTATGCTAATGCTCTGACCAGCTGAAACAGATCGCACTCATAGGAAATGCAAAAGGGAGAAGCAGTAAGCTGCGGAGGAATAAATATTAAAAATTTCAATGTCAACACCAGGTGGATTTATTATTCTATTGCAATATATCGCTGCATGAAGACCCACATTTCAACAGTCCACCAACTGGATTGAATAATATATTCCAAAAAACATATTTCAAATGTCAACACCAGCTGGATCCACGATTCAAATATATGGCCGCATAGAATACCATATTTCTAAAAGCGCCCAAATAAACAATAAGATCACAGACCAGCATGAAACACTCAAGCTATATTTAAGATAAAGAAGAAAAGGCCATGCGCCCAATCATAATAATAATGACAAGTACAGTGGTATGAATCTTGTAAACTAAAACTTGAGATCTAAGGTCGTAAGTCCAATGCCCTAATTAACAGAACATGTTTGAAAACCCTAATACTATAAATAACCCAGACATATTTGAAAAACCCTAATACTATAAATAACCAAGACATATCAGACCGGCCAGCCACATGGTCGTTTTCAGTGCCAATGCAGTGGTGCATTTCAACGGTGCAGAAGTAAGAACATAGTTTATTACAGTACATGACTTTTAGGGCTCTGGATTTCCTTTATTGTTTTTGTCATGGCCCTTTTGAGGATCCTTGTGTTTTGTGCCATCTTCCATCTATTTTGCTTCTTCCTTTTGTCTTGAATCTCGGACCAGTTCATTGCCCAGCCCAACATTGAGTCTTTTCTGATTCAAATCGTTCAGAGTTCCTATTTTATTTGTGAAAACTTTATCGTTTTCTTAAACCCTATCATGTGAGGATTTGGATACTGCAAAAACATGGAGGAAGAGCCCAAAAAGATAGAGGGTATTAGTAAATTAAAAATCGCCTCGGCTTGGTTGGTCTCACGTCCAACCTGCACGCTTCCTCATAAATCCAGTAAGTGGAGTTGCATTGTTTTGTTTATTTAGTGCGCTCTTTTGTTCAAAATCAAGATATGCTATTTTAGATTAGGTTTATATTGTATTTACGCTCATTATGCTGGTGATACATTCAAAATGAGATTTTTTAAATATTTAAATATATATAAAAGACCTATCAATTTTGGTTTATTAGATTTTAAGTATGATGATTCTTGGTTTACTTTAAAATATTCTTGGTGTGTTTAAAAAGCTTTCCAAGGTCATTATAGTTTTGGCAAGTTAGAAGGTTATAAAGACTTGTATTGTAGCAAATACTATAAAACTCAAATCTATTATGAGTGTAAGGAGCCCACTTTAAGATAAACATCCATAAATGGCAAACCCTTTCAGCCCAAGGAGTTTTAGGATTATACCAACACCATGTTTCACTATGGAGTTCATGAGAGTTAGTTCTAATCTTGGCTATATTAATTTTGTTCTTTGAGCTGATCTTGGCTATAATAATTTTGTTCCTTGAACTATTTATTAATTTTCCTTACACTACAATTTCTCTTCGTAATAATATTTTTGAATGTTCTTCAAAATGCTGTTTATGGTATCTTTACACCAGCAGCCCTTAAGGAGTAGTTCTATTTTTATTTGACTTTAAAGCAATTTTAGGCATTCTCTAGTTCTCCATGTTATTTATCTTATGCTTGTACATCAATAATGTATATATAATTGTATATAGAGTTTTAAAATATTGTAGTAATTTTATTATTATTATAATATTTTTTAAGTTTTATTTTATTATTATTATATTTGATTATTTTTAATTGTTTAATTTAGTTTTTATAATTTAATTTAAATAAAAGAAAATTTTATTTTTACACAAATTTCTAAATTACATCATAAAAGAAAATTAATGATTTATGTATTGATTCGGTCTTACCTAAACGATGATGGAAATTAATAATATACCCATTATCCATCGATTTGAGTGAGCTTGTAAAAAAAATTGATGATGTAGTGGTTGTTTAATTTGTAAAATTCCTAAAAAAAAAATATCAAACTTTCTACATTAAATGTCAATATTGTATACTTCTATATTTAAGATTAAAAATAATTTTAAATTTTTAATCAAGTTTATAGGTGTTAAGTGTTATTGTCTCGACTCCTTGTATGGATGAAGGTTGATCTTCACAAATCCTTAGAGATTACTTAGATTACTATTTATGACGGTAATTACAACATGGAGAAAGTTAAAGGTGCAATAAAACCACTAATATAGCAGAGGGGAGGGGTCTAATAAATATAACCGCCGCCCTATTTATTTGATTGTTGGGGTTCTATTGCCATTCTTTCTCTCTTTATTTCGGAGAAAGAGCTATTGCCCTCACGAACACTAGTCGTTACGTTTGCATGCTGCAAGGAGAGGTTTGATTTATCTATGCGTAAATGGATTGATATGTGCTTACTTTGGACTTAATTATTGTTGTATTTTTTTCTCTTTTCAATGCATTAGATTGCATTATTTGTCACTAGGGATAAAACGAAAGGAGAAGCTGCTATCAGTGGAGAGAGACACAAACAAGCAGCTCCTCATTCTTGGATTCAATTTGCTTGGATAAAGGTAAGAAAGATAAAGATTACTCTTTTTTTTTTTACAACTTCATCTTTGTATTATTTTTAGCTGTATTTGGTTGTTCATTAAATATGTTTGTGATGGCCAATTGAAACTTCCTTCTTTCAATATATTTCTTTCATAATAACAATGACCCTGAATCCACTCAAACAACAAACAATAATAACCTTATGCGGGGCAAAAGCAAAATTGTAATATAAATCAAAGGGTATATGAATAGATTTTGGGATACCTTCGGAAAGGAAGGAAATTAAAATAAAATTTTAAAAAATAAATACTTTTAAATAAGTGGTAGTGTATAGGTGCAATTACAAAAATCTTTAGTAAGCAATATTTTATAGAAGTATAACACTTTTTTAAATAACATGTGCATAACGTAATAATGGTTTGGCTACTTATATAATCTTTATGCTTTAGGATTATTATATATAAATAATAATAAGTTTATTTGATCACTAACATAGATCCATCTAAATTCTAAATCTGTATGGATCAAATCCTTGGAAGTGCAAATCTTTCTTAGAGTGCAAAAACTTAAGGAAAAGTTTACACCTTGAGGGATTTGATCCCTATCTATGGATAATAAATCTACAGTTAAGGTGAATCTATGCTAGTGTTAAAACTATATTAAATAAAATGATAAAAGATTAATGCCATCACCATTATAAAAAAAATTGTGTAAATATCAAGGAGGTAAAGATAGATAAATTTGATAATATCCATATCAAGTAATTAAAATTGTAATTGTCAAACTTACACTATTGAAAGCTATATCAATTAGTAAATTAGATAAGATATGAGATGTAGTTGAAAGTAAGGAAAACACGTGTCAACTCCATGTCCACAAAATAATTACACTTCTCCCTCATAGTGGAATAAAGAAAACGCATCCATTCAACTAGTACAATTAAATAACTTATTGTCCATAAAAATTTAATTATAGAGAACCTAAATTGAAACATATTTCCAACTTAATGACTCAAATAAAGGTAGAGTGAGACTTCCTCTCTAAATAAATTTGTATTTTTATGTATTTGAATGGACAATTTAAACATCCACCAATCACTTGCCCCTATTAAACCATAGATTCCTAAATTGAAACATATTTCTAAGCTAATAACTAAAATAAAGGTAAAGTGAGTCGTCCTCTCAAAATAAATTTTGTATTTTATATATTTAAATAGGCAATTTAAACATAAAGTTTACCACTACAAAATTAATCATCAATTTACATCCACCAATCTCTTACCCCGTGGACTCTTTAGAAAGCTCACATTTGTTTAGGTTTGTTATTAGTAATGTTTACTCAAATTAGAAATCCTTCGTAACTATTTATACAAACCTTCCTTCCCCATAAAGGAGATATTCCAAGTGTCTTTTTCCTTGATTCAAACTTAATGATCTCCATAATTCATATCCAAATTTGTGAAGTACCTTACACATTACAATTGATTTAACAAGCCATTGGTTTTTGGAAAATTATTTTAGTTTTCGAGAGTAATCTCGTTTAAAGATATGTAGTGAATACAAACCTTCCTTCCTCATAAAGAAAATATTTCAAGTGTCTTTTTCGTTATTCAAACTTAATAATATGGTTGTGAAGTACCTTACACACTACAATCGATTTAACAAGTCATTGGTTTGTGGGAAATGATATTAATTGTTAAAAGTAATATCGTTCAAAGACATGTAGTCAATACAAACCTTCCTTCTTCATAAAGGAGACATTTCAACTGACATTTTCCTTGATTCAAACTTAATAATATTTATAATTCATATTCAACTTTGTGAACTACCTTACACACTACACTTGATTTAACAAATCATTGGTTTGTGGAAAATGATATTAATTCTAGAGAGTAATCTAGTTTCAAGATACGTAGTGAGTGAATAATCTATAAGTCCAATCCTACTTTGGCGCTAAAATAAATGGGGAATCACATGGTAAGAAAAAAAAATAATGCATTTTTCCATTTACCTTATTTAAATCTAATATGGATTGCTTTTACAACCCTCATGTTTGTGTTTGGTAGAGGCTTTTACAACCCTTATGTTTGGTAAAGGAGTATGGCAATAACTACATCTAGTGCTCGACTTCCTAATTGGTTTTCATACCTTGTCTCCATGAACACTTATTTGCATTCGTGTAAAGGATATTTCAATTAAATCTTATGTTATTTTTGCATCCTTCGAAGGATGTATTCATGCCAATTGTTTCAAGAATAGAAATACATACTATGTGCTTAATGTGATCAATCTCTTAGCTTAGTGAGCATGCACCACATACATCTTAGTTTATTAATGATACAATATTTATAATGATTTGGACTTCTTATGAAGATGTTGTAACTCATATAAATACATGGAATTCCAAACAATAGAATATAACATCAAAGATACACTACATTCATTTATATTTCATTAATAAATTTTATATTAATAAAAAATTAAATCTTAGAATCGTTTATAACTTTTAAAAATACATTTTTATTTAACCATGCCAATGGATATGGATGATGGTGATATGTTCATTTCTAAACAAGCTATATAATTAGATCCTACGCAATGAGTTTAGCATGTGAACAAAAATCAGACAAAGAAACTACCTTGTTAATGATAATTTGTGTACAATGTGTTCTACTTAATCTCCACTACCAAATTAACTAGAGATAGCGATAAACATAAAGACCAAGAATTTTTACATTATCAATAAACTACTAAAGTAGGGATTGGAGGAAGAGTAGGAGAAAATCACACAAACAACTCCTTCAAAAAAATATTTTGAGCAAAAATTGAGCTAAAGGAGCATGAGGAGGAGATGAAATTGCTCCATGTAACCTACACAAAATACAAGAAAAATATTATTTATTGCACTTTACAAATTCATAGGTCTATCTTAATCCAATAAGATGAAAACCTTATAATTTATTTGATTGATTCAATGAGAGAAATGAAATGCATTCATGGATCAAAATCAAATCATTTACAAAAAATATGGGGCCATAACTGGGGTTCCACTAACATCAAAAAACAATTATATACACAAGATGATACTTCTTAGCGATGAAATGGCTCCATTTCTTCTCTCAGAGTTTTCTCCACTCAAGGATTTCAAATCCAATGTTCTTCAATTTGCTCATTAATATTCTTCTCTTGAATATTTTATAATTAAATTTCGCAAGTAGAATCAAATTAGATGCACATTGGGAAACCTTTTAATTTTAAGAAGATAATCACAATGTAATATATTCACTATCATATAAGGAAAAATATGTCAATCACACATGACTGAGATATTTTATAACATGTTTAATGTTCATACATATTTTACATGAAGTAATGACCTGTATTCTATAATACTTTTAAAATATCAATACTTTGGTCATACTAAAAGTTATAAAAAATAACATAATCAACTTTGGCGTGCAAAGTTTTGGAACATTTCATGAATTCCATACCTATTAAACAATGCACAATGGATTTTAGGTTTATAACTACTTGGTGAATGTAATATACATCTGCATAATAACATACATGATTATTCTTGATATTTATCTTGAAATGGAATATGATCTATAAATGGGCATGGATATTCTACTGGAATAGTTCATCACAATAGATCTTAAAACTTTCTACAAACTCATAGTTATGCAGTTTTTACTAAATAATTGAGATTCATTCCATATAATACTAAATTAAAATTAAAATGAAAATAAAATAACTAGATAAAAATAACACATCCACACAAATAAAACAAGACATACCCTAGGAAACTTGCTATGGGGAAAAACCAACAAGAAGTGAGGATTATGCCTTGATATTCTATTTTCCAATATGTTGGATCGCTTTCTCTTAACTAGGGTTCAATTGTCATCCCGACCAACAAAACCCAAGATACTGACCTGACAAAGGATAACCCCATCGAAAACAATTGCGATGCAAGCATTGTCTCACCCGAGATACCTTTAGGGGCTGTAAGAACCATGTTTTTGTAGTTACAGAAGGGGATATCTCCATAGAATATCTCGACGAACTACCCAATGATGCAGAGAGATGAGTTCAACCATTCACACATAACAACAACATATGAAATATACAGATCTAAATCATGTCTACTATATTTTTCTTATCATTATTCCACTTGGTCTTTAGAAATACCAGTCGCAACAAAATAACAAAGATTCAGACACAAAATACACAAACATGATTGACATAGAGGTTTAACATGGAAACCCATTTGGGAAAAAACCACAAAATAAGTGATCTGTCATAAGTTGTATCTTGAATGCTTCTGGTCTATGAACACAACCTACATACATCTCTCAAAATCTCCTTACAATCGATCAGATCTATGCACACAACTTATCAATCAACATTATATATATTTTATGGCTCCTATTCTTTTCTTTCCCTTTAACTTACAAATGATTTTTCAACTAGTACTCAATTAACAGTCATCTAACACTTAGTTAGTAGTAGAATAGAATCCACCAAAAAAACACCCAAGGTCTACCAACCTAAAAATCCCTTTTACATTTATATAGGCCCTAACAGCTGAGCTTACATTCATTCCCACCACCTAAAGTAGACCACTTGTCTAACTTAACTCACCACTTACATTTAATGTCTCCTTAAAAACCGACCAATTTTTTTGATTTGACCTACTTTATCCTTGTTTCATCACATCCTTGTTCACGCTGTGACTGGGTTCCTCAAAACTTTTGATAAATCCTATTATATACTTTTTTAGGGCCAACAATCCCCCAACACTCACTTGTGGTTCATCTCGAGCCACTTCAGCTAGAAAACTCCATATCATTTAGCTTATTTTGAAAATCTTGATAGATTTTCATTACATCTTATGTCCAGTGCTGAAACTCTTCTCTTACCTTCACACGTTTCTCCACAAGTTTGGAACTGATAGGTTCCAAATTTTGCACTTCCATCACCTCCATATTCTGTCGCACCTGTTCATGGACCCAATGAATGGTCTAAGTGACCTACTCAGCATCGTCCTGTACATCTACAATGTGCTTAGGTCATTTTTTTTGTTGTTCTTGAGGCTTGGCGACCTGCTATTGCAAAATTTTCAAGTCAACAACCTTACTCATCTTCTCAACTAGTGGTAATGCCTTCAATGAGTTCCCTAATGCAACCATATTTGAATAAGTTGTATGAAGTTTCTCTATTACTTGTTGGAGCTCATCATCATCCATCAAGGATCCCAAACATGAGAAACTTGTGTATATTCCTTGGCACAAAGTACTTCATCCTCTTGAATGTTTTGTACATTTTTACTCACTTCCTTCTATCGCTCCTCCAGTACTTCAAGGGGTGTATTGGGAAGCATCTTAGCTTCTATTGCTTCAATGCACTAGAATAAGTTGGTATCCACTTACCCTATCCTAATGACTCAAACTTCTAGGAGAATTTAGGTGTAAATCCCACCTCTGGAATTTCGTGGCAGGTGAATGTGATAGCTTGTTCCAGTCTCTTCCCATCATGCTTCCATCATTGTGTCTTATGTTCGGTTACCTGCAATTTTTTCTGGAGAGAAGATGCAGTGGCCTTTAAATGATTCAATTGTTCATATACCACAGGTTTGTTGTTGTATTTGTACCTTCAGAAGATATTCCGATGTATTGTTGTACCCCCATTAAATATGTGTTTCCCTCCTTTTGGGATGTCATTATTGTCTATGGTCCTTGAGGTACATCCTCCAGTGTAAGTTTGGGAAATAGTCCCCATTTTAATATAATGAAATGCATTTTTGGAGTCTCCCTAGCTGAAGTCGGCCATTCCAGGGTAATAGGTCAACCCATTCAAGTTAGAAGGTTAGTCACTTGATGTGTATAAATAGGGAGGCACCCTCCCTCATTTAGATACAGAGTCACTCACTAAAGTTAGCATGAGGATAGAGAGAAGATCAAGGAGAAAAGAGAGAGAGAGATGCAGAATACTTCTTATACTTGGGTTTTTACATCTTGTGATATTGAATTAGTGACGAAACTATTCTGATGAAGTTTACAAGGTTTTTCCCTTATGGTTTCCCCAAGGAAAATTTGTTTCTTTTGTATCTTCTCTATCTTATGCATATTGGATATTTTGTTGTGCTTGTTATTATTTCAGATAAATATCCTAATCAATTTGAATAAGACTAGAAAAATTAACATGGTATTAGAACCTCTGTGAAAGAAGGCACTGTGCAGCAGTGGAAACTAAGGCTTCGTGTTTCAAGGTCTTATCTCTGCATATCATCAAGAAAAGAGGGCTAGGACAACTCACCCTAAGATGGTGCATATTTTGGTGTAAGCATAATAAAAATTAAAGAAATTTCATTTTTTACCTAGACACTAGTTCCAGGAGGAACTAGGGCATCAATATTTGGTGGCTTCCCACCACAGCTTGTAGAAATTGAACTTACTAAGAAACAAACCTCAAGGAAGCGCATCTTTATATCTAGATAGAATTCCAAAAATACAAGTTTGGAAAATTACGGTTTCTCTGACAAAATCTAGGTCAACCAACTTCAAAACCATGTCGGAAACCTCAAATCGACAAGATCTAAATCTTTGTTATTTCCATTTGAGGTTCTCATTTCAAAATTACTCATCACACCCATCTTGATGATAAGATTCAGGGAGCTAAAAACTTTTGAGCATGGAAGTACAAGATCTCCCTAATCCTTAAAGAAATGATTTCGATCAATATATCGGTAATGAAGTCCCAGAGCTAAAGGGAGATGAGGTTAAGGCTATTCATAAGAATAAATTGGTTAAGACCAAGAGGATCATTACAAATTATATTAAGGATCCTTGAAGACACCTAAGGAAGCGTTTGATGCTTTGATGAAGTTGTTCGAAGGAAAGAACATCAATCAGAAGATGACATTGAGGAAATGTCTAAAGAATGTGAATATAGATAACTCAAATACCATGTAGTCCTACTTCATAAGGGTTTCTCAAATCAAGGAACAACTTGAGGCAATTGAAGAGAATGTAGTAGAAGGAGAAATTGTTATGACTACCTTGAATGGTCACCCAATATCATGGGATTCATTCATTCAAGGAATATGTGAAATAAGGAAGATGATCTCTTTCAATAGAATCTAGGTAGAATGCACACAAGAAGAATCTCATCTTATAGCAAGAGAAGAGAAGATGGGAGAAACTAAATATCAAGCTTGTTAACACCAAAAATTGTCCACATAGCTTTCTATGGTCCATACCATAATTATACATCATTCCCACCATTAATCCCTCCATTTTGGCCTTCACAACTAAATTCTACCCAAATTGGTCCAAAACATCAGTATTCCTTCCCTAATAAATACAGGGAAGATGGGTATTTATTGCAACATAACCCCATTCTCTCCAAAAAGGACCAAAAAACACTAAAATGAGAATGGGTCAAAAACCATGGACAAATACCATGCACTATGAAAAACCATGGACGAATACCATGGGAAAGAAAATCTTGGATCATCCATTAAATACATTGTGAGGGTCTCCCCACATAGAAATTTTGAACCATTCCTGAACTTTTCATCACACTTTCCATTCTTACATTTAGCCACACTATTCCACATTGTATGTTGAGTTTCCTTCATACACTCCTTGATCCATATTCCCATTGACAACCATAGGTGGAGAAAATCAAAGAACTAGATCGTGGAAGTCATCAGACAACATCCTCAAATGGTTATAGTGGCCCACTTTTTAAAGGTATGTTGCAATTGTTATTAAAATTAGAAACTCTAAAAATATTAGTTATTGTTTCCTTGTAAATCAATGTTGGTTTTTTCCCTTGCACCATGAACTCTACCCTTAGATCTCATTGACCTAAGGTAGGTGATTTTGCACATAGATGAAGAGAAATATCCACTATAGTTTTGGCGACTCCACTCGCTCAATCCTCTTCAATATTTGTTTTTGCAGGTTTTTTACTAGTTTATTTTACTTAGGTACCCTTAGTCGTCACAAATTTCACCTCCTTTCATCATATATGAACCAGTCCATTCCCAATTCCTACTCCCCCAGCCCTGATCAACATTTTTTCACAAAAACAAATTTCAGTTTTGGTCGGATCACACCTTTTTGGTAGAAATACATGACCCATGTCACACCTTTTTTCTTGTTGTTTTCCTTGATAAGTGCTACCTAGACCCAAAGTCCAAATCATGCTTTTACTTCCTTCTCGAGTGACCCAGGACACTTCTATGACCCTATTTGGTGTGATTTGTGGCGTGAAAACCCTTGTTAAGTGAGACCTATGTTTTTCAGTTGTTTTTCTGTCTCGGTCACGGCTCGTTCTCAATCCTATGCGATTCCAACCACACATGTTCCACAAACAGGTGTGACCTGCAATTTTTCCAATTGTTTGAGCTATTTGAGACCCATTCTAGACCCTCTATTTGTGTTCTTCCCCTTTACTAACTATAGTTTTTTGGATCTGATTTCCTACAACCCCTTGGTGTGTTTTGCAATCCTCATTTTCTAATATGTGATCCTATCCTGGTTGAGCTTGGTATTTGATACCCCCCATGTGTTTCCTACACCCTATAGAGTTCCTAGTGTTCTTATTTACTTGCATATGCTCTTTTATCCGGAAGAATTAGTTTTTATGTGTTGACAAGAATTTACTTTCCATACTATTATTTATTTTTCAGCATATGCATCTCTCGTAGAGAGTTCTGAATTTTAGAGATCACACTCCACTTGTACACAAATCTCACACCTTAATCTAAATGATTGGTCCATAACCCCAAGTTGATCCCAAAATTAACCTTAACTCAACCAACATTGTAACCTCACTTGAGGACCAAAAAAATATTGTAGTTAGGTTAGGAAACTAGGGATAGACATCCAAATAACACCCCTTTGTCACTTACATCTAAGACATAGTTGTTGTCCTCTAGAGAAAAAAAATCCTCTAGTATTTGTTGACACGGTCACAACCAGTTTATCAGGGAGCCTTGTGCTCTACAGGGCTAAGCCAAAACAAAGAGGTTCTGAAAGTCTGGGTGGAATACCGCAGTCTACTCTATACAAAAGGCTACATTTTCATGGTCCTCCTCCTGCTTTCTAGGGACCATATCTATTGTCGAGGACCAAAGGGTTGAAGTTCTAGGAAACCATCATGAATGTGTCATGAACGAGGTAGCCTATTTTCCAGTATTTTAGGGCTCTTTTAGCTAAGGTCCCCCTCAATAGTGGGATTCTCTTATCCTTTTTTTCTTCCATTTCATATTGTTTGACTGTGGATTTCATCACCCAACAAAGGATACGATTTGTGAGAGGATTCCATCTTGTAGCTAGGAGCTTTATTTCACTTATAACCCATAGGTTAGTGCTTCATTTTCTTCATAGGTTGTGTTTCTTGTTGTCTTTCTGGTCAATTTTTTGTAGACTCGCATGTTGTGCCACAGTGTTGTAATTTGGTTTTAGAGCTTTCTTTTTTGTCTGTGTGCCACCATTTATTATCTCTCATTTTGCACACTCGACTTCCATTGGATTTTTTGAGCTTCCATTTTCCACCCTTGAGCCTTAATTTATTATATAGAACACCATCATGTCACCATTTATCCACCACACTACTCCTAGGGACTTAGGGGGCATACCCATCAGTTCATTTCCTTGAATGGCCATTGTCGGATCCATATTCGGTGTCGTTCACTAGCTTTGGAACCAGACATTGCATCTAAATCAGATTCATATTCATATCAATCTGAACCTACCTTTTTCACTTCCCCATCTATCCCCATGGCTGCTGCACCTCCCAACCCCTTTCAGGGGCAATTGTTGGTAGTGGACTTGTCAATGATGCACCTGCCATACTAAATATCCCTTCTGTTGGACTTACAGGCCTTGGTCCTAGTGGTCCCCTTAGCACTGCACACACTATTGTTGGTTCTCTACCCACTAATGGTGGCCCCACTCTATCCACCTTGGTTCATACCATTCCTAAATTCATGCATGGGGGAACTGGCCCTTCTACAATTATTTTGGATATTCACACCATTCCAGTGACTACTTATACTCTCTAGATCTAGCCTTACCAACCCCCATTTTTCCACAGTAAATACATGCCCGTCGACCCCAACACCATAGTTGGCCCTCACATATCTAGTCCATGTCCTAGTCTTCCACTTATGGCTAGTCTCAACCTACCTGATTTGGTGAGGTTAACAAATATCTGTCACGACCCGTTAAGACCTCCCATGCCTACCAAAATCCCTTCAAGCATCCCTATTTTGAGAGAAAGGAGGGAGAAGACCCCCAGAACCATATCATGTCATTCCACTTATGGTGTTCCCCCAACAACATAGTGGATGGTTCTATTTGATTGCGTCTATTTCAGCACCCGCTCACTAGCTTTGCATCCAAATGGTATATTGAGCCACCCCATTCCACTTATCTTGATTTTTCCTCTTTATCCTTGATGTTCCTCCAATAGTTCCAATTACCTGTCTGTTACGATGAGGGCATGGAAATCTTGTTGTCCTGTAGACAGAACACTGCTACCCATATTGCAGATCACATCCATGAGTAGCATCGTCACCATAGTTTGTGAAAAATCAAGTTAAACGATAGGATCGTCCTTGATTGGTTTCTTAAAACCCTACTCCCCCTATCGAAAAGGATGTTTGGTCCAAGTTCCCACAAATTGAGGAAGAATTAATCCTCAAAGCACAATAATTCGACCTTATCTATGCCAAATTTGGTTACCTTTACACCATCATACCTAATGCTCCTCGTGTTGGCTCCTCCTAGCGCAATACGCCATGGGAATGCCATGTTGCTAAAGGAGTCATTTGTTTTGTTTCCTAACATCCCCACATGTACACAACCTCTCCTTTGATAACGCCTCACTCCAATAACACCCCTAGTGTTTCCCAACCCGCCTACACCCCTGATGTTTCACGCAAAGTGGATCTGTCCAGAGAAACACCTTCATATGTGGCTCCTGCACCTGTTCCTCATGTTCATGGACTGAATTATATAGAACCTACTTGTAATGGCCAAAAAATTGGCTTTGCATCCCCTCTAGCCGCTCCTTCCTACTACCCACCACCTGTGCAGCCTACACCTGCTCCGACCCTTACTCCTCTTGTTCCACAAGGAAATGTCTATGCTCAGTAGAACCTCCCCAATCAACCTGCCCCCAATAACCCACAAGGGCATGGAAGAAGAAATAGAGGTAGGAACCAAGGAAAAAACCAACCTCAAGGGTGTAGTCAACAACCCAACCTTGCTAACAACAATAGAGCCAATTCCCTTGCACAGAATCCCTAGCATCCACCTAGACCTGGAAGAACCCTTAGTTGTGAACTAACCATCTGTGTACCATTTGTGGCATTTATGGCCATTATACACACTAGTTCCCCCATATGCATTGAGTCTACAACCTATTAGAAGCCAAAAATCAACGTGAAACCAATGCTTCCAGTCTTGAATAACCCAACCCGGTACCACAAGGTCATCCACCTATGGTTCCATAGTACCAATTACAAAATTAGGGTATGGTTGCAACCCACCCATTGGTACAACAAAATACCACAACAATTTCTTCGATTCAACCCATCCATCTTGGTGTTCATCATCTTATGACATTGTCATCTGATGCAATTTACAAACTTGACAAAACCAATATGGATGCAGCATGGAAACCATTAATCCCAATGCATAATTACAACAATGCATAATGACAATGAGACATAAATACAAAATGCACAACATTACAACAATTGTGAACAACTCATAATTACAACAATGCACAACATTGCACATTTACAATTTTCTTGACCGCAATTGAATTATATGAAATTATGTGAAATTGTGACTAATGCACCTAATCCACACAAGGTACTAACACACTTAACTTACAAAATAAGAAGCTAATACAATTAAGTGATGTACATAAACTCGTAACCCACTGATGAACTTAAAAATTGTGACAAACACACAAAGGCTATGCATGTAGACTCACACACACATGTGATGCACTCATGCAACCCATATAAGTAGGTTAAATTTTAGTGTGATTACACACATTTAACAAAATGAATTGTGCACATAAGTTCAATGTGACAGTATCCTAATAACATAACCAATGAACATTAAACCATTAATCCTTTTATCATATGCCCCATTCACAACTCACCAACTACACTCATACCCCTTTTATCCTAACTCACTACGCACCTAATGCATCTCAATTTTTTCCTAAGTCAGTTAAGCACCCAATGTACTTAAGTACATACATAAGGAAAAAACCATTTACATCATAAGACTTCTAATATATGAATTGGTTTCATCCTAATATGTGAATTACTTCGGCTAAGGGTCAAATTAATCATGCACATATGTTGAAGTAATTAATGTACATAAATACCTAAGCTACATAAGAACCTATTGGACATATTAAAGGATGCACATACATGACACACCTATGAAACACACTTATTTATCCCACATAAGTGATGCTTATCTTTTACCTTGAACTACACAACCCCTATAAAAGTAATGCATACAACTTCATCCCCATTTATGGATAATCCACTACCCCTAAAATTCCCAACACATAACCGACTAATGATCCTAACCATAACCACCTAAGTCACATTGGAGCATACCTAACAAACATAAGAGCCCAACACACTTAAACAACTCACCCAACTAAGTGGAATATATAATATTACCCACATAACAACCTAACAAATATAAATGATGCACATAAGTGATGCACCTATGTGTCCCACATAAATAAAATTGTCATTTGGCATTATGACTTTCATATAACAAATATATGGGAAGCACAATCATCAATAACAAAAAAACACCTAGAGTTCATTCGACAAAAAATCTCTTCCTAAAGGCTTTAAGGAACACATATAGAGCTCTACATTGAACACGATGAGGAAAAAAAAACCACATAAGATTTAGTATGTGTTATAGCTGATTTTACCACTTCAGGTGAATCGCTCTAGTATGGCCCTCCCCTGTCCCTGTGCAAATTCCTTGGACCCCTTTGACCATTTTTTGTCCTTTGATGTTTCCTAGACCATCCCTATAAACATGTGAAAAATGATACACACGACTTTTAAACCCCTAATAGCGTATATACATGGGTTCGACCCCTAAAACTGCATACATCGGGATGTGTACAAAATCCAAATCCTTTTGGAGTTTTCCTTGACATGGATCTGACTCACTTGACTCCTGGCCTTCCATATGCCTTGAGATTGCTTGGATTCAACCTTTCATTACCCCTTTGAAAAGCTATATAAGGAACTCTTTGATACATTGAAGGCATATAAGAGAATTGAGAGCAAATAAACTATAGTCCATTGTTGCCAGAACTTGTGCTTGAGTCTGCATCCCTTTGTCCCTTGGAGCACTTTTGTGTTCTTCCCAAGCTTGCCTTTTGCTTGTGAGCTTGCTATCGAGATATGGAGGATTGAGGTGGTGGAGACCCAAGTGGGGGATTCAGTTTCTCCGATTCGCAGACGTATCGACAGAGGTTGTATCCATTGTAATATCTAATTTTATATTAATAGAAATATCTTTTCCTATCCAATAATGTATGTTTGAATGAATATTTTATCCATGGATGACTTCAAATGTTTATACATTGTTGATTATATATGCTAGAATAGATCTAACACCAATATATATAGTATGCTTGTCTTGTTTACTTGTTGTTGAGGAAGTGATTCATCAATTCAAGCTGAAGTTGGAAAGCTCAATGGGGATCTACTTCAACCGTCCGGAATAAGGTACAAGGTCTGATCCTTTAGTGTTAGATATTTGATTTCTATTGCATATTGGAAAGGATTGATTTCTAGAGTCAAGCTGTCTATTGTGGTACCCCAAGCCATAGGAATTTCTCTTCGTAACAGAATTGGTGACTCCGCTGGGGATGTTCCTTGTTTTTCTTTGGGGTTCGGGGTACAATGTACTTGTTATTATTGACTTGCTCTTTGTTTCTCCCTATTTATGTGTCGCATTTTATAGTATGTTTATCCAGTGACACTCCCCTTTATGGGTTTGACCCTTGGCCTACTTTTTACCACTGCCTTCTCTGTATATGCGGGTTTTTGGACAAAAGTTGCGTACATACGTGGATTTTTGGCCAAAAGTCACGTACATACATAGTTGTTTTTTAAACAGTCATGTACATCCTCCCTTTTGGTGAGTTTGATGTTGTGGGAAGTTGTTGGGTGGGTTGTGATTGTGGTTGGGTCTTCCTTGGGTTTGATGTTGTCTGTTGGATGCTTCTTTTGTGACTAGAGACCGCTTTTTCATTGATTTTTCTTTGAAAGTAGTTTTAGTCATTTATTATTTTTTTTCCATTAGTGCATTACTCTTTTTTTCATCTCGGTGTCTTGCTGAGCTTGTGTTTTATACTTTCTACAGAGACTGAGAGTTTTAGATGAATTTTATTGCATTTTTCATTCTTTTATATTGAAAAATAAAAGGTAGTTGCATTTTTTGCATATGGGTTTGAGGAGCTATTTGCATTGGATTGCTTGGATGAGAGTTGTGTTTAGGATTTCATATAGGAAGTATTGCATTGACATTGAAGGAATGATTTTTTATGCATCTCATGTAGTGGCATACCCTGTTTTTCATTTGACAAAGATTGCACTTAGCATTGTTGGTTATGGTGTGCATATTTACTTCACTGCTGAGTCATAACTTCATTAGTTGCACGACCATTTCCATTTGAGTAATCACAGCCAATTAAAATCAACTCATAATAAAATGAATTACACTCTTTTCTTTTATAGGGTGCATCAACAAGATTAGGTTTTAGGGTCTTGGAATAGTTCATTGTCAGTAAATTCTCCAAGAATACTAAACAACATGTATGTGTCTGTCCAGGTGAGAGTGTGAAATTCCTTGGCATAATTGGTGTTTCTCAGGATCCTTCTCTCAAAAGGGAGTTAAGCACAAGGAAGTGTTAGCGGTTATTGATTGGGATGACCCCTAGTCATAACTGAGTAGCACCAGAGATATTTCTAGGATTGTCGCTCTTTCAATAGTTTCAGGCTTTGCTGCCCTACCCATACGGTCAATCTTGCCTATGATTGTCCGCCTGAGAATTGATTATATTGAGGTGACCTTAGTTGTCTTACCTAGGTTATCGAGGGGGTACTTAGTAGAGGTTATTCTGCAGGTGTCCTGGCCAAGTAGAGGTCGGACAGCACAGTCGCTTTATGTGTTGAAGCTGAGGGCCAATATAATTGGTTACATACCTCCGCTTGTAGTGTATGGGAGTTTCGAGCCTCTCCTAGGAGAGACATACCTACTTCATTCAGGAGCTCACATATCCTCCCCTTGGTTTGCTTGTATTGTGGCTGTAGATTTTCTTAGGAGTGTGCTCTTTGTGCGCTAGTTGGACTTTGGGATCGTGGTTACTTGAGTATATTTATTGTCTCTTGAGTTTGGGTCCTTTTATTTTTGGCATGCCTGGTATCCTATCACTCATCCTTGGTCCTAGTGCGGACCCTGGTGTCATACTTGGGGGCATTACAGCCCCTTTCCTTGCTCATAGATTTGGGAATGGTCATATTCCATCCTCTACTCCATTTGTGGAGGATTTTTATTCCCTTCCCTCGGTCCTTACACCAGTGGTCACCATCATGGGGGTGGTAGTGAATACGTGAACGTTGAGTCTACACCTTAGTTTCCTTTTTATGTCCCATCGTTCACTGCATTGTTTCCTTTGGATGCATTTGTCATGATCATTCCTCCCTATATCCTATAGTTTGGATTCTTTATTGACTATTTCGGGTTGTTTTGAACTAATATGGTTGTCATGTAGGGTACAGGTTTTGTACACTCTCTCTGAGGTTTCGACCCATTCGTTCCTGTCACAATTATCATGTCTAAACTGGCATATAGGTTAGGATTTCACATCTATTTGCATTTTGCATGACCTTATGACTGTTTCATTTTAACCTTAGGTACGAACCCATTCCATGGTATCACAGAACCTTCATGCTATTGTTAGAAGTGGTACTATGTGAATGGTAGAGCTTTCCTATACATGGGTGTCCTATTTAGCTCCCTTTTTCATTTGGTACCCATGTTGTGAGTCCTCTCTTAGGTCTAGGAGTCCCCCTTTAGTCCCTCCATGTCCTTGAGCAAGAGCTTCATACTCCTCTTGAACTTTATGCTGGCCATTTCCCCGGGACTCCCTTATGTCAAGTTGTAATTGCATTATCATGAGCTTTTCCTACCTTATTGAGCCTTAGGTCGGCTTCCCTGACATTGATTTTCAGCCATATAGCCCAATATTGTCTCATGTCTAGCCACGCAGAGCCATTTCATATATCCTTTGTAGCTTGATTCCCTATTTTTACCAGGAGGGGACTTTCCCCCGAGTTTCGCTATCCTACACATGTATCCTTGCATTGAGCATAGGTATGTTCCACTGCTTGGAACTAGTTTATTTTCCCATATGACACTCATCTCCTCATAGTCTGTAACTATAAAGTAGTTTTATTCTTTTTCAAGCTTTTTAAATATTTGAAAAAGTCCAAAAAAAAATAAAAAAAACCAAAAAGCTGGACAAGGAAAGATGTTATATTTTGGCAGCTATTGAGTCTTGTCGCCTTCAAACAGAGCACTGTATATCACATCCATTAGTTGGGTTTATAGTTTGACTTTAGGAGCTATACTTGTTTATCTGAGTTTATCTCCACCGACTGGTTAAGCTTCCAATCCCCATGGAGCCTCTGTCGATGCCTCCTATGTCGCAGAGATGTCCCAAGTTTGTATATCAAGTCTATGCTGCCTTTATTCAGTCACCATTCATCATTCTGCTCTTGTTTGAAGGAAGTTGAAACCTGATTCGGCCATTCCTCAGTTATCTTGACTTTGCATGTCAGCCATTCCTGGTACAGTTACTAGTTCGTGCACATTATGATTGAGTCCTTCCACATTATATATCTTTCCTGAGTACCTCATGTTGGATGATGGGGGATGCCTTAATGCCCTCCTTCCAACAGATTTCATTCCATCGACTTCAGATCTTTATTTTGGGATTGGAATCTAGAGTCATTTTGAGTGCCTTGAGACTTGCAGTCATCAGTGGCAGGTTCTCTCACCATCGACAGTTCTTGGGAATACATCAATGTCCCCTGATCGATGGATCCTCTCAAGTGTTCAACCTCAACACATTTATTCACACTTGTTAGTCTGCACTTTAGTACCTTGATTTCCATTTTCATTATCGGCGGGTGATCTCGTGTCTGTTAATGGTATACATCAATGACCGATAATCAGACGATGGACTACTATGTTCGACCTCGACACCTCTATTTAGATAGTAGGACATGTACTCATAGTGGTTTGTGTAGAAGACCTTCCAGATTGGTGGCATCTCTTATATGCTACCTCCTTGATCGTGCCAGTGTCCATGCGATTTCAGCTCTCGTGACTTGATTCCAGTATATGTCAGACATTTCCAGCTATTATGGAGATCTTGATCCATTGTATATCTTCATCATGGAGATTCTGATCAATGTATATTGTACATGGCGATGACCACTTATGTGATATTTTGTATCATGCCTATTCATGGCCATTGTACTCTTATGTATCCGGGACCACTATATATATTTGCAGTTATGTGCAAAGTTGTATCATTGTACTATGCTGATTGGGTGGTTGGTCTTCCATTTGGGATCCTTCATCACTCCACTTTTGGGATGGACTTATAATGTATTTTGGCCATCGTATGACCCCTCTGCCCTCACACATTAGGGGGCATCTGTTATAACTGATTTTACCACGTTAGGTCAATCACTCTGGTATGGCCTTCCCTTGTCCTTCTGCAGACTCCTTGGACCCCTTGGACCATTTTTTGTCCTTTGATGTTTCCTAGACCATCCCTGTAAACATGTGAAAAATGATACACACGACTTTTAAACCCCTAATCACTTATATACGTGGGTTTGACCCCTAAAACCGTGTACATCAGGATGCGTACAAAATCCAAATCCTTTTGGATTTTTCCTTGACATGGATCTGACTCACTTGCCTCCTGGCCTTCCATATGCCTTGAGATCACTCGGATTCGACCTTTCATTACCCCTTTGAAAAGCTATATAAGGAACTCTTTGATACATTGAAGGCATATAAGAGAATTGAGAGAAAAGAAACTATAGTCCATTGTTGCTGGAACTTGTGCTTGAGTCTGCATCCCTTTGTCCCTTGGAGCACTTTTGTGTTCTTCCCAAGCTTGCCTTTTGCTTGTGAGCTTGCTATTGAGAGATGGAGGATTGAGGTGGTGGAGGCCCAAGTGGGGGATTCAGTTTCTCCAATTCGCAGACGTGCCAACAGAGGTTGTATCGATTGTAATATCTGATTTTATATTAATAGAAATATCTTTTCCTTTCCAATAATGTATGTTTGAATGAATATTTTATCCATGGATGACTTCAAATGTTTATACGTTGTTGATTATATATGCTAGAATAGATCTAACACCAATATATATAGTATGCTTGTCTTGTTTACTTGTTGTTGAGGAAGTGATTCATCAATTCAAGTTGAAGTTGGAAAACTCAACAAGGATCTACTTCAACCATTCGAAATAAGGTACGAGGTCTGATCGTTTAGTGTTAGATATTTGATTTCTATTGCATATTAGAAAGGATTGATTTTTGGAGTCAAGCTGTCTATTGTGGTACCCCAAGCCATAGGAATTTCTCTTCATAACAGTATGCATAACCAATTGGGATTATTTGTGCCAATCCTTGACAAGATGGTTTTATCCTCTAGGTTAAGTGTCAAACTTGATATGCATTTTGTTGAAAATGCACCAATATCATGGTCAAATTGTACCTCAATATATAGAGTTGTTCACCAATATTTGACTCCAACACTAGATTATAAATTCTAAACATATGCATGTGCTTAAATTCAATTCTAGGTTGCTAAGTATTTTTCACAATGTAGTAGTGTTGTTTGAGAGAACCATCTTAGATAAATATTTTATTTCTTTCCCTATTGTAGAACACAAATTAAACAAGCACCCTCCTTTCATTTCATTTCCTTTTCCTAATAGTAACCCTAATGCTCATGCCCTCCCTCATGTAACTACTCATTCCCCTTAAACACTCCCTTGAACACATCCTCCTAATCTCCTTGGTAGTAAAACTACTTATTCATATCCACCCTACTAGTTCCGCTATCATAAAACTCAAGACCATGATGCTCAAGGTTGTATATTTTTACAATGTCAAGCCATGCATACAGAATCATATATTGTTGAACAATCCCTTGAATATCATAAGGAATATCCATCCCCTAATCCTTATCCTTAGCCAAATATCATCCTTCTTCCAAAAAAATATTGTAGAAGATCCATCCTTACTCTTGATGACAAACTAAGACTTTTCACCATATTTTAGTCTCCCTTTTACTCACAATTCCAAACTGAAGATCAAATTACCACCAAAATTTATAATAATGGAATCCAAAATATCCTCATTTTGCATAATTGTTTCAAGTGTATTCAACTTCCTACTACCCCACAACTCTCTCCTTATCAACTAGGCTAGTTACAATAAGATGACCCTTTTATACTTATTAATAAATGTTATGCAATGACCTTTCCCATGAGACCTTTTCTAGGATATATAAAAATGTGATGTTTCTCAACATGACTATTTTAATATATTAATATTCATACCATATAATAAATCATTGAAATTCATTTTATAGTCCCTAGCAAAACACCTATCTTCTTTTAAAATATTGAAAACCATTTGAACCCACGTAATATGTTTCAATACCTATAGCTCACCCTTCTCTTTCATTTTTACCTCACATTCATACACCATACCTAGACACCCTATCCTTATTCTAAACCTCCCGTATAGTACATTTGCATCCCCATCCTTATACCCTAGTGCATTTTCATGACTTGTATTATTACCATTCTTATGCTCTCTTTTTCCTCTATCTCCATCCCTCTACCTTGCACCATCCTTTTGTTAGTGCTCTCAATGGATGCGATTAAAGAAATTAGTCAATTCTTTAGGTAATTCTCTCGTAGGTTGTCATTTTAGCTATACAGATTGATATGGAGTGCCTCCATGTTCTTTAACTCTATATACATTTCAAAATCAAAGTTGAGTCCATCATCGAGGAAAAAATATATCAATATAATTCGAGGTTGATTAGACCAAAAGTTGAATATTATCCAAGGACTCCCTTCCAACAACTCCCTTCAAAAACAACACATGTAGGATTTCCATATCAATATCCATAACTAAAATGAAAACCTTCAAAACTATAAACCAAAGCACCATTTCCCTCCATGGAAGGGAGTCACTAGATAATATTTGACTTTTGGTCTAATCAACATAGAATTCCATGAAGACATTCTTCTCCTAATGATGGAATCAACTTGGAGTATGAAACATAAGTACAGTTTCTAAAACAACATGTAGGCTCTCCATATCAGTCTCTATAACTAAAATGACAACCTGCGAAATCATAAGCCAAAGAAGTATTTCCTTCCATCGAAGGGAATCACTGGATAAGATTCGTATTTTGGTATAATCAATCTAGAATTCAATTGAGACATTCTACTTCTATTGATACATTCCACTCCTGATGATGGAATCATATTGGATTCTAAAATGTATGTAGAGTTTCAAAAACAACACATAGGCTCTTCATATCAATCTCCATATCTAAAATGACAACCTCCAAAAGAAGAAACCAAAACATTATTTCCCTCCATGGAAGGGATTAGCTTGATAAGATTCAATTTTTGGTATACTATGTTGGATAACATCATCAAGAGTCATTCTCTAGTCTTGTGAGTAGTATCAATACAGTATTCTTGTGATCAATATCAAGTCCTACAAATATCCTTGTATGATTGAGGTGGTGATGTTGTAAAGCTTGTGAGTAATATCAAATCGAGCCTTGTGATTAATATCAAGATAGTAGACTTGGGAGTAATATCAAGTTCTAAAAATATCCTCATGTTGTGAGGTGGTGTACTTTACTGTGTAAAGTGGATATACTATGTGATGTATGACTAGTCATGGTCAATAGGTACTATAAGTCTCCTTTAATGATTGGCTACCCCTAAAGTGATTTAATTTGGCATGTGACTATATGATCCGGGGTAATACATATGATCATAGGTTCGGTAACAATCTTATGATTATGATATGATATAGAATTAATGAAAATACATATGGATCATGCAGAGAAAATTAATACAAACAAAAATATAGAGAGAGAATTTGAATTTCCCATGTATTCCTCCAAGTGAACTCCAATTAATAAGACATCAGTTGAGTCTTAATTTTTATAAAACAAGCTCAATTAATTAAGGAATCAACTCCTTAATTTATGCAAGTGGTTGTTGAAGATGACACTGATGGAGAAGCACTAGTTACATTTAGTTCTATTTAGTTTTGTTTAGTCACATTTAGTTCTGTTCATTTATAATCAATTATGTTCAGTTACATTCAGTTATGTTCAGTTCTATTCAGTTATGTTGAGTTACATTCATTTTTTTCATTTACATTCAGTTTGGTTGAGTTACATTTATTTTTGTTCAGTTACATTCAATTCCATTCAATTACATGCAATTCCATTCAATTCAGTTCAGTTCATTCAGTTAACAACTCAGTTAGAGGCAGTTAAACTCAGTGAATTAGTGGGGTCCCATGGTTGAAGATAAAACAATGTTCTTAGTGTTAACAAGTTACTGAAGCATGAAAATATTCACTACCTTCCTTTTATGACCTAATTTGACTTGTTATTAAAGTACTATGCACTTGGAAAGATCATCACAATGTTCAATTTGATATCTGCTCTCTCGTAGTCTCGAAAAAACAATATGGTATTGTGTTGTAATCATTCTCTACCAATTATAAATCATACTCTAATATTGTTTACTGGGTTTTTTATCCTTTGAATCAGTGGAGGTATTTCACAGGGTAATATCCTATGCTCTATGGTCTGATTTATTTATGTCTCTGGATTATTAATGAGATTTGTCTGCACTGTAATTGTGGATTAAATTTTTTAAGTTCAAGTTTCTTCATATTTTCTGAAACACTAATATGGTATCAGAGCAAGGGAATGCAACATCTTATTTTACGCAAGCAACTAAAGCCTATGCAAACCTTGAAGTATTGAGCAAAGAGATTGGAGTAATGGCATCGATCTTTGTCCATCCTAAAGACCGACTTGAAGGTGCTTCCAAATTCAACACATGGAAGTTGAGGGTTTATGCATTCTTAAGGAGAATGATATATATGCCTACATGAACTTAGTGGGTGGGGATCCTCTATCAAATGCATGGTGAATTCAAGAGAAAATCAATATGCACCATTTCTGTCACCTTTTAGGAGACAAATTTCATGGAGTAGTTCTGATCAATCCATGATAAATCAAACAAAATGGTTGAAGACCCACTTCCCAAATGCGCTGATTTATCTTACTTGCAAGATTATTTCAAAAATTCACAACTCTTTGAGAGATAGGATCAAGTATTTGAATATGAAATTCTTAGAATTTGTTTCATGGTTGTTTTCTCAAAGTGGAAGAATTGATGGAATAACCCCAGGATCTGTGGTTTGGATATTATCATTATTCAATGGATCTTTTGTTAAGATCTCATTTGAAGAAGAGGATGATCATTGGAAGAATTTTTTCTTGAAAATGAGCATTCGCTTCGGGTTGCATGGGATCCTGTTTCTTCATGCTAAAATTCGCTACCTCCTGCATGCACTCAAATTTGCAAAGAGATCAAGACCGAGGGACTCTAGTAATCTCCGCAAGGAAGCGGAGATCAAGAGGGAGCATGCAAAACAACAAAAGATAAGTACCTAAATTTTCTATTATATGTTATTTAGATATATATGTTTTTGAATGTTTTCATTACAGTCATATAGAGATTCATATTCCTGAGATTAGGAATTGTGATAATATATGTTGATTGTATTTTATTTATTTGTAAATATACAGAATGCATGATAAAGATATGAACATAGAGATGCATGACTATAAAGAATGCATGATAAGATATGAACATAAAACATGCATGATTATTTCAAAAGATATGAACATAGAGATACATGATTGGTTCATAAATATAAAGCATTCATGATTGTTTCATAATATATGAACATATACCGGCATAGTTGTTTAATAAGATATGGATATAGAGCATGCATGATTGTTTCATAAGATATGAATATATAGTATGCATGATTGTTTTATAAAATATGAATATAGAGCATGCATGATTGTTCATAACAAATGAATATAGATCATGCATGATTGTTTTATAAAATATCATGAGTATTCATAAGATATGAATATAAAGCATGCATGATTGTTTCATAAATATATGAATATAGAGCCGCATGATTGATTCATGAGATATGAATGTTGGGTTGCATGATTCTTCATACATATATGAATATAGAGCTGCACGATTATTCATGAGATATGAATGTTGGACTGCATGATTGATTCATGATATATGAATGTTGGGCGGCATGATTATTTCATTATCATATGCTTTTATAAAATCAGATTTTGTTCCATTACAATCTATATTCCTGGGATTATGAATGATGCTATGGTATAAACATGATTAAAATAATATGTTACAATATTTCTATTTTATTGGTAAATAGATAAATTTATGTTAAGAAGAATAAGGCTTGCATAAATATCCATGCGATCTAAATATAAGAAATATATAGAACTGATGGATCACGTCTTGTCATTGAGAGGTGGAGGGGTGAATCAGTGACATAAATTTAAACACAATTTCTTTTATTTTAGAAAATGTGAAAACAAATTTTGACACATTTTTTTAACATGGAACCCAATAAGGTAAACCACCACCATGTTTCTATTATCTACAAAACATATTTTTTACAATATACAATAGTTATTTGCAAGCACCCACTTGCTCGAGACCACAATCCCCAAGTTTCTCAACCACTATTGAATGATGCACCCACACCCTAGTTTCTTCATGAACCTATAGACAAGGATACATCAATACCTTGATTCTCCAGCCACTACTGGAAGGAGGATAATACCTCCTTGCATGCATGTAGTCTGCCCTAGCACCACCCTTCCACCCTTGTATGTATTTTTCTTAGAATTCAAGATCTTTAAAAACTCTGTCTCTTGTTACTCTTCTTTGGTGTCTATCTTATGCTTCCGCTACATAGATCTGGATGAAAGAGACACTTTACCTACCATTTGATCTTTTGTTTATATATCCTTCAATCATCTCTTCAAACCATGCTCACGCCTTTTCAACATTGCAACTCTTCAGATCTCTTCATTGATTAAACTAACCATCCTTTCAATCACACCTCTTTGAATCTCTTCTGCAAACATCCTCTTCCCCACAACACAAGCTTCCACACTTCACTGGTCTTCGACCTTCATTATATCTAGTTGTTGGGTCTGTTTTTCTCCCAAAATGAGGCTTGATTTCTCTGCTATTCGCACATGTGTCTTCTGTAAACCCTCTGTGAGAATCTCTTGTTAATGCGGGCGTCTTTTTGCACTGGCTTTTCCGCATACAGAAGGAGGAAGTCAGAAAACACAACTTTCTTGTTTTCCAATATTTTTCCTTTTCGTTTTTTCACTTCCGCAATGGTTCTTCCTCCTTTCGATTTTTGCGCCAACCATTCCGTAAGGGACTTCCCACAATTCCTTTTCCATAATGCAGAATGGGGAAATCGAAAACTCAACTATTCCAAAATACAAGCTTCTACACTTTCCGCAATGGCATTCCCTCTTTCTGTCTTTTTCGTAAAGCGGGATGTGGAAATCAAAAAATCAACTTTTCCATAACCTCAACTTTTTTCTTTTTGCACTTCCACACCTGCACTACTGCTCCCGCACGAAAATCAAAAAATCAACTTTTCATGACTCCAACTTTTTGTTTTACACGGTTGTGCAACCACACTTCCGCTCCCAAATGAAAAAAAGAAACTCAAATTTTCATGATTTTGTGGTTCCGTATCTACACTCCTGCTCCCGCACGGAAATATAAAACTCAACTTTTCATGATTTTGACTCTCTTCTTTCTGCAGTTTCGCACCCATACTTATTTTTCAAACCTTTGATATGCTTGCAAAACTATTCCCAACCGTCAAATCTTTGATCTTTTGCGGAACTTATCCCCAACCATTGGATCTTGTGCGGGAAGCTTCCTGACCGTTCATTTCTGAACTATTGTAGAACTTTACTCCCATACACAATTTCCTCGTGGAACTTAAATACAGATGTAGATTTACTTGTGCCTTCAATCTAATTGAATCTTAGTCGTCGATCATTTTATCCAACGATCCCTAAGTCTCTTGCCTGATTGAACCGATGTAGTTCATCCTAAGATCTCTGCGTGACTCCCCTGTCTTCAAAATACGAGATCCTTCATATTCAACATGTGGGATTCCTTCTCTACTGGCCTGTAGGATTCCTCCATTTCCATCAATGCCAACCTATATTTCCATGTTTCCAACAATATCCCCCTTTGGATTTGATGGCATATTATTTTCATTTATCCCCCTTCGACATCAAGGGAAAAGGTTTGAATGACTCCCCCTAAATTTCACACTATATCCCCCTAAACTGATGCCAACTGATACATTCTTTTGAAATGTTAGATTGGCATAGAAACTACTCCTAATCTTTGTCTGAGATATTCAAATACATCTCTACTTAAGGGTTTAGTGAAAATGTCTGCAATCTATTCTTGAGTTGGGACATATTCCAATTTAATGTTCTTCTTCTCATCCTGATCCCTCAGATAGTGGTATTTTATTGGAATGTATTTTTCCTTGGAGTGCTGGGGAGGATTCTTGGAGAGAGTTATAACACTTGTATTATCATAGTAGATAAATGTGGGTTCTTCAAACACTACTTTGATGTCTTGCATAGTTTGTTTCATTCATTCTACTTGTGTGCAACATTCTGTTGTTGCAATATACTCAAATTCAGTAGTAGACAAATAAATTGAGGTTTGTTTCTTACTTTTCTAAGCTACCAATAATTCTCCCAAGAAGAATGCTCCTCCACTTGTATTTTTTCTATCATCTACACAACCTACCCAATCTGCATCTGAATAGGCTTTTAAAGTGAATGAATTCTTTCTAGGATACCACAATCCAAGATCTATGATTCCTTTTAAGTACCTAAGAATTATTTTCACAGCGTGAACATGGCTCTCTTTTGGTCCAGCTTGAAATCTAGCTACTATTCCAACAGCTTGCTTAACATCAGGTCTGGAAGTTGTTACATAGAGAAAACTCCCAATCATTGATCTGTAGTTTTTTGGATCTACAGTATTGGACTCATCTTCCTTGCTTATTTTTCATCCTACTTTCATAGGTCTACAAACATGTTTGCAATCTTCAAAATGGAATTTTTTAAGCATATCTTTCACATACTTGAACTGATGAATACAGATTCCCTTTTTGGACTAAACTATTTGAAATCCTTGAAAGAAATTCAATTCACCAAGAAAAGACATTTCAAATTATTGTTGCATCTTACTAGCAAAATCCTTACTCATTTTTTCATCATCATCCCCAAATATGATATCATCAACATATACTTCCACAATAATCATGCTATCAATAATAATTTTATAATAAATATTGCTGTCTATTGATCCTCTTTTGAAGCCTTGTACTTGTAAGTAAGAATCTACCCTTGCATACCATGCTATGGGTGCTTGTTTTAGAACATAGAGAGATTTCTTTAGTTTACAAACATAATTCCCTTTATCAGTTAATTGAAACCCTTCTAGTTTCTCTATGTAGACTTCCTCTTCTAAGTTTCCATTGATAAATGTTGATTTGACATCCATCTGATATACTTTAAATTTTCTATAGCTAGAAAAGGATAAGAACATTATAATTTCCTCCAATCTAGCCACAGGTTCAAAAGTTTCTTCAAAATATACTCCTCCAACATGAACATACCCTTTACATACCAATCTAGTTTTGTTCCTGAGTACTTGTCCATTTTCATTTACTTTGTTTTTGAACACCCATCTAGTTCCAATGACACTCTTGTCTTGTGGTTTTGGAACTAGTTTCCAAGTTTTATTCTTTTCTATTTGGTCTAATTATTCGTTCATAGATTTGACCCAAATTTCATCATTGCATGCTTATTTGATTGATCTGGGCTCAATACATGACAAAATTGTTATTTCTGTTTGATACAACAATTGTCTTCTTATTTTTACTCTTGTATTTTTATCTCCAATAATTAGGTCTTTGGGATGATTCTTTTGGGTTATTCTTGAGGGTGTCGTTGTGTCTCTTCTTGGGGATTCTTCTATTATCTCTTCTTCTCGAGTATCTTCCTCTTCTTTTCTGGTATGTATTTCATCTTCTTGTGTATCATCCTTTTCTTCTACATATTCCTGTGTATCAACTAACTCATCATCATCTTCATCTTCATCGTCAGGTATGGTCTCTTGATGTTTGAATTTCTTTGTTCTTAAATCATCCACCTTAGAATCCACACTCTCAACAATATTATGTAATCTAATATTGTAGCATGTGTATTCCTTTTTGGTAGAAGCATATCCAAGAAAGATACCTTCATCAGATCTAGCATCAAATTTTCTGAGGTTCTCATCAAGCCTTTTGATGTAACACTTAATTCCAAATACTTTAAAGTATTTTACCGAAGGAGTTCTCCCAAACCACAATTCATAAGGAGTCTTATTAATATTAATCCTGAGTTGAACTCTATTTAATATGTGCACTGTTGTGTTTATAGCTTCCCTCCAATATCCATCAGACAGTTTAGCTTCATTGAGCATAGTCCTTGCAGCCTCCTGAATTGTTTTATTTATCCTCTCAACAATACCATTTTGCTGAGGTGCTCTGGCAGCAAAGAATTATCTCTTAATTCCATGGGTTTCATAGAATATATCAAAATCTTTAGAGGTGAACTCACCACCATTTTTTGATCTAAGACATTTGATTTTTTCCTCTATTTCATTTTCAACAAGGATTTTAAAGGCTTTGAACTTGTTAAATGCTTCTGATTTTTCCTTGAGAAAAGATACCCAAGACATTCTAGTAAAATCATCAATGAAAAACATAAATTAGGATTCTCCATGCAGACTCTTAGTCCTTGTAGGTCCATAGAGTTTAGTGTTAACTAGCTCTAAATGTTTTGAGGTTGAGTACTCTTTTGTTTTGAACCTAGTTCTAGTTTTCTTCCCTAATTGACAATGTCTACATATAGGATTTGAAGGCTTTGTGATCTTTGGTAAGTTTCTTACTGCCCCAAGATTGCTAGCTTTCACTATATTATCAAAGTTGATGTTCCCCAACCTTATATGCCATAGCCAACTTTCATGCACTAAATTCATATGAAATTTCTTAGGTTGTCTTGTATTTAGTATGTATACATTTTAAGGATTTCTAGAAGCAAGACCAATCAATTTTCCCAAGTTCTTCCTTCTTATCTCACATTTCTCAGAATAAAAAATGCAAATGTGCCCTTGATCATAGGTTTAGATGACACTTAATAGACTAGGCTTCAAGTTTTCTACAAGCAACACATTTTTGGCTTTGTATTTTCCCATATTCATGGTACCTTTCCCAATAATATTACCTGAAGCATTGTCACCAAATGTAACTCTACCCTTTTGTTTTTTTAATTTTAAAAACTTCTCCTTATCTCATGTCATATATTTAGAACACCCATTGTCAACATACCATAGATCTCTTTTAGCTTGTCTTCTCAAGGAAATAAGACATTCCTCTTTTAATGTTCTTTCTTTCCACAACTTATTTTTCTCCCTGATGTCTTTTGGTCTTTCTGAGATATTAATCTGCAATTGCTTGCTTTATTTCCATAGTTATGTCAATTGAAGCATTCTAAATCCCTTTTTTGTAGAGGTACAAATGAGTTATAATTTTTACTTTTAACTTGACCAACTGTTTGATTGTTCTTGAGGTTATAGTTTTTAACCTTCAAACTTTTACTTTCATATTCTCTACAATTCATAGCTTTGTGTCCAAAGTTAGAGCATGTAAAACAATATCCAAGTAAAATGTGAGGATACCTATTTTGATAAATCTTCTTTGGAGCTATCTTGAATTCCTTCTTGATGGGTGTAAATGATCTTCTGGAGTTTTGAGCATTGCTTATCTTTTCTTCCTCTTTCTTTTTGAATGTACCGAAAATAGCAGCTACATAAGATTTTGAGATAACTTGAATTTCTTCTTGAGAATAACCTATTCCATTTTTGTTACTTGGATCCCTTTGTGTGGTTATAATATTATCTAATATTTTAGAACTATTTTCATATCTAGTTTGAATAAAGTTTTCATCAAGCTCTTCTCTTAAGTGAACTAATTCTTCCTCCATTCTTTCACGGATTAGTTGTTTTTATTTAAGATATTTATCCAACCTTTCTTCTATCCTATTTGCATCTTGAATTTGGTGTTTTAGATTGCTCATGATTTTCTTCATCTCTTTTTCTTTTTGTTCATGATTTTCTTGTTGTTCAACTAAAAAGCTATTCAGCTGTCTATATTTTTTCTTGTATCTTCTTAGTCCATCCAAAGAACTAAATAGTTCTTATTCAACATTAACCTCTAATTCATCTTCTGACTCTTTCTTATGCTCAATTTATTATATCTCATTAGACTCTTTAATAACTAGAAAAAGTACTTCATCATCACTGTCACTAACCTCGGATGAACTGATGTCTTCTTCTTTTGAGTAGAAATTATTTTTTCCTTTGTAATTTTCTTATAGTGGAATTTTCCCTTTTTCTTGTATTGTTTGTTTTTTTCATATTCATCTTCAGATTCTTCCTTCGGATAAGGACACTTCGCTTGAAAGTGCCCAATTCCACCACAGTTAAAAAATTTGAAGGTAATCTTTCCTTTGTATTTCCCTGATCCTTTCTGAAGTTCTTTTATAAAATTGGATTCTTCTTGATCAGATTGTTCATTATGGTTAGTCTGAGGTTTTTGCTTCTGACTTTTTGTTTTCTTGATAACTTTGAAAGCTGCTTCTCCTTTTGGGAGATTATCAATACCTAGTCTTAATTAATAGGCTATGAGGATTCCATACAATTCATCCATGGTAAGATCTTCTAGCTTCTCTCGGTATTCAAAAGTGGATACTTTCAGAATATATGCCATAGGAAGTGTTATTAGTTTCTTTTCAACTAACTTTAAGTAACAATACTTCTACTTCCAAACCTTTGCTTCCATTAACAAGATTCTAACCTATTTCAAAGTACTCTGATGTTATATCCCAAATTGATATTTTCTTGTTTATGTGTATACTGTAGATGGCTAATAGACTTACTCCTTAATCAAATAGGAAAGAAAACCCCGAACTTTGCATGCATGCAGTTTCATGCAAATATGTGCCCTAGAAAAATACTTAGATGCTATAAAATAGGAGAAATCAATGCATGTACATACCAGTATATAGATTAGTTGATGGTGAAAAGACTAGTCCCAGCATGCAAGGATTCTGTCAGAGGAATAAGGAGATACACCAAATAGTCCTCCACATGTGAATGCACCCTCCTCTCAAACTATGTAAGCTCTATAATAATAAATAAGCTACTGCTAGAAGCCTGGATGATGTGCACTAGGGTCATAATACCCCTCTGATGATGATGGAAGCAACATGTGGAAGTTCTGAACCCTTTACGTAGGAAAACGAATTGCTTTGTCTCTAATCATGGTGACACAGTGTGATGGTGAAACCCTCTGGCTGGATGAATAATCAACCTCCCGGAATAACTGTTGAATGTAACCTGATGATGAACTAGTGTTGAACCTGAATGATCCCAACCTGATGATGAACTAGGGTAGATAGATTTCACTGTCGAAATACACTAGTTAGCTAAGCATGCGCTCAAACCCAACTTAGCTCGCCAAGCTCTCCAATTCGACTCCACAAATCAATTATCACATAAGTGACTTCTCCATTCACTTTATCTTTCTTTTATAACTCTCAACTGTGAAAACCCTAACTTTTGACCTAATTAGGTCAATTTATCTTCTAATTTGCAGTTGACTTGCATGAATGTACATGGAGACTTAATCAGGTGCATGCATCATTAAATAATGCCCGCATGTCATGCATGCAGGTGGCCTTTGGCTCTAGTGCCCCTCTTCGACCCAATGGTGATATAATATTGATTCCCTAGATCTTCTATATATGGCATCAGTCTTCAGCTGATTCCTTGACTGTCAGTACCCGCTCGAACCTATAGGAATCACATAGGTTAGCAGGTTGGTCCTCAATGCCTAAGTAGAAGAGGACATTACAGTCCTCCCCACTTGAATTTGCTTGTCCTCAAGCAACTGTAAAGTTGGGTGTTGTAATACCTATTCTACCTCCCAAGTAGCCTCCTCTATAGGCAGATCTTTCCACTGAACCACGTAATCTCTGATGATTCTGTTCCTCACCAAGCCACTATAATCTTAGAACCTATTGCCCCTCGTCATCAAGGGGAGGAAGCTTGGAATATGTAACAATCTATTGAACAACCACCTTCTTGAGATTGGATACATGAAATACGTTGTGAATCTTGCTCTCTAAGGGTAGTTTTAGCTCATATGCTACCTCTTCAACCTTCTCAATTATCTTGTATGGACCATAGAAATGAGTTTGGAGTTTTTCTGCTCCTTTATTTTTAAGAGACAACTGTTGGTAATGCTGGAGGTGTAAATAAACAAAGTCTCCCACCTCAAAACTGAGCTCAACTCTGTGCCTATCTGCATATATCTTATGTTCATTCTGAGCGGCCTGTATGTTCTCCCTAAGTATCTTAAGGATATATTGACCCTCCTGAATCCACTCCTTGGCCTTGGGGGGCCTGGTATCACCAAATATCCAGTCTACAAAAGTGGAAGAATCATACCCATACAGGGCTCGAAAAGGGGTCATCCTAATGGTCATATGGTAGGTGGTTTTGTAACAATGTTCACCCAAGTGTAACCATTTGATCCATGTCCTTTGTTGACCTGATACATAATTTATCAAGTATCCATCAATCCATTTATTAACAATATCTGTCTGCCCACCACTCTGTGGATGATAACTTGTGCTCATGGCTAACTCGGTCCCCACTAACCGGAAAAGCTCTTGCCAAAAGGCTCCTGTGAATTTGTTGTCCTTGTCACTGACAATAGTCTTGGGTAACCCATGGAGTCTAAATACCTCTCTGAAAAATAGTTCTATTACCCGTGATGCTGAATAATCTGATGATATGGAAAAGAAGTGAGCAAGCTTAGTCAATCTGTCCACTACTACGTACAAGCAATCTTTGCCTTGGACCTTGGGCAGCCCAGTAATGAATTCCATAGAAATACTCTCCCATTTTTGCTCGAGAATAGGTAAGGGATGTAGTAAACCAGCTGGGTGGATGTGCTCTATTTTGTTTTGTTGGCACAAGCTGCACTTCCTTACATGTTGTATCACATCTTTCTTAAGGCCCTTCCATGAGAGCCTTTCTCTAATCTGTCTATAGGTCTTGAGAAACCCCTGGTGCCCTGCTAATGGTGAATCATGCGATGCCTATAAGATTTTCTTCTTGAGGGGAGAATATGGAACTAAGAAGATTCTTTTGTTGTAGTATATGATATCATCAATGACCCTGTACCTATCATCCTGAATCTATCCATCCAATAGCTCACAAGCAAACTTATCTTTGGAGTACTCAACCAAAATATGAGACCTCCAATATGATGAGATGCTCATAAGGGATAAAGTAGCTGGTCGTCTAGAAAGTGCATCGGGCACTACATTGCTTTTCCCCTTTATGTACTCAATCTCTAAGTCATAAGCCTGAATTTTACTTACCCATTTTTGTTGTCTCTCATTTAGCTCTTTCTTCTCTAGGAAGTATTTCAAGCTATTGTGATCTGTCTTAACCTTGAACCTAGCACCTACTAAGTACTGCCTAAAATTAGTTAACGAATGGAGGATAGCTAACATCTCTTTGTCATATATCGAATAGTGGCGCTCATATTCTTTGAGCTTCCTGCTCTTAAATGCAATGGGGTGATTGTTCTGCACCAAAACTGCCCCAATTCCCTCTCCTGAAGCATCACATTCTAACACAAAGGATTGAGAAAAGTCTAGTAAAGCTAATACTAGGCATGAACTCGTTACCTCCTTCATTTTCTCGAATGTTTGTTGTGCTGCCTTCGACCAACTAAATGATCCCTTCTTGGTAAGATCTGTGAGGGGTGTAGCCATCTGTGAGAATCTGCTGACATACCTCCTATAGTAGGTGCAAAGGCCCAAAAATCCCCTTAGTTCTGTCACATTTTTAGGTGTAGGACAATCCAAAACTTCCCGAATCTTCTCTAAGTGCACCTAGACCCTATTGGACCCTATCAAATGTCCTAAGTACAACATCTCTTGCATGTTGAAATCACATTTGGACATTTTGGCATATAGTGATTGCTAGACCTGTAGAATACCAAGTACTTCAACAAGATGTCTCAAACGTTCTTCCCAATTCCGACTGTATATCAATATGTCGTTGAAGAATACCATAATATATTTATGCAACTGTGTCCTGAAGATATGGTTCATGCATGATTGGAAAGTATCTGGTGCATTAGTGAGCCCAAATGGCATCACTAGAAACTCATAATGTCCGTAGTGGCAACGGAAAGCATTCTTTGGAACATCCTGTTCCCTGACCCGAATCTATTGGTACCCTGAGCGGAGATCAATTTTGGAAAAGTACTTTAACCCCTGTATTTCATCCATTAACTCATCAATCCTAGGGATGGGATACCTGTTCTTTATGGTCTTCTTATTGAGTGCCCTGTAATCAATGCACATGCGTAAGGTTCCATCCTTTTCCTTCACTAGCACTATTGAAGATGCAAAGGGACTGGAACTAGGTTTGATGTATCCCAACTTGAGTAGTTCCTTGATTGTACTCTTGATCTCATCTTTATACCTCTTGGGATGTCTATAATGAGTGGTGATAATTGCTTGGGTCCCCTCCTCTAACTCAATAATGTGCTCAAATCCCCTATCTGGAGGTCGACCTACTGGAAGGTCTCTGAATATTACCTTGTGCTTCTGTAGTAAGGCCTCTATATCTGTTGGATGTTGTGTGGACTCATCTGGTGGTTTCCTAAAGGTAACCATACACTTTGCAACACACTCAATATCTCCCTGTCAGAGTACTGCCTCCATCCTGTGCGATGTCACTGCTGTGGGAGGATAGATATTCATCCCTCTCAATACCACCTTCTGTCCTTCTGCTCCTGTAAACTCCATCTCCATGGTCTGGTAATTTGTGGAATACTTCCCTATGGAATACAACCACTAAAATCCTATTACCACATTCATGTCAGGTACATCTACCACATAGAATGTCTCTATCACTATATAATTCCCAAGCGTTATCTTTAATTTAGGAATCCTCTGACTACACTCCATGGTGTGACCTGCTGCTGCTACCGAAAACCCATCAAAGCTCTCAGTCTGAATTTCTCTCTTTTTAACCCATGCAGCATCAATAAATTTGTGGGATGCCCCACCATCTATCAGTACTCCCACTCCGTGGCCCTATACGGTACCTCTAATCCAAAGAGTGTAGAATCTAGGAACCCCTGTCATGGTAGCAGTGGTACCTCCTGAGGCCTGTCCCTCGGCAACTATCTCTATTGTCTCTCCCTGCTCCTGATCCTGGTAGTCCTCATCCTCATCAATATTGGAATAAGCATATATGTAGTAGGCCTTTCCTTTTACTGAACATCTATGACCAGGTATCCATGGTTCCTGGAAAGTGAAACATAACTTTTTTCTTCTAAGGTCATGTCGGGTATCATTGTCCATCCATTCTTTCTTGGGCCATGGTTTCCTTTCTTTATCTTTAATAGGAACATTGGTGCTGGGAGGAAAGCTATTTTTGGGCATTGCATCCTACAAGTCTCTAGTCTGTCTGATGGCATTTGCTAGGGTGGTGGGCCTATAAGACTTGACCCATCCCCATAAGAGTTCAGTGAGAGCCTCAGTGAACAACATAATCAACCTACTCTCTGATATATCTATGACCATGACTGTTATCCTCTAAAAATCAGAAATAAAATCATCTATACTCCTTGTCTACTTGAGTTGTGCCAGCTCCCTAAAGTGTACCTATGGATCCTTCCGATCAAACTGCTCAATGAGCCTCTATGTAAAATCTGTGTATGAGGTGATGGTGTTGTGACCCAATATCACTAACCCGTGGTACCACCACTCATGTGCTTCTATGTCCAAATGTAAAGTATCCAATTTAATGGCATCTGTCTCAATCATGGGGTTGAGTTGGAAGTATGTATCCAATTTCTACACCCAATTCCTAGCTGGGCCACCCCGGGTGCCCTCAAAGGTAGGGATAGTCAGTTTCCCTACGGTGCGTTGTAACTCATAGTTCTAGGTGAATGGCCTATTATAAGATTTGGGTTTGTTCTTACTTTTAAAGTCGCAGAGGTCAATGAAGGTCATGACTGAATGGAAGTCCTCTCATAAAGCCCTATATTCTCTTAGATAGGAACTCATGGGTTCTTTTGGTTCTGCTTGTGCTAGAGGCACTGCAGCTGGACTATCTAAGAATTGAGGCATGGTAGGTCGAAAAGGATTGTATATATGGGGATGGCTCTACATGTTGGTATGTAAGTGCTCCCTACTACTGCTGGTGGATACCCTATCACTGTTGGGAAATAAGGGACTGTGTGGGGTGGGCCCATTCTTCTCAGTCATTTTCCTGAAGGTGCTCATCATTTATTTTTTCCCAGTGGTGAGTTCTTTTATGGATGATATGAGACTATTGAAAGCTATTTTATCATCATCAACCATTGTTTCTTTTCCTTTTTCAAACTGATACTCTCTGTTCCCCAAATCTATGTCCTTTAACTCCTCTTCTCTGTCTCTATACCTCTGTCTCCTGTGAGTAATGTTGTATGGGTCTCCTAGATTCATTTATAATTTTTTGCATGCCCATAGCTGGCAAGGAAAATAGATCCGATACTACTGTAATATCCCAAATTGATATTTTCCTATTTATGTGTATACTGTAGATGGCTAATAGGCTTACTCCTTAATCAAATAGGAAAGCAAACCCCGAACTTTGCATGCATGCAGTTGCATGCAAATATGTGCCCTAGAAAAATACTGAGATGCTATAAAATAGGATAAATCAATGCATGTACATACCGGTGTATAGATCAGCCAATGGTGAAGAGACTGGTCCCAGCATGCAAGGATTCTGCTGGAGGAATAAGGAGATACACCAAATCGTCCTCCATAGGTGAATGCGCCCTCCTGTCAATCGTCCTCCATAGGTGAATGCGCCCTCCTGTCAAACTATATAAGCTCCAGAATAAAAAATAAGTTGCTGCTGGAAGCCCGAATGATGTGCACTAGGGTTATAATACCCCTTTGATGATGATGGAAGTAGCATACAGAAGTTCTGAACCCTGTAGGTAGGAAAACGAATTGCTTTGTCTCTAATCATGGTGACACGGTGTGATGGTGAAACCCTCTGGCTGGATGAATAATCAACCTCCCAGAATAACTGCTGAATGTAACTTGATGATGAACTAGTGTTGAACCTAGATGATCCAACCTGATGATGAACTAGGGCAGATAGATTTCACTGCCGAAATACACCAGTTAGCTGAGCATGTGCTCAACCCCAACTTAGCTTGCCGAGCTCTCCAATTCGACTCCACAAATCAATTATCACATAAGTGACTTCTCCATTCACTTTATCTTTCTTTCATAACTCTCAACTATGAAAACCCTAAATTTTTACCTAATTAGGTCACTTTATATTCTAATTTGTAGTTGACTTGCATGCATGCGCATGGAGACTTAATCGGGTGCATGAATCATTAAATAATGCCCAAATGTCATGCATGCAGGTGGCCTTTGGCTCTAGTGGCCCTCTTCGACCCAATGGTGATATAATATTGATGCCCTAGATCTTCTATATATGGCATCGGTCTTCAGCTAATTCCTTGACTCTCATTACCCGCTTGAACCTATAGGAATCACATAGGTTAGCGGGTTGGTCCTCAATGCCTAAGAAGAAGAGGACATTACATCTAAAGTATTTTCTTCATCCTTCATTTTTAGACTTTCATATTGTACTTTTAGAGATTGAAGTTTTTCCATCTTTACTTTGGAGTCTCCTGCATATATGGTTTCCAATTTGTCCCAGAGATAATTTTCACTTTTATAGGTCAGTAATTTTGCAAGAACTTTCTTACTTATTCCAGCTTGTAATGTATTTAAGGCATTTGCATGTTCGCAAAATTTCTTCCTTTCTTCTTCTTCTATGGGAGTGAATTTTGGAACATTATATCCTTGTTCAACTAATGACCAAACTTCCGGGCCAATGAACATCAGATATTTTTTCATTATAATCTTCCAAAAAACATGGTCTTCACCATGAAATATGGGGACTCTTATTGACATCTTCATTTGCCAATCCATAGTGGTTGTAATAGGATATTCCTTCCAGTGGTTAAACTATGGTGAAGGATCCTGCTCTGATACCAATTGATGGATTAGGTTGTGTCACTTGGGGGGGGGGTGGGTGAATCAGTGACAAAAATTTAAACACAATTTATTTTATTTTAGAAAATGTAAAAATAAATTTGGACTATTACACAGAAATCTTGCACTCTTGATCCATGTGTCAACCCTTTTCCTAATCCCCAAGTTTCTCTATGCTAAAGTTGATCGAGATTCAGGTTTTCCCTGCCTTTTTTCCCTCTCTAGGAAGGTTGGCGCTCTTGTCCTTCATGCTAGGATCTCTGAAGGTGCTTTTTACTTTCATGCTAGGTGCACCGGCATCGACACTCTGTCTCCCATTGCTATGAGCGTTGACAACGCTTTTTCCCTTTTTGGAAAGTGTGTCGGTCGTGTTTAAAGGGAAAAAAATCAAAATTCGAGATCCTTGTTGAAGGTGAATGAGGTGGTGTTTTTATCCTATTATCTAGGTGGGGTGGCGTTTCGGTTCCTAAGTAGTTCTCCCTTAGATCCCTCATCCTAATCCTCAACCTATTCTATCCCTTTAGCCTTATAAATTAAACCCTCTCTCCATTTGGAAGGGAGGAAGGACTATGGTACTTTTATGCTGGTGGAATTTCTAGATGGCTTACTATCTTGCTCTAGAGGCTTTGGCTTGGATTATTGGATAGAAGATTGCAATGTTAAGGCTAGGTTGTAATGTTCTTTCCCATGTAATTCTATGTATCTCCTTGATTACATTAACACATATCACTTTCCATAAACGTTGTTGTTGATAATGTTTATAACTTTATTCCTTAACTGTTAGCTTAGATCAATTATATGTTTGGATACACATATGTTGTTTTCTTGTTTCCACATGCTTTACAGGGTTTTGCAGCTGTATATTTGAAGATTATGGAGCTTAGATTAACAAAGAGAGAAGAGGATCTACATATTTCAAGTAGGTGATCTATCTGTTTCTTTGCATTTCTATTTGATCTAGGAAAGTATATTGTATTATGTATTTGATTTGTTCTAGATCCACTTGGACTAGGGATATCTGGCTTGATTCTGATTGAGCATATTTATCTGATAACAAATTTGGTGACTTCACTGGGGATCTTACATAGATCTGATTTCCATTTTTTTGATTTCATATATGTTTATCAGTCCTTTTACTAGCCTCTAGAGACCTTCCCTCCTTTGTATTTGTATTTGAAGAGTGTCTTGCATCTTCTTGATGCTCTTTGGATCACTATCAGACCTTCCTCCCTTATCTTATAGGTAATCTGGTTTTACCCCCTGTTTCTACACTAGTGCACCTGGGTTGGGTAGACAGAGCGTTGCTGGTCTGATTTTTTAGAATCGAAAGTGTTGGCTCATAGGAACTCTTTTCCTTGGGAGATAGAGCATCATCGGTTCTTCTGTGCTGGCTTGTAGGTGCGTCAACTTGCATAGGCACTCTTTTCCTTAGGAGACAGAGCATCGCGACTCTTCTGTGAAGCCTTGTAGGTGCACCGAACCTCATAGGATCTTTTTTCCAGTGTTATAGGAGGGTCGGTCCTCTCATAGGTGCTCTGGTGCAGTGTTGAAAGCACACCACCCTTTGAAACTCAGTTTTTTGCTCAGATTTCCTTCATTTTTGGGTTTTGGTTTGATGGATTTTGGTTTTTAGGCTGCATGTGATAGTCATAGATCCCCTAGATCTAGCATTATCTCTTCCCCCACTCAGTCATTAAGTGTTTTGGTTGCATTTTGGTTGATTTGGAGCAATTCTTGATTGTTTTGGAGTTGTTTGGGTGCTTGTCATATACCTTTTGATTTCTGAATGAATGGAGTGTTGTAGGTGTTCTCTCTTTTCCATTTGTAGACATGAGAAGAGAATTATCCTTTTCTTTACTGTTCAGATTCATGTTTGTTTGAATAAGGAACACAATCAAAAGAGAAGCAAAAAAAAACACAAGCCAAATTTTTTTTCTCCAAATCCCCAAAGAACCCTCATACCGGGGGGGGGGGAGGCGCCCGCCCCCCCTGGGACCCCCCTTGCTCGTGTATGAATTCACAAGTATTTTCAAGAATTGTATTTGATGTTGATCTTTAAAATCTTTATAGTTTCCTTTGAATAGAACTTGGTTTTCTTAGATCTCTGATTTATGTCTTGTTTTAACATAAAACTCTTTCCCTACCTCAGGTAGTTTTCATTGAAAGAGAAATGTGCATTGTCATGTAGCTAGGATTTGCATTCTTTTTACATTTCATGTCTACACATCATACATCTACTTAACCGCTCAAGATAAAATTAACACTAGCTTAGGTTTAAAATTATTTAGTAACTGCATGTAAGTTAGTGACGTGTTCGGGCGTTCTAAAATGTAGCAACTGTCATTAATTTATCTGCACTAAAACCCGGGACTCGCGCGGTTCTTCCACGTACCGTCAGTATATAGAATGGTCTTTCACGTACCCTTGAGATATATAGAATGATACTTCATGCACTCGATTGTATATCGGAAGGCCCCTTGTGAATGGTTGTGCATTAGACAGAACTACTACCAATTTGAGCTCCCCCATACGTAGCATATATTGGGAGACCCTCTTAGGATTCCCGTGACCGACTAAGTTATTCTTTTGTCCTATCCTGTGAGGTTACTGACTTTTGATCCACTCCTATTCACACAGTTTTCTTGTGGCTTTTAGACTTAATTAGTGTTTGATCTTATGTGGTGTTTCAGAGCATTAGAGGAGATTTCAACTCAAAATGGGCCTCCTAAGGAATATTAATAAAATAATAGTTGAAATAATAAAATAATATTTATTAATTTTGGAGGAAAAAAAGAAAAAACTACTTTTATGTTCATATTTTCGACATATCTCCTTGTGTTTTTACTCAAGTTTGATCGAGAGAGATCATTAGATGTGGAATTAAATTCCACATCCAACGAGTACCCACTCGGCATACTTTTGATAGGCCCCGCTACCCCAAAAACAAGAAATACTTGAAAAAACGTGATGATGACATCATGATCACATTTTTTTAGGTATTTCTTGTTTTGGGGGTAGCGGGGCACATAAAAAGTATGCCGAGTGGGTACTCGTTGGATGCGGAATTTAATTCTACATCCAACGAGCTCTCTCGATTGAAATTTGAGTAAACAAACAGGGAGATATGTTGAAAATATGAACAAAAAAAGCAGTCTTTTTTATGATACCTATCCGCAAATTTATATTAAAAAATTGTTTAAGAGGTGCACCCTTTTTTAATTTTAAAGCATTTTGATTGGCTAATACATGATGACATGGAATTTGTATTATTTTGGAAGGCCCATTTTGAATTTAAATTTCCTCTAATGATTCTTAGAGAGTTCAAATATCAGAGACTCTCCCAGGACCACCAGTCAAGAGAACCTTTTCAAGGTATGTATTTTGTTTCTCCCCCTTGTGGAGATGTTGGTCCTCCCTTCATGGCCACTTTGAACCTTCTCGGATTGACTATAGGATTACCTGTATGGTTATTCTCCAATCCTGTCATACCAAATGCATCCTTTGTGTCAAATCCTAGTCCTTTAATGCATGAGCATCAAACTCATGTTAACCCTTCTCCTTCTTCGTTGAATGTTGAATCGACTTCCCTATCTCCCTCTTCATCTATTGAAAACTCTAAATTTAGTAAATGGGAGGGTAGTAAGAAGATGAAAAGGAAGGATAAGAAGAAGAATACTAAGCAGAAGTTCATCACTCCAACCTCTGATCTTCATGTTTGAAGCCCACCAACCACTGGTCATCATGTTGGGGGTATTAATGTACCTATTTCTGGCACCCGTAAAGCTAAGTTCCCTTGTAGACTTTGCAAGGGTGATCACCTTCTCAAGGACTGTCTTGGTCTTTCCCTTGTGTCAGAAGGGTGGTCTAAACATCATGTGTATTCAATCTCTACTCATCATGCTGATGATGCGCCGTCAACTAGTGACTCGTTGGTTAAGAGTCGAAAAGGAAAGGTTAGATATCCTTACTTGCTATGTAAGGATATGTACTGCACTTACCTTTGTCCTTGCACGGATGAAGCTTCAAATTTGTTGGAAGATCCTATTGTTCCTCAGCAACAACTTCCAACTGGTTATCATAAGTTGTCCCTTGACACTCCATTGGTTGATCAAGTGGTCGATCCAATTCCATCCTTGGTCGATCCCACTCTTCTGTTGAAGAGTGAAGTTAAAGAGGTCAATCCAAGCCTATCCTTGGTTGATCCCACTCTTCCTTTGGAGAGTGAATTTCAAGTGGTCGAGTTGATGTCATTTTCACCCGATCCCACTCTTTCATCAGAGAGTGTTGAGGCTAAAGTAGTCCCTTCGACAGAGTCTTCATCTTCTCCCTCTTTTCCAATTGAGAGTGAAAACCATCCTACTGAAGTTTTCATAGTTAGTTCTGATTGTTATATGCAAGAAGAAGTTTTGTCTCTTTCGACAAGACCCTCTCTGAGTAGTGAGGTTATTTCCTTTGACTGGAGTAACCTAACAGAATATCGTCTTCATTCGAGTGTTCTTTTCCAGATAGCTGTGCGAGTTACTACTAAGAGTATACTTTGCACTATCGTTGATGAAGGAGATTCTATTATTATTCTATCCTCTACTGCTTGGAAATCCATAGGTTCTCCTCTGCTTGTGTCATACACCGATCAGATACTGGCTTTTAATCGAATACCTATAGCACCTTTCGGGATCCTTCCTCAGTTGCCTATTACTTTAGAAGGAAAAAATGTCTGTATCGATGTTATGGTAGTCCAAGGTCCCTTAGATTTCAATATTCTCCTTAAGTGTGATTATGTTTACACCATGAAATCTGTAGTGTCCACACTCTTTCAAGTGATGTATTTTCCCCATGATGGGAAGATTGTGACCGTTGATCATCTTTCCTTCACTAAACCTTATTATCTTGTGACTCCTAGTCATCAAACTTCCCTGAACGTACCACATGTTCTTGTGGCTCTTTCCCCTTCAAGTTAGCTTCTTCCCATCATAGGTAAAATGGGGGGCATGGCTCTAGCCTCTCGACTTCATACTGGAGTTAGGTTGCTAGCTTATTATGTAAGGGGGAAACCCACCAACCTCTGGACATCATGTTGGCTTAGAAATCGTTGTGAGCATGGTTCTTTTTCTGTGTCAAGCTCGTTAAAAAATGAAACATGTTAGTGAGCATAGTTCCCTTTATGTTTCAATCTCATTAAGAAATGAAACAGACGTTGTGAGCATGGTTCTTTTTCTGTATCAAGAACGTTAAAAAATGAAACATGTTAGTGAGCATAGTTCCCTCTCTGTGTCAAGCTCGTTAAAAAATGAAATAGACGTTGTGAGCATAGTTCCCATTCTATGTCAAGCTCATTAAAAAATGAAATGGATGTCCTCAAGCATAGTTACTCTTTGTTTCAAGCTTGCATAAAAATGAAATAGGTCCCTACAAGCATAGTTATTTTTTGTTTCAAGATTGTGTAAAAATGAAACAGGTTACCTTGAGTAGTGTTTATTCTTGGTTTCAAGCTCATTAAAAAATAAAACTGACCTTGAGCATAGTTCCTTTCTTGTGTCAAGCTCATTAAAAAATGAAACAGATTCTTCCATTGTGTCGAGACTCAATGAAGCTTGGGGGGCATGTATCCTATCTCTTTATTGGTGTTAAAGTTACTTGACAGTTATACTGGGGGCAAGTACCAACCACTGGAGATCATGTTGGGAAATCACTCGACAATGGAAGCCATTTTGAGCATACTTTATTTCAATTTAGAACTCGTTAAACCATGAAACAATCCTTTGAGCATAGTTCATTTTCTATTTCAAGCTTGTTGAAAAATGAAGTAGGTTTCCTTAAGCATAGCTTACCTTTTGGTTTCAAGCTTGCATAAAAATGAAACCATGTTTTAAGCATAGTTATTCTCTATTCCAAGCTCGTTAAAAAATGAAGCAGATACCCTGAGCATTCTTTCAACTGATCTTCGAGCTTGTTAAAAACAATAAGATGGTGTTTAGCTTACTTTTCATTTTTCATGCTTTGGTTAAAACATGAAAACTAGTTTGAGCTTACTTTATCTCTTTTTCATGCTCTGGATTCAAACATGAAATTTTTTTGAGTTCCTTTAATACCTTTCTCGTGCTCGTTAAAAACTCAGTGAAGAGGTATCAAGTATAGTTTTACTATTTTTTAGACTCGTTAAAATTGGATTATGAAAAAAGAACTCGTTCCAGAGTTATAGTTAAGCTCTTTTCAGTCTCCTTAAAAACACAAAAATATTGCCAAGTGAGCTTGTTACATTCACGCTTGTAAAAGAATTAGAATGGTCGACTAGTCGGAGGTAGGTTATCTCTTTTTTTGAACCGGCTAGCCTTATTTACGAAAAAGGAATTTTTGGAGCCTTCTTATTCATTTCAAACTCTCTAAACATGAAATGACAAATGAGTTTGATTTCGTCGGGCTCGTAAAATTAAACGATGAAGGACCCTTTTTTGGGAATGAACCCATCCTTTCTTAGGTTCGTAAAACATATGAGATTGGACTCATCCAAAGGACGAGCTATATCAAGCATTTGTTACGCTTTTCTAGCTCGTTGAAAAGCAAAAAGGTACTCATCAATCATGATGGGGAAATTAAGGAAAGATTTTGTATTTTGTTATGGCAGTACCTAGTCACTCTTGAACATGGCACTCATTTGCATATGCATTTCAGTGCTTGGGTAGTCATTTTGTCTTCGATTCCTGCTAATTCCTAGAGTCTTCTTACTCCTTTAAGTTGTCTAAGAATACTCTCATTTTCAGTTGCATTGGGGGATTGGTATCATTCTCGTGTCAATACTGCCAAGTCATGCCATGCCCATGTTCAAGAGAAGTTTGGTCATTGATCCACTATTTGCAATCATTTTACCTTCTATCATGTTGGTCATATCTGAGTCAGTTTCGTACATCACTCTGTTTTCTTGTTTACACCAAAACTTATTTGATCATGTTTCATGTCGATGATGGGGGATTCATCTTGGCCCTCCTTCGACGAGTCTTTTCCTGTCAACTTCAACTCCTTATCTAGGAATTATACTTAGAAACCAAGACAAGTACCTTGGGCCTGCATGCCTTAATGGCAAGTTACCTACTTTCAACATGAGTTTACATCATTGGCTCTTGATTGAAATATCTCATCGATTGTTCGACTCCAAGTCCCTTATTCACATTCAATGGTATGTACTGAGATACCTTGGGCATCATTGACATCAATGGTGATTTCCCTCGCACTTTTTAACAATTTACATCATTAACTGGTAATCAAGTGGTTTCTACCATGTTCAATGTCAATACATTGTAATCACATGGTTAGATTCATATCATTGTGGGTTCGGCTTGGAGACCCTGGGTTGTCGGATATCTTCACCCAGGTTGCAATGGAGTTTGTTTTGAGTCATATTATATAGATCCACTTTGTATTGGTTGTGGCTATGTTATAATCTCATCATGGATCTACGCTTGTGTCTAGTAGCCATGATTATGTTCAGTCGGTCTCTACTACCATGGATTTGCATTGTATTGGTCGGAAACCATGTTATGAGTCATATGATATTTGAGTCATTGGTACTGCGGCAACTTCCAGCCAACATCCATGCCCTATATTTATTCTCTTTGCAAAGCATTCACCTATCGAATTCCTCTAACTTCATGCTTTGGGGGGAATTTTGTTACACCGAAATCTTGCATTCTTGATCCATGTGTCAACCCTTTTCCTAATCCCCAGGTTTCTCTCTACTAAATTCGATTGAGATTGAGGTTTTTCCTGCCTTCTTTCCCTCTCTAGGAAATTTGGTTCTCTTGCCCTTCATGCTAGGAGCTCCAAAGACTATTTTCCTTTCATGCTAGGTGCACTAGCGCCGACGCTCTGTCTCCCATTGCTAGGAGTGCCGACAACACTTTTTCCCTTTTTGGAAAGTGCATCAATCATCTTTAGAGGGAAAAAAACTAAGATTCGAGATCCTTCTCAAAGGTGGATAAGGTGGTGGTTTTATCCTATTATCTAGGTGAGGTGGCATTTCGGTTCCTAACCTATAAGGAAGATCCCTTAGATCCCTCCTCCTAATCCTCAACTTATTCTATCCCTTTAGCCTTATAAATTAAACCCTCTCTCCATTTGGAAGGGAGGAAGGACTATGGTACTTTTATGCTGGGGGAATTTCTAGGTGGCTTACTATCTTGCTTTGGAGGCTTTAGATTGGATTGTTGGATGGAAGATTGCAGTGTTAAGGCCAGGTTGTAATTTTCTCTCCCATGTAGTTCTATGTATCTCCTTGATTACATTAATACAAATCACTTTCCATAAACGTTGTTGTTGATAATGCTTATAGCTTTATTCCTTAAATGTTAGCTTAGATCAATTATATGTTTGGATACGCATATGTTGTTTGCTTGTTTCCACATGATTTACAGGGTTTTGTAGCTGTAGATATGAAGATTCTAGATCTTGGATCAACAAAGAGAGAAGAGGATCTGCATATTTCAGGTATGTGATCTATCTGTTTCTTTGCATTTCTGTTTGATCTAGGAAAGTAGATTGTATTATATATTTGATTTGTTCTAGATCCACTTGGACTAGGGAGATATGGCTTGATTCTGATTGAGTAGATTTATTCGATAACATGGACACAATGTTTTAATGTGGAACCCAATAATGTAAACCACCAACACGTTTCTATTATCTGCAAAACTTTTTTTTTACAATATACAATAGTTATTTCAAAGCACCCACTTGCTAGAGACCACAATCCCCAAGGTTTTTAGCCACTACTAAAGGATGCACCCACACCCTGGTTCCTGCCTCCACCTACATACAAGGATACACCAATACCCTGATTCTCCAGCCACTACTAGAAGGAGGCTAAGACTATAAAGGCATGTAGCCTGCCCTAGCACCACCCTTCCATCCTTTATGTATTTTTATCATATGTCCAGATCTTTAAAACTCAGTCTCTTGTTACTCTTATTTGGTCTCTATCTTATGATTCAGCTGCATAGATCTGGATGACAGAGACACTTTACTTACCATTTGATCTTCTGTTTATATATCCTTCAATCATCTCTTCAAACCATGCTCACACCCTTTCAACATTATGACTCTTCAAATCTCTTCATTGATTAAAATAAGCATCCTTTTAGTGACACCTCTTCGAATATCTTCTGCAGACATCCTCTTCCCCACAACACAAGCTGCCACACTTCAATGGTCTACGGGCTTCATTATCTCTGACTATTGGGCTTATTTTTCTCCCAAAACACAGCTTGAGTTTTCTACTATTCGTGCATGTGTATTCTTTAAACCCTCTACAAGCATGTCTTCTTAATTTCAGCATCTTTTCGCACGTGGATGGAAGAAATCATAAAACACAACTTTCGAGTTTTCCAAGATTTTTCCTTTTCACTTCAAAAACGGTTCTTCCGTCGTTGGATTTCTGCACTAACTGTTCTGTAATGCCCTCCCCGCAATGCAGAATGTAAAAATCGAAAACTCAACTATTCCAAAATTTGAACTTTTCATTAGAGGAATTTTGGGGTCTAAAATGGGCCTCCTAAGGACAATAATAAAATAATAGTTAAAATAAAAAAATAATATTGATTAATTTTGGAGGAAGAAAGAAAAAAACTACTTTTTGTGTTCGTATTTTCAACATATCTCCCTATGTTTTTACTCAAATTTCGATTGGGAGAGCTCGTTGGATGCGGAATCAAATTCCGCATCCAATGAGCTCTCCCTATCGAAATTTGAGTAAAAAAACAATGAGATATGTCGAAAATATGAACACAAAAAGTAGTTTTTTTTAATGACAAATATGTCAATTCAACCATTATGGTTGACTTATTTTATTGAAATTCTATTGGTTCTTGAATTCCAACTCACAAAAACTTATTTTGGCACGTTTTCTTATAAGGCCCATTTTAGACCCCAAATTTCCTCTAATGACAGTTCCACTTTTTCGCTTCCATAGCGGCCTTCCCGCTTTCCGTCTTTTCCGTAATGCGGAATGCGAAAATCAGAAACTCAAATTTTCCACAACCTTGACTTTTTTCTTTCTACAATTCTGCATCCATACTTCTGCTCCCGTACGAAAATCAGAAACTCAAATTTTCATGACTCTGACATTTTGTTTTCTGTGGTTTCGTACCTACACTTCCGCTCCCGTGTGGAAATGAAAAACTCAACTTTTCACATTTCTGCACCCGCATTTCCACTCCTGCATGGAAATCAAAAACTCAAGTTTTCACTATTTCGACTCTCTTCTTTTTGCACTTCTGCACCCGTACTTCTTTTTTGAACCGTCGATATGCTTGCAGAACTTTTCTCGACTGTGTGATATTTGATCCTTTGCAAAAATTATCCCCAACCATTGGATCTTGTGCGGGAGTATTCCTAACCATTCATTTATGAACTATTGCAGAGCTTTAAACCCATACACAATTTCCTTGTAGAACTTGACTACAGATGTAGATTTACCTGCAACTTCAATCTAAACCTTCAATCTACTTGAATCTTAGTCATCGATCATTTGGTCCAACAATCCCTAAGTCTTCTTCCTCATTGAACCGATGTAGTTCATCCTGAGCTCTCTATGTGACTCCTATGTCTTTAAAATACGGCCTCCTTCATCTTCAACATGTGGGATTCCTTCTTTATTGGCCTGTAGGCTTCCTCCATTACTATTAATGCCAACCTATATTTCCATGTTTCCAACAAGAACTACAAAACATTACATGAAATATGAATGGGGTTATGTCAAAGCATTGATTTAATGTGTACATAACTATATGAACCACTACAAATACAATGAGGTATTCATGTGATTAAAATTCATGAGATATGGTTATACTGAAACATTGGTTAGAATGTTTTGCATGTCAATATGTATTGTTTGTCATTTTATTGAAATGACTGGATTATGCAAGGTTGTTAATAACTTGATTGAATTTGTCTTGTATGGAAAAATTATATTTCCTAACCTATAAGAAAAATGACACGTATTTAATGAAGAGTAATTATGATGGTTGATCCTGAAAGAGAATGGGATGTTTTTAAGAAATAAGGTTTTAGTGGCAGATCAGTAGGTTCCTATGTATTAGGAGGAAGTCAGAATATAAGCCCTAATCCTATTATAAGAGATTTTAAGACTCTTGAAAATAATTAAGTTATCTTATTTACATTCATGTGCCAAGCAGAGATTCAGACATAGACGCACATGAATTCTACTTGATGGACGACCCAAATTATGATTCTCACATTCACATGGTGAGATGGAGTTGCTAGTCTCGATTGCTCTTGAAGAACAGGTGTAACTAGTTAATGCACCTCCTGTAAAAAGGGATATATGCATGATTCTCGTAATTCATAAGGAATCTCGGAACAATATTTAAGAATCTTGTTATGATTCTTATGATTAGTGGTGTGGAAATCACCAAACAATGATTTTCCTCAGTTAAGGAAAATGTGTAGTAAAAGATAATGAAGAGTTTCAGGCTGATGGACTATAAATACGTGGCCACACATATGAATATAGATATGAAATTTTATAATTCTTATTTCATATTTGGAGGATCTCAATCCAGTTGATGTAATGTCCCCATTTTTATAATTGCATAGCAGGACAATTCCACCAATCCTACTGGTTCCCTAGGTTGGATGGATAAAATTGGAATTTTAATAAGGGAGCTAATAAATGATGTTCAGACATTATAATGGAATAAATATTTAATAATGGATTTTATTAAATAAATAAAAGAGAAAATTGATGTGGCAATGGATCATGGAGACACATGGAGATTATGGTTCCCACACAAGCTAGGATTTTTGTGCCACATGGAATCCTCCTCTTGCAATTTCAAATACATGGGAAGCCTAATGTTATTGGATGAGTTAAAAGGATAATACACTTTACCATATGCCTCATATGTTGAATTGGGAAGGAAATGTAACTTTCATGGGAGAGGAAGAGTCAAATGGGAGATTCTTCGTGTTGGAGTATTAGGTACCTCCACATGGTATAACCGCCGCACCTCTGGGAATATAAAACAAGTGGTTTAACCACCACTCCTAGTGATATCGCCTTGTGCTAGGTTTCAAATGTTTAACAATATCTGTAGGTTTTGGTGTAACGACAAACCTTACATGGTATCAGAGCAGAGGTCTCAGGTTCAATTCCCCCGAGCTACGCCGGAGGCGGGGTGTTGGAGTATCGAGTACCTCCACATGGTATAACCATCGCACCTCTGGGAATATAAAACAAGTGGTTTAACCACCACTCCTGGTGATAGGTCCTTGTACTGGGTTTCAATTTTTTACCAATATCTATAGGTTTTGGTGTAACGACAAACCTTACACTTCGACACTTGGGCTAGATTCCCTAACATCTATGAAATCTATGACACCAATGATGAAGATGCTATGACATTTATGACATATTACAGACCTGAAGGCTGACATCTGGCCATTCTGACATGTCAATTTGAAATAGGGCGCTCATGTGAGTTGGGGAAGGTCAATGGTTTCCCACTCGAATTGGGGGAAGATGCAAGGCTAGGAAAGGGAGGACAATTGGAAAATATTGAGAAAACACCCTAATTTGAATGGGATTGATTTTATGGATGGATTGGTAACCTTATAAGTATAATCACTTTTATAAAATACATGGATCATCTAAGAGAATGGATTTTTATCGTTTGAGAAATTTGCATTTGTGAATTGACAGAGCTAGTGGATGACTAGTTTCTTGCCTTGGCCAATTTCGAGTGTGAAAGATTCCCATCCAAGTTGGTGTTTGGAGATTCCACTCAGGTATTTCATGGATATTTAATGGAGTTTTATTTTCAAGTGAAATCTACAAGGAAGCTCATGGTTCCTTCTAGTGCAGCACTTTCTCTCAACCATTTCCAGTTTTTATTGCATATTCTTGCTCATGGAGGGATTGCACTTTGGGTGATCTATTGATATCTTTGGGGAATCTTATAATGCCCCATTATTTTATTTTCTGATGTAAATTCTCTGTATTTCAAGTTCAGAATACTCTCAGGTCAAAATACCAAAATATTTCATGTAAAAATGTTAAAGAATGAAGAAATAGTGTCATTTCCCCACTATCTTGTTGTGAACCATTGTAATGTTGATGATTTCAAATTGGGAGAGATTTTCATTTTAAATTTATGATTTTAATAAGCTCAATATTATTTTTTCTTCATTCTCATAAATTCTTAGGTCGAAATATCAAAGGGTTGTATGTAAAAGTGACTATTAATGAGCAAACAATGACCATTGCCCCACTATATTGATGTATGCCATGATAATGATAATGATTTGGAATGGAAGAATGTCTCTCTGATATATTTATGATGAATGGAATTTAATTTATGAGTATTACAAGCTTAATGTTCAGAACTTAAGAATTTGGGGTCATTTTACTCAGTTTAATTGCATTTGGAGAAGATTTGGTGCCATTTCTCCAAGGGTCAAATTACTGATTTTGTAGCTATTTGGGAGAGGGTCATAACATATTGTATAAACTGAATAATGATGCATATGAGACCTTAAAAATATACCTTAAACATCCTCTTCCTCTGTTCATAAATTTGAGTGGGTTTGGGAGCATTTGAGAAGCCATTTTTAGCATTTACCTAGGGGGGAATGGAACCCCAATTGGCTAGTAAAGACTCCTACTTCGAACAGAATATTAAACAAGTTTGCAGAAATAATTGGAGGGTCATAAATAATCCCTAAACATCATTTTCAATTATTAATATCATTCATATACCTTCTCAGAACATTTGTGAGCATTTGAGCCAATTTGGAGACCTAGACATCAAAACTAGTCAAAGGTCGAAATAGGGGAAAAAGTGAAAAATTGGTCATTTAATTAAATTTCTTTAAAAAGGAAATTATAGTTGAGATTTATTTGGTTATTCACAGGCTCCAGGATCTGTTATATGCTTTGAATTCTATACATTGACATGTGCAACAAATCATGTGTTGTGGTACCTACTTGGTACAAGTGTATGTGGACTCGAATATGTCTTGGTCAGTGAAATAGAGTTTCAAATATATATGAAATATTCCTAGTATAATGATCAAGGAATATAACGTGTTTCTATAGATAGAGAACGTTTAAAATCAATAAACATTTTGAGGTTTCTAGTCACTTATATTCGAGACATGGTACATATCCACAAATAAGTAGCATTGCCAACATTCTTACTAAGCCTTTGTCTTGGACAAGCTTGGTATGGTATATAAAATCCCCTTTAGTTTAAGAGGGAGTATTGATGTGTCTTCATAGGAAGAAACATATAAAATCCCCACTAGTTAAGTCATGGTACATGACTGAGGAAACGAAGGGTTGTGATACCTTGTGGAGAGAATCCACATGAGTAGAGACATGGTCAAAGTATCAGAGACTATTGATACTCAAGAAGATTTATAGTTTTGGATTGTCAGAGAACAATTAAACCTATCGAATAGGAATTAGGGGTGTTGCATTAAAAAGAGAAGAATCACTAAGAATGTGACCAAGCCTTAAAGAACATTACAGATAATGGAAATCTCACAAAGAGCTTCCCCAAATAACAAAAGATTCAACAAGTCAACAAATGTTGAAGAGTGTAAGAAAAGATAAGACCTTCTTTCTACATGTTATTACACATTTGTTGTATAATGTTGTATGTGATGGATTTAAAATCCATGGTTTCTAGTTTATAGAAACTTTATCTTGGACTGGATCCAGATGATGCTACTATGTGTAACTAGTTTGTTGGTCTTTGAGCAGATCTGTTGTATTTTATGCTTACTACTAGGAATATGCTTGAGTGCTTTTGAGGTACATTAGAATAGCATATTTATTGTATTTGATACATGGAAAAAATATTTGGATTGTGTTATCCAGCTATTGTTTTAGCTTTAGATAAGTTCTGTAATTTGGGGCTAGTACTAGAAAAGCTAAGTGTATTGTGGCTAGTACTACCGATGAAAGATGTATGTCTGAAAGTACTTTATAAGAAAATTTTGTTTTTTCGATAGTACTACTTTTGGAGTAGTGTACAAGGGTGAAAGACTTGAGCCTACAGTCATTAGGTGTTAATAGTCAAGATTTCTAGAAAACCCTATATGTGTGTTATGATAAAACACATTGAGATGAAATTTTACTTCATTGAAGTCATGGTCATGTAAAATGAATTCCGGAACATAGTTACTGATGAGAAGATTGCAAATTTGTGACAAGCCTCTATTTGTAACGAAGCTCTGACACTTTTGAGATAAGCTTAGTATGGTAGAGAATGTCTCCCTTACTGAGAGAGAGTGTTGAGATGATAGCATCAAGAGTCATTCTAAATTATTGTGAGTAATACCAAAATAATAGACTTGTGAGTAATATCAAATCTTACAAATATCCTCATATGATTGAGGTGGTGTTGTTGTAAATCTTGAGAGTAATATCAAGCTTAGTCTTGTGAGTAATATCAAGACATTAGACTAATGAGTAATATCAAGTTTTACAAATATCCTTAAGTTGTGATGTGGTGTACTTTACTCTATAAAGTGGATATACTATGTGATGTATTACTAGTCATGGTCAACAGGTGCTACAAGTCTCATTTAAGGATTAGCTAATCCTAGAGTGATTTACTTTAGGATATGACTACATGAACTATGGTAATACATATAATAATAGGTTTGGAATCAATATTATGAGTATGAATATATAATAGAGAATTAATGAAAACAGATATGGACCATGCAGAGAAAATTAATATGACCACATAGATAGAGAGAAAATTTGAATTGCCTATGTATGCCTCCAAGTGAACTCAAATTAATAAGACATCAGTTGAGTCTTAGTTGTGATAAGACAAGTTCAATTAATTAATGAATCAACTCCTTAATTGATGCAAGTGGTTGTTGAAGATGACACTAATGGAGAAGCACTAGTTACATTCAATTATGTTCAAATCTATTCAATTCTGTTCAATTACATTAAGTTTTTTTCAGTTGCATTCAGTTATATTCAGTTACATTCAGTTCTATTCAATTCTATTTAGTTCAGTTCATTCAGTCCACAACTCAATTAGAGGCAGTTAAACTCACTGAATTAGTGGGGGCACATGCTTGAAGATGAAACTGTGTTCTCAGTGTTAACAAGTTACAAAAGCATGCAAATACTCGTTACCTTCCTTGTATGACCTAATTCGACTTGTTATTAAAGTGATATGCACTTGGAAAGATCATTAGAGTGTTTCATTTTATCTTTACTCTCTATTGTGTTGTAATCAGTTTGTTATTGTGTTGTAATCATTCTCTGTCAATAATCAATCATACTCTAAGATTGTTTGTTCGGTTTTTTTATCCTCCAAATCCATGGAGGGTTTTCCCAAGGGTATGTCATGTGTTCTATGGTTTTATTTATTTATGTATTTGGATTATTAATGAGATCTATATGCATTGTAATTGTGGATTAAAGTTTTAAAGTTCACTGTTTTTCCATATTTGTTCAAACAATAACATAATAAACCATTGACACATTTCTCTCGAGATAATGGACTCAACTTGGAGTTCAAAAAGTAAGTAGAGTTTCAAAAAAAAATGCAAGCTCTTGATATCAATCTCCATAACTAAAATGACAACCAACAAAAGCATAAATCAAAGCATTATTTCCCTCCATGGAAGGGAGTCACTATAAAAGATTTGACTTTTGGTTATCAAAAATTTATTGAAACATTCAGAAACAACATGTAAGCTCTCCATATCAATATCCATAATTAAAATGACAACCTACAAAAGCATACACCAAAGCATTATTTCCCTCCATGGAAGGGAGTCTCTAGATAAGATTTGACATTTGGTCTAATCAACTTAGAATTCCATTGAGACATTATGATTCTTATGTTGGACTCAACTTGGAGTCTGAAACGTCTTTAGAGTTTTGAAAACAACACGTAGGTATTAGTATCCATAACTAAAATGAAAACCTATGAAAGCATAAGCCAAACCAAAGCATTATTTCCCTCCATGGAAGGGAGTCACTAGATAAGATTTGAATTTTGGTCTAATCAACCTAGAATTGCATTTAGACATCCTACTCCTAATAATGGACTTAGTTTGGTGTATGAAACATACATAGAGTTTCGAAAGCAACACGTAGGCTCTCCATAACTAAGATGACAACCTACGAAAGGATAAACCAGGAAATTATTTTGCTCCTTCAAAGGGGGTCAGTGGATAAGATTCTACTTTTGGTCTAATAAACCTATAATTCCAATGAGATATTATGCTACTGATTATGGACTTGGCTTGGAGTCTGAAACATACATCAAGTTTCTAAAATAGCACGTTATAGGCTCTCCATATCAGCCTGCATTACTAAAATCAGTCAATGTCACACTAAATGAGTGAGATCCAACTATGTAGTTGTGATTTCATGTGTTTAGTCATGAAATCATTCAAGAATTGGGACGAATGGTTTCTTGTATGCTGTCCATGTCATCAAATCCACTCTCAGTGATAACAGAACCTCTATGTTTATAATTATCATATGGTTAGTTGGATCCATATATTCAAGATTTATGGTTTCAAATGTTTATATTTTGTTATAAAGAATTTCTATAAAAAAAATTATACAAACATTTTATAGGAGGATGATAGTGTGTAATCATTTTTGTACTTAGTAATTCTAAGCATTGAATTATTGAAAAGGACCTACTGCTAAAAGGACTAAGTTAATTGTGTAATTCCTGCCGTGGAACTTAGCTAGAGGCTCACTGGCCTAAGTTTGCATTTACATAGTTATCTTAGATATTTTTTTTTTCATGTTAGTGTGTATTCTCTGAATTAGGTAGATTATTGTGTACATACCTCTCAATATAATTAGTTTATTTGCAATTTTCAGTATTTTATCAAATTTCAGTAAAGATATATTAATTGCATTCCTGAACAATCTTCTTCAATGTTTTTTTTAACAGAAACAGAAAGAGGGATTATATTAACAGGATGTGCACAGCCATTCATTACATCTGAGGAAGAAAATATAAGGCCGGCATGGCAAAAATGCAACACTCCAGACATGTTCTGTTTCCCAAAAGAGAGAGCATATGATTGTTTCAGAACTACATACTATGTGGGTAGTATATACCCTCACGAACTGACTACAAAGCAAAATGCAGAGATACATAACCCATACTAAACCGTAACATGATAATCCATACTAAACTGTAACATAAAAGCAAAAGATAGAAGTCAGGTGCCTTTCTGGTCTGCAGGCTGTAAAACAGATTCTTCTTCCATAGGCTGGTCTGCATCTTCTTTGACGCCATTAACCCTGCTTTCCTCATTCATAGAAACAAGCTTTTTCAGGTCTTCTTCTATGCGTTCTACTCTTCCCAACAGCTCGAGCAGATTGCTTTCAAGGTCGTCTGTGCAGGCGCCATTATTGCTGACCTCCAGAGATGTTCTACTCACAGTCTCACTCATACTCTTAATTTCCTTAGCCATTTCCTTATTGTCCATTACACCTATGGCTGTCATCTCGTACAGCCTGCGAAGATTCTTCATGATGTCCTGCAGCCTAGGATTGTTGCCAGTGTGAGCCATTCTGCCAAAGTCAGACGAGATTGCTATTCGGGAGAACTGAATATGCAAAGAAGAAACTGCAGTGTCTGCAATTTCTTGCTGCAGAGCTATTTCACTCCCAAGGTTGATTATTTCTTTCTGCAGATCGAAGCCCCAAGTTTTATCTGTGCAAGACAAAGTACCCAGGGCGTCTTTCCTCCATCCAGAGCATGGGCATCCCAGAACCCTTTCCTGCCTGTCGAGACAGAGAGAAGAAATATCTGCCTGATTATCGTCCCAGGATGCAGAAGGGTAACAACATTGACAGGAGGAGATAACGGACAGAGCGAGGCGTTCTTTTATAAAGGCTCGAATGAGGGGGAGCCCATGCCAAGGTGTCCCCTGCAATCTCCCACCTCCAACACCGTCAACTACATGCAGTAAGAAAATTGCAGAGATGGGAGAGCCAAAACCCGAATCCGGAGAGATACTAAGAGACGAGCCAAGATAAGGCTTCGACATGAAGACGGAGAAAGGAGACCCTCGACCGTGCGAGAAGGAATGTCCATAAATTTGGAGCCTGAGGGAAATTAATACCACTGCTACCGAGGAGGGAAGAGGGATCCACGCAGCCACCACAGGAGAGCAGATAGGACGTATCCATAAATGCCAAGAGTCGCCGAGGAGAGGGGGGAGGTGAGGGCCAGCTGGAAGGAGGAGGCGAGGGTAGGAAAGGCGGTCGATGGGAGGGGAAAGGAGAAGGGAAGGGGGAAAAAGGAGAAAAAGAAAGGGAGAGGGGGAAAGAATGAAAAGAAGAAGGGGGGATAAGAAACCAAAGGAGAGGGATGAAATATGAACAACATAAAACCTATTGAATTCACCGAGAGATATGAACTTCACTTCACAGACTTGCCTGATGAGATTGCGAGACTGAATTCTAGATCCTCTCATCATGGAATGACTTTAAAGAAGGGTGGGTCGCCATCCTAGCTGAATTGGCCTTGGGGGAGACTGGCTCCAACATTAGCCATGATGTCTGCTTCCTTATTATTTTGGCAAAGAATGTGATAGATCTCGATGGATTGAGGCAGGAGAAGCTTAGCCTTTTTATATAGTCTACGGCATTTGATATCTCCTGAGGGATACCCATTGATCATCTTGTAGATGACATGCCTAGAGTCGCCGAACAACTTTCCGGAGGTTTTTGTCCCGAATAAGGTGTAGACCCTAGAGAAGAGCCATCCATTCTGCTTCATTGTTGGTTCTAGGGCCAAGTCCCCAGGCAAATATATGTTCCACTTGTCCTACGGGATCCACTAGTATCCCACCCGCGCCTACCACCCCAATCTTCTTCAATGTTTTAATTCATTTCCTTTCGTGCTTTTCAATATTTACTTTTTTTTCTAGAATTTGAAGTAAGATTGATTAAGCATTGGGGGGCTTGGAAGTGTGTTTGGTTTTACTCCTAAAAGTACTCACAAAGTTGGTATTACATGATTCTAGTAAGACTAAGTGCCTCAATACTTGGACTGATAGCGTGGAGCTTGTGGCAATTTTTTTTATTTGAGTAGTAGTTCGTGTCGATGATAAGGTATTCAAATATATCTTTAGAAGCAATGATTTCAAGGAACTAAAAATCATAAAGTTCATCTATAATGTTATTACCCATAGCATGTTTTACATCATAAGGTGCATCTATCATGTTAGGACCCATATGGATACCCATATCATACTTTACAGTAGGTTGGTGAAAATGTTTCCAATGAAATTGGATATTCATTTTATAGTTGTTTCCTCTTAACTCAAAGTGGGTTCTCAACTAGACAAATACATTTCCATTATGTTTTCAATGGAGAATACAATATTCTAGAATTTCGATATCTTCCATTGGACAATGATGCCTAGTTGGAGGTGCCCCACCAATCCATTGGTCATGGCATTATCATTACATACATCGTAGGCAGAAAAGGTAAACTTCCTAGTGAGGCTAAATGTTTCTCTCAGTCAAATTTGCTACTAATTTCTACTCATTTTTTTCATAGAGACACTTGTATTTTCAAATAAAACTTCTACTAAACAGAAACATTGAAAACTAATAATACTACATCATATAATAAATTTAAGACTTAGTTAATTTTATTATTAAAATAAAAAGAATGATAATAACTGTCCCATTTTGAATTTGCTTAAAAAAACCATTTATCTGTTAAACTAATTTTTATATTAAAACCTATTATCTATTATTAGTAGAAATTCTAAATTATGTTTTTTGTTTTCTTATGTTTGCATATCATTTCAAAACTCAATTTAATATTGGAAAGCATGTAGGTTGCTCGTTGAGAAAAACACCCATGAAGATAATTTGCTTAATGCCGGATATTTATTGATAGTATTATATTCTAATATCGAGTTTATTTTTCAATGAATTCGATCTTTTTACATGTTTTACAATACTCAAATAAGCTTTTTACATGTTTTACAATATTCAAATAATGTGGTGCAGGAAAACCGTAACAAAAGCATCTGAATCCAAATATAAAGTATGATATTATTTAAACAAGTTCAAACTTTCAAAGCATGAGCTTTCTGAATATTTTTTTGAAGATTAAGAATATATGAAAATGAGAATAGTCAAACATTTAAAAGTTCAAACTTTCAAAGCATGAGAGTTCTGAATTGTTTTTTGGAAGATTAAGAGTATATGAAAGTGAGCATAGTCAAACATTGGGTAGTGAACTTATCCGATATTGAAGAAGAAAAAATAAAAAATAAAAAGCACATATGGAAGGAGCGAAATATATAGAAACATAGCACAGAACACAAGACAAAAATAAAAAGGAATTGCTACAGCCCTAAAAATCTTATACCTATAAAATAGGTATATCTTCAGTTCTGCAACCATTGGAAACTATTTGTCTGATCTGTTTAGTTTTTTTAAAGTAATACGATATTTTTATCATCTTAGTTTTTCTATGGTTATCAGTCATGGCATTGGTTGGATGGCCTTATTTTCAATATAATTATATCATTTAGGTTGCCCCACTGTACTGCGAATTTGGATACTGTTATTAGTATTGTTTATGCGTTTGTAGAGGAAGACCGGGAATAAAACATCATGGAAGTATAGAAGAGAAATAATAAGTGGAAATACAAGACAAGGTGGCACAATGTCGAGTTTTATAAGGGTTTCAATGCACCATGTAAACTATAATTTGGCTTATCAGAAACTCTCGTATGTCAGATGGTGTTCATAATTTTCTGGAATCAAATGTTTGGTGCAGGAGTATATTGAATCTAAACGGTTTTAATATTGAAGCACCGAACTTAAATTATTCATCGTGCGGCATTGTTTACTGTTTGTTGTAGTGATGCATTTTATATTGGATACCTTCTGTCTCTGCTCATCAGGGCGCTGGTCTCTCGAGCGAGCCTTTCCTTTTTGTTTAATGAGATATGCGTGCCTTTCTTTTTTGTTTATTTAATGAGATGATGTATGTTTAATATGCTATTTGGTAAGAATAAAATGAAACTACCATTTTATTGCGCCCAATGATCTTCCATGGTAGACGTCATATTCTAGTATTATAGGCATTATATTTATCAATTCAATAGTTGGTAGTGTTTATTATCATTCATATTTTAATGGTTTACATTTAATATGTTATGAGTCAACTTTTATTTTATATTTGATTTTTTATTATTGGTTTATATTTCAATTATTATTATTATAGATTCAAGTTAAATATATATAAGGTTTTAACTAATTTTTTTATTTTTCATTTTTTTACTAGTAATATATATATATATAATTTTCTCTATAAATATTTAATNATATATATATATATATATAATTTCTTTTTATTTACCCCACATCTTTTATCATGTTATGAAAACTTTATTATTTATTACAATAACAAGACAAATTTTTTCTAAATCTTAGATATGGATAATAAAAAAATGATAATGTTTCCTTTTATTATTATTTTAATTTAACTAATGAACCCATGAAAACTTAATAGAAATTTTAACAAACAATTTATTTCATCTTCCGTTTCTTTTTCCTTAATAACTAGATAGTCTACCTCGATATCAAAGGGCTCAATAGCTCTTCCAAAAGAGTTGTGATTAAAAGGTTATTTGAAACGGTCAAACCTTCAATAATATTATTGCAGGAGACCATGTCTTCTCCTTTAGTTGCTTGCGATTTCTTTTTGAAGTTGAAACCTACCTTGAAGTGTTGTGCGTTGGATGCTTCAGGGACGTCGGGCCGCCTTCTATTGACCTGGGACCCGGTATGTACTTATTTTAAATATTTTTTAAATGTTGCAGGACTTATGATGCAAGGGAAGATTATGGGGATAAATTTTACCATTAGGATTTTGAATGTTTATGGCCGTTATAACCATACACAAGTGTTTTGGGAGACGTCTAGAAGGGATGGGCTTTGATAGAATTAGGGTTTGATTATGGTTGAAGATCTTAATCTTACCTTATCATTTTTTGAAGTTTGGGGTGCTAGAAATGTTAATGATTCTTTTTTTTAGTTATTTTAATTCGACTTTTTGAGAACTTCGGTTTAATTGACATTGCTTCAAATATGTTCATGTTGACCTGGTCAAATGGTAGGGTGGGGGTTGTGGGCGTTGCAAAACATCTTGACATGTTCATGATGGATAAAGAGTTATTCAATTCTCTAGGGAATAATTGGTCGTGGTCGGATTTTACTGGGGCTTCAGATCATAAAGCAATTGTCTTAGAGTTGGATTGTGATAAAAGTCTGACACACTTCCTTTTTAAGTTTAATTGCTATTGGTTGGAGGAACCTGCTTTCTGTAAGATGGTTGAAGAGAAAGGAAGGATCTTACAAATTTTGTTCATTTTCCGCAATGGTATGTTTTATAGAAAAGCTTTTTCTCCTTAGGAAAGAGTTTATTATGTGGGAAAAAAAGGCTAAGAATTCTAAGGATTTGGTTATGATTGAAAAGAAACTCGAAACTTTGCAGGGGCAAGTGGATGATGAATACTTCTATATTTCAAGAAAGGAAAGACTTTTTCAATTACAAACTTTGAAGGAAAAAATCCTAAGGAAAGAAGAAGAATCTTGGCATCTAAAAAGTAGGGTAGTTTGGCTTGAATTTGGTGACTATAATACTAAGTTCTTTCATCAATTTGCTACTTAGTGGAGGATTACATACTCCGTTTGGAAACTTAAGTCTCTTTATGGGGATATTCTAAATGATCAAAAGACTCTAAAAGGGGCAGTTGTGTCTTTGTTTAAGGACGTATATAGTCAAGAAGATAGTTCAAACTTGGAACATCAACTTAAAGTCCTAGAAAAAATGACGTAGATGCTTTAATGAAGAAGAAGGGAACCAAATTGGTGCTCAAGTTGAAATTGATGATGTAAGAGGGATTTTATCACAATTTGCTAAATCTAAAAGTATCAAACCAGATGGTTGGTTGGTTGATTTTTTTGTTCACTTGATTGAGTTGTTTGGGAATGAATTGGCACTTCCTATTAATGAGTCAAGGTGATTGGGTCAGATTCCATTTAGTATGAATGCTACTTATATTTCTCTCATTCCCAAATGGGATAGACTGGAGACCTTTAATCATTATGTGCCAATTTCTCTATGCAATCTTATTTATAAGATTATTGCTAATTGGATCATATCAATGTTGGCAGATGTATTTTTGAAGAATAATTTGGTTTCTTGCCCAATAGAAATATTTTGGATGTTGTGCGTATAGCACATGAATGTTTACATTTTATAAATATCAAAAGGTTGCAAGCTTTCATCTTGAAGGTATATTTGGTAAAAACCTATGACACGACGGGTTGGTTTTTTCTTCATTTTATTCTTATTCAAATTAGCCTTACATATAAGGTGTCTAGTTTGATGATGGGATGTATCACTTCTAGAAGCTTTGTTGTTTTGGTAAATGGTTCTCCTACTACTTTGTTTAAAAGTAGTAGGGGGCTCAGGAAGGGGTGCCCACTTTCTCCTTTATTATTTTTTCATAGTAATTAAAGGGTTGAGAAGACTCATTAATGAAGAAAAAAGGAGAAAAAGATAAAAGATATAAATATTTATCTATCTCTATTTGTTGCACATTTATTGTTTGTGCCTTTGGCCATGGATTTGTGGGAGAGTGGAATCACTATAAGGAAATATTTACATCTTTTTGTAAGGATTCAGGGATGGTTATTAGTGATTAGAAGTCTCGTTTCTCATTTAATTGTAAGTATGAGATGCTATAACTGATTAGATTGCAACAGTTTTTCCATATAATATATCTCTGATCAATGAAGATTCTAAGTATCTCATATACTTACTTAAGCCAAACTCCTATATGACTGCAGATTGGAATCGAAAAATAAAAAGAGTGGAGAAAATCATTAATTGCTTATATTTTAGATTCCTTTCTTCCAATGGTAGGTTGGTGTTGGCCAATACAGTTTTACAGATCCTTCATATTTATAGGCTTCCCTTGATCTTAGTTCTAACTTAAGTTGTCCCTCAAATTATAAGAAGAATTTTCTAGTTCTTGTGGGATAGCAAATTAGACAATTCAAAGATACATATTGCCTCCTAGGATACTATTTTATTACCAAAACAGTTCGGTGGGTGGGGTCTCAAGAATCTGTTATGGTTCAATATGTTGGAGACCCATGCAGGCTTAGTTTCCTCTGTAACTGACACCCTTGGTGTCAGTTCACTTTGTAACTGATGGCATGTATCAGTTCTCTTTAGACCACAAATATGGCATGTTTCTTATTTTCTGCTAATAATGATAGCAATTATGTTTTGTAATCTTTTGCACACATCAGTACATAATTATTCATTCATTCTCTTTGTTTTTCATTATTTTTCTCTTTTGCAAGCTGTGTGTTCTCTCTTGCTAGCTAGATATTTCTGTGCAGGTGTTCAACACCCATCTACATGGTATCAGAGCTCTTCTACTAGGACAAAGGTGCACCAACATTTTTTATTTGCAGGTACAGAAGATTGAAAATCATTGGAAGAATGGAGTTTCCAAAGGAAGCTATTCTCACAACATACAATTTTTTTGCATGGGAAGCAAAGATGGAGATCTTTCTTCCAATCAGAGAATTGTATAGGATTTCTATGTCCACAGAGGTTGAGCCTACAGAAGCCATAGAAAAATCAAAATACCTCAATCGGATGGATGAGGCCTACAAAGTCCTTTGCATGAACATCTCCCCTAAGATTCTTTTCCATATTTTTTCTTGCAAAAATCCCAATGAGGTTTGGACCACCATGAAAGGACTATTTGGCAAGAAATACAAGATGAAAGGCCACATGCTCGAAGTGGAGCTTCTCTCTTTGGATCCACGAAGCTTTGACAATATAAAATATTTTTTCACAAGATACAAGGATTTGCTGCTGCAACCCAAGGGTTACGGGGTTGATAAATCTAAGGAGGAAAAATGGATGGTTTTATCCATCCTCTCCAAGCTTGGATTGGAATACTCTGTATTTGTCTCCACATTTCATTCAGTGAGGCTCACCTCTGGTAAGAACTGGACCATGTTGACTCTTGATGCTTTTATTGAATCTTTGTCTCAGGAACAAGATAGGCTCATCAGTATGGGAAAAATCAAGGGCTCCAAGGCACATGCTCTTGTTGTGCATGATGGAAGTCATAACCCAAAACAGAGATCTAAATCCAAAGATAAAGGAAAGGCACATGCGAATCCAAATAAGGAAGGGAACACCAAACCCTTCAATGATTCCTTTGGATCCAAAGGTGAAAAGGGGAAGAAATGGAACAAATGCACATACTGTTAGAAAGGATTCCATCCATAATCCTTATGCATGAAGAAGCAAATAGATGAGATGACCCAGATACCTCAGAAGCATAGCCTTGGGGATCACATTCTAGAGGGCGCCAAGAAGAAGCCTAAATATCATGCTCCCGGGAAAGGTAACTCTAGCCATGCTTTGATTGCCATTAATTCATCTCCCTATGCATGGATTGTAAATTCGGGTGCATCTCACCACATGACTGCCACCAAGGAAACCTTTTCTTCATTGGATGCATGCAAAGGTACTCCTATACTCATGGGGGATGATTCTCCTATTGATATCACTGGGAAGGGAAGAATTGAACTCAATCATGGTAGCTTTGACCATGTGCTACATGTTCCAAAACTCTTGGTGAATCTTCTCTCCATCTACAGATTACACATTCTGGCACCGAAAAGAGAGTTGAATTCACTCCTAATGCTATGAATATCTTTGACATACAAATCAACTCTAAGGTTGCCACTGGTGAGGTAAATCACAGATCCATGCTTTACACCTTTTCTGAATTCATTGAAACAGATTCTTCCTTATTACTTACGCATGTTGATGATAGTCGTAGGTTATGCCATGAAAGGTTTGGTCATCTTAGTTGCAGATACATGCAGCAACACTAAAAGCAGGGAATGGTCATTGGCTTGCCCAAAATTCATTTTTCCAAAGGAGTTTGTCAAGGATGTGTTCTTGGAAAACATCCTCAAAAGAAGTTTAAAAAAGGGAAGTCTCAAAGGGCCTCGTCTCCCTTGGAGCTCATAAATAGTGATTTTATGGGATCCTTTCATCATCTGTCCATTAACAAGGTGAGGTATGTTCTTACATTTATTGATGATTTCTCATGATATACTTGGGTATATTTTCTCAGGCAGAAATCCAATTTTTTTGAGCATCTAAAAGACTTCAAAGAACTTGCAAAGAATCAGTCCATGATAAAGATCAAAATCCTCCGCATAGGCAATGGGGGGGAATATGTGAACAGGAATGTTCAACATATTTGTTCAGAGGCAGGTATACAATTGCAACATACAATACCATACACTCCACAGTAGAATGGAGTGGGTAAGCGGAAGAAGAGATCCCTTAAAGAGATGGCTTCTTACATGTTGCATGCAAGGTCTCTTCCTTCTAAAATATGGACTGAGGCACTTAACTATGCCAACTACATACAGAACATATCTCCTAACAGATATGCCAAGGACATGAATCCTTTTGAGGCATGGAGCGCTTGCAAACCGGAAGTCACCCACTTTCGAATATTTGGATCACATGCATGGGACTGCATACCCTCTGAAAAGAGGAAAGCATTAGATCCTCAGAGCACTACATGCATCTTCGTGGGATATTCCAATGATGTGAAGGGTTACAGGTTGATTTATCCCTCTACAGACAAGCTCTTTATTGAGCAAAGTGTTCATTTTGAGGAAATCCCCTTGCATGCACCATTGGAGTCTCATGCAGAGACTTGTGTTCCTCTACCTACACCACACATCCGTGATGATGAGTCCACTTATTTAGATCATGATTCAGATTTGAGTTCTAAATTTTATGGAGAACATGAGCATGAATATGTTGATCCACCTCCTTTCTCCCCTGAGAGAATAAGGAACTTCAGAGAGATATATGCATAGACAACTCCACAGGATGCAGGTGACCTTATGGGGGATCCAATGGATCTGAGGACACCGTCCCATTTTGAGGAGCCTTCTCATGCATTCACAGCAACCGAAGCAGTGAATCCCATGCATTGTTACATGGTTCTCTCTTCAGACCCGCACTCCTATGCATAGGATGCAGGGAATCCCCTCTAGGAAGCTGCTATGTAGGATGAGTACAACTCTCTCCTCGAGAATCAGAATTGGGATCTGGTGCCAATTCCTCCAGACAAGAAGCTTGTCAGATGCAGATGGGTCTACAAGACCAAGAAGGCAGCAGATGGACAAATCAATAGATACAAATCTAGGCTAGTTGCCAAAGGTTTTTAGCATGTTCAAGGGTTAGACTATGATGAGACCTTTGCTCCAATAGAAAAGATGGATTCCATTCAATTGGCACTTTCCATCGCTGCATCTAGGAGGTGGGAATTCCATCAGATGGATGTGAAGAATGCATTTCTTCACAGTGATCTCTTTGACAATATCTACATGGAGCAGCCACAAGGATTCATACAAGATGTACTCCTACCTATTGTCCCAAAACTTTGTATGGTGTACGTCAGATCCGAATGTATACATGCTTAAGACAACTAAGTCACATCTGCTACTAATTTTATATGTGGATCATTTGTTGATCTCTGGTAGCTCGACTTCATCACTTGATACAGTCAAGAGGATTCTGCATGACAGGTTTTTGATGACGGACATGGGTCCATTACATTTCTTCCTTGGTCTTGAAATCAATCATGATGCCTCAGGCATCAAACTATCTCAGGCCATGTATGATCGAGATCTTATAGGGCGATTCCATATGAAAAACCGCAAGTATGGAACGGCTTTTTTCCTATCTAGGGTCAAACTTGAGGATGGCAGGGACACTCCATTGGTTGACAGCACTCTGTACAGGAAGCTAGTGGGGAGCTTGTTGTCTCTTACAAACTCTAGACCATACCTCTCGTATGCAGTTGGGGTAGTCTCTCGGTTCATGCAGGAGCCACATGAGATACATTGGAAGGCCTCCAAGAAGATCCTTCGATACGTACATGGCACCATCACCTTTGGGATTCACTATGCAGCAGATTCTGCATTGGATCTCATAGGATTCACTGATTCTGACTGGGTTGGAAATAACATTGATCGCAAGTCCACATTTGGGTACTCACTCAGTCTAGGTTCAAGGCCAACTTGTTGGTCGAGAAAGAAGTAGGCTGCTATTGCTCTATCTTCATCTAAGGCTGGATACAGAGGGGTAATCAGCATAACTGTTCAGGCTTTGTGGCTACAAAATTTTCTCACTGAGTTGGGCATCCAGTTCCACTGGACTATTGTCATCTGGTGCGACAACGAGAGCACTCTAAAGTTCTGCAAAGATCCAGTACAGAGGCAGCAGACGAAGCACATAGAGATCCAGATGCACTATATCAGATATTTGGAGCATGAGTGGATCATCGACTTGCAGTTCTGTCCTTCAGCTGAGCAGACTACCGATATCTTCTCCAAGACCTTCACTGCGTAGAAGTTCCACTCTCTGCGTGATCATCTTAGAGTGAAGGACACAGTTGCCTAACAACTTCCTTTTTCTTCTTTTTCTACATTGTATCTTGAGGGGGGGGTTTTCCCATGAGCTTTTCCCTCTTTTCTTAATTTATTTCAGTGTTCATTAGTTGCATTGTTTTTGGGTGACCTATTATGGCCTTATTTTTAGGGGCCCTTTCTTTATTACCATATCGTAGTGTTCAGGGGGTGTGTTGGAGACCCGTGAAGGCTCAGTTTCCTCTGTAACTGGCAGCCTTGGTGTCGGTTCACTCCGTAACTGATGACATGCATCAGTTCTCTTTAGACTGTCACTATGGCATGTTTCTTATTTTCTTCTAATCCGGATAGCTATTATGTATTGTAATCTTTTACACACATCAGTACATAATTATTCATTCCTTCTCTTTGTTTTTCTTTATTTTTCTGTTTTGCAAGTTGTGTTCTCTCTTACTAGCTAGACTTTCTATGCAGGTGTTCAATACTCATCTACACAATAAAGAATTATGTGCCAAGAGTATGTGGCGTGCTCGATTTTAGAATAGCATGTGGAATTATAAATTTATTAAAGAAAAATATATAAAGTAATCTTCTATTTATCAGTGGATTTGTGATCCTCTTCTGAACTATCACATGGCTTCTATTATATGGAGTTTTTAAAAAAGATATCCTATATTGAGCAGTCATTTCCACTTGAAGGTTGGTCGAGGTTTGGAGGTATTTTTGGGTGTAGATCCTATTGTAAGCCTTTTGGGTCCAACTACATCTTATCAACATATTTGATTTCTGAACTTCATAAATAGAACCTCTTGGTTTTAGCGCAGGTTAAAAACAATTAGTGTTTAAATGATGGTTAATGGTTATCTACTCAGAATTTGAATCTCCCTTTATCAGTGGCTAAGGAGTGGAATATCTATACTCTACATTTGTCTCAGGCTAGCATTTTGTTGAATGATCGACGTGATAGCATTGTTTGGGACAAAAACAAAACAAATGGTGATGCCATAGATAAATAGGCATATTATTCAACGTTGGAATATTGGGACGATTATGTTCCAAAGTGGTGGGAAAATATTCGATGTCGTAGGAATATTGCTCTAAAAATTAAGTGTTTTAGTTGGATCGTCTTGAAAAATAAAATATTAACATGGGATAATTTACAAAAAAAAAAGGTTTTTTTATGTGGACTCGGGCTTTGTTGTCTATGCAAGAAGGACATTGAATTTGTCTTTCATTATTCTGTCAATGCTCTTTCTTCAGCTCTGTTTGGGCAAAGTTGTGTAGTATTTTATCTATCTAGGTTCCGTGTCGGTGGACTAATCTTAAGGACATATTGTTAAGATGGCTCAATCTGAACGTAAGTTATCAGGATCTCACTTTCTTTATTTTCTGGGAATTATGGAAGGTGTGTAATCTAGCGATATTTGAATATTTTAAGCCGTCCTTAAAAAAAATTTGTTTTAATATTGTTGCTACTTTGAAAGAATGGAAAAAATGTGAAAATGTGAAGGTTCCAAATATATATGTGAGGCGTCAACAAGAAGATGGCTTATCTGATAGAGCTCAAAGAGATGGATGGTGTGTAGCTAGTATGATCTTGCATTTGAGGAGGAATGATTCTATTAGACTTATTATGGGATATGAAAAAAGCACAAATAGTCTTACATAACTCTTTTTTTACGGGGTTTTCTTTGGTTTGCTAGAAAAGGAGGTATTTTGGGTTTAAGGGTTGTTAGAGATTCCAAAGTCGTTATTGACTTGTTTAATGATCAAAATTCTATACAGTCTCTGAACTTGTCATATTGGATGAAGAGCCTCCAGAATTTGATTCATCATTTTTCTTTCATCTCATTCAATCCCATTTATACCATATTAAATCAAGAGGTTGATGTCATCTATAAAGATGCAATTGGAGAAACGCATGGCTGCTTTTTTTCAGAATTTCTGGAGGAAGAACTTATTCAATATGGTTCTTATTATGTATTTTGAGGTCATATATGTCAAGTTTATAGTATGGGTAATATACTTAAGTTTTATTGTTATGTGTTATCAGTTCAGCTTCTGATGGCATGTTTCTTCCAACTATAAATCATTTTGATCTAGGTGATGGGTCTCGTCGTTCTATAAACAGTTTAATTGTGGATATTTTTGGTCTGTAGCTTTACTTGGGAAAAAGGATTTGTATACGTAACTTTGATTTTTCCTATCAATAACAAGCTGCATGTTTTTTTTCTTTTGAAAAACCTAACAATTAGGTAAAGAGACGAGGAGCATATAATGTTTACATTACACCGTAGCAAGGTAAAGAGACGAGGAGCATATTAATGTTTACATTACAGTCCTTACTAGATGGAAAAAAATCATTTCTACACACTAAATATATGTAACCATTAATTTTCTTTTGCCCAACTAGTTGTAATAATTTGTGTTGTTTCGATGGTGAATGCTCGTATATATAATATATAATATGTGAATGCTCGAAGTCAAGTCCTTCTTGACATCTAATTATAGAGAATCCCTAAATACCTATATATTTTTAACTTCAAAAATATCTCTAAATCTTTATATAATAAGTACTATGTTTCTTTTAATTTCTAAAATTTAAATATTTTTAATACAATTTTATATAGTATAATATTACTTAATTAATTAATCTTCATAGTAAAAATATACTTAATTAATTGACTATAGTAGAGGGAAGTCTATTTATAAAGAGTGAGCATTGTTATAACCTATATATAATAATATTTCTCCCATATACATTCATTTAATTAGTTTAGAATCAATTTTCATTTATGTAGGCTTGGGTCAATTTTCATTTCAAAAAAACCCTTGTCTAGATATGCTTGGGTTCTAGTTGTTGTTGCACACGAGTCTGTGACTCAACTTGGAAATGGATCCTCTTGGGACAAAGAAATCCCCCCATTTCCTTCCAATTTGGAACCCTCTTCAACTCATATGGATAATCATTCGACCAATGATATACATCATAGACCTCTATCTACAACAACTGATAGCATGTAAGTAATGAAACGAACAAAAGCACATCATTAAAACCCCATGCAATCGGGTGGATCAATGGAGGAAAATATTGCAAGAGGAAACTACCACTGGATTCAATGGTGTACTTGGGGGGTTCACTTTGTGATCCTATGACATAGCAGGTGTGATCATAAGATATTAAAGAATACCCTTGATTTTATTACATACTAAGGAATTCCTTCAAAAAAACATTTTGTTGAACCCCCCTCCCAATACACCTTTCTAATTAAAAAACCCCTATTTTCACTAGATATCCTATATATCCATTTTTTTCATTAAATTTTTAATACCCATTTTTAATTTTTACCCTTAGTATGATGGCATGGAACAACTCTTATAAACCCTACATACCTTGTAGGGTGAAATATGAAGGGTCAGTGCAAGAAGATGAGGGGCCTTTAAGATGCAATCCTAGTTTTCAAAGACAACATCATGTTACCAAAAAATACATCAACCTGAGCCTGACATAGCACTTGGTATGGTTCAACCCGAGCCTGACATGTCATGGAACATGTAGGATAGGAAGCAAAATCGCGTATGCATTATATAACTACAAAACGCGCTCGTGATATGTAGTTATAAAACGCGTGTACGATTTGTAAATCATAAAAAAAAATTAAATACACAGTCCCGAACCCACAACCCATTTTCACAATCAGGAACGCAAATTCGACTGGCCATTGGAGCGTTTGGAGCGAGACCAGTGCTTGGGATTGTTACAGGAGCTGATTCAGGTTGAGGGGAGGAGATTTCACTCGTGCATTGTCATCCAACAAGGTAATTCAATCACCCAATGCACTTTTTTTGTCAATTTTTACCCTATAATTGTATGTATGATATACAAATGCACTTCCCTCCTATCTTTTTTAATTCTCAAGAGCAATAAGCAACATGTTCGTTTCTTCTTTGGTGTAGCACTTCTTATGTATTCTATTAACTTCAAAAGTATTCATAAGCAACATGCTTGTTTCTTCCTATTATATTCTTTTGGTGCTTTCTCTCTTTTATTGATTCAAGCTTCCCATGAACCAAATGCGATACACATCTCGTTTCACACCCAAATTGAGTGGACCACACATTTACTATAATAAAAATGGTATTTAAGTGATGTAATGAATGATTGACAAAATTTGAAATGTTCTGCATAATAGTTTAATATAAATATAAGTAATAATGTTCATTACCTAATGGACTAGTGGACAATGTGGTGTGGGTACTTTAACTTTTATCTCTCTTCCTAACAACCCCTAAAACAAAAAACCAGAAAAATATATTAGTATACAAAAATCAAACTAAATCATTATAACTATTATACATCTAATTTTATTTTCATAATATCATCATAGGTTTTCTCAGCATTAATTCCCTCATTATTATTGCTTTTCTCCAGCATAAAATAAATAAAAACATTAATGTATAAGAAAAAATCAAGTGTGAATTAATTTTATAAATAATCAACATTCAAAATATGACAATTTTAATTACCTTGGTATTGGTCTCAATACTTTGTGATTGTGCCATATACATTCTCGCTGTNGTAGTTAGCAAAATGTATTTAGAGTTATTGCACATCATGTTGTTTAAGTTTATTTTGATATGTTTTACATTTATAATGTCATGATGTTTTGAGTAAAGCCCGTGATATTTTATTAGGTAAACACTATTTGTGCATGTGATTGGTTTGTTGTAGACAAAATTGGACTTGTGCTTAAGTTAGTTTTTCATATTTTGTTATGCATATTATTTTAAATGATAATATATACTTGTTGGTAGCAACCCACTTATTGCAAAGGCATGTTAAACACAGTTTATTTTGATGGGGTTTCGCAAATTTTTGTTATCTAGCTTATGCTTTTGAATTAGTTATGTGGTGACATTTTATTTACTATTATATAGGTCTATGTGATGGTTGGATGTTATGAAGATAATTGGATTTAGATGCATTTACATTTTCGATTTTGAAGAGATGTCATTATATACCATGTATACGTTTCTAATTATTTTCTTATTGATTTTTTTATTGCAGTTGCGGCTATGGACCCCAATGCGGAAATATTGATTGAGCTTACCCAGTTGAGAGGGTTGAGTACTGCTTTTAGTGGTGGTGACAGAATTTGGCATTCACTTGCATCCACATTGGATGCAATTGTTGAGATCATCACATTGTCAAACAACGTACTATATGATATTACTTCATATAGAGAAAGAAAAAGACGTGGGTACGCTGATGGGCTTAGCTACAATGCAATAAAAAAGTTGAAAATCACCAAGGTGCATATATTTTCATTGTTTAGGGACCCTCGCACGGGGAAAATCCCAAATGCAAACAGGCCACATATCTCTATCGAGTGGTGCACATATCAACCATTTTTTGATAACTGGATGGATAGATGGTATATGGTTTTTGATATGCCACCACACAACAACAGGGAAATCCCGTTGTACTTCCTTCAGAAGATGTATGTAGAGTTTGTGTTGGGAAAACACGTAAACTATTTTGATATGTTGCAGTTTCAGGGGATCGGTTGGGGGATGCCCCAAAACCGACCCAATGCCAGGCTTCGAGACGTTGATCACCCTATCCCTGCACCTCGCAAGCAGTTGCCTGGGCCAGATGTCCCACCTGTACATCATGTGATTGCACAGACACGTGAGGCATTTTTGAGTTTGGCACGGGCTGTTGTTCGCCATATCACTATGGTTCAGCATATGGGTGAGGATGGGACATCTGTCCCTGGTGTGGTACATACACCAGGCCCTCATGGTGCAGGACCATCTTCTGGTGCAGTACCACCCACTAGTGTAGGACCATCTACTGCAACACCATCTACTAGTGCAGCACCATCAGCACATTCCCAGCCCACTTTTGAGCCTTATGAGTGCACATCGTGTGGTCATCCATGCTATGGTCTTTCGTCAGATGTTGTCTTCAGTGGGTTTTTGAGTGATGTATGTATATGGTTAATTGTAATAAATTCTTCATTTATTTTCCTCTTTGTACACATATGTATAGTTTGAGCTAATATATTAACTTTGTGAACTTGCAGCTGATGCTTTATGCCGGAAGTGATGCCCCAGAGTATCATGTCCCACACTCTACACAGGGGCAGGACATTCCATCCATTGATCCCGTATCTCACACCGAGGTAAACATTTTAAAATTTCAGTTTTTTAATACTTGTTAAATTGTTAATTTCCACATACTGTACATGTTAGTTCACTAATGTTATCTACGGTCTAATATTTACAATTATTAAACTTGTAGATGCCGGATACTTCATGGGGCAAAGCAGTGATGGAGGTAGGATCCATATCTGGGCAGATGCCAGATCCTACACAAGGGGAAGCAGTGATGGAGGTAAACATTTTAAACATTTAAAAAATGTCATTTTTTAAATACATGTATGTCCGTTGAATCATCCATGTCTAGCTACATGAACTCTTGTTGACTATAGGCTGGTACTGAAACACCTGGACCACTTCCTGGAGTTGTATCTCCTTATAGGCCATATGTGAACAAGGGCCTAGTCTATATGAGACGGCCTACCCCTAGAAAGAGTGAAGTTGTCCGTGACCATGGAGATACTGATACCATGGTAATTTTTATATCCTTCGATGATATTTCTTGGTTAACTTGAAATCCAGTGCATAAAATATTTTGTTAATGTTTGATTTGCATGTTTACTGCATCAGGAGCCAGAGTTCAATGTTGAAAACCTTGCAGGGATGGTTGATGTAGCAGTCAGTGCTGCATCTACAATGGAAACAAGGCACACAGAGGTACAACTATTTGAACATGATATAGACATATTGTGTTATTGTTGTCTATTGTTTATTCATGCACATTTCTAACTATTTCAAGATTTGGTGATTGTAGCCACCACCACCACCAAGTCCTGCCCCCTCTGGTTTGACCATGGATGCAACCATCATTCATGTTCAACCAACAGCTCCATCTACTACACAAGAAACCCAATCCC
>LPNX010730020.1:324936-345258 GCA_001517045.1 Pseudotsuga menziesii | reverse complement strand
ATGAACATGGCGATGTTGATGATGATGATCGATGATCAATGATCATGGTGATGATGATGAAGATGAATATGAAGATAATGACGATGATGATCATGTTGATGATGATGTTGATGATGACGATGGTGATGATGATGTTCATGATGTTGATGGTGATGATGATGATCATGTTGATGATGATGATGATGAAGTTGAAGATGATGGCGATGATGATGGTGATGATGATGATCATGTTGATGATGATGATGATGAAGGTGATGATGATGATGAGAATGATGACGATGATGTTCATGATGTTAATGGTGAGGATGAGGATGAGGATGTTCATGATGTTGTTGGAGATGATGATGATGAGGATGATGATGATGATGATGATGATGATGATGATTATGAGGATGATGATGATGAATGATGATGATGTTGATGATGATGATGATGATGATGTTCATGATGTTGATGGTGATGATGATGAGGATGATGATGACTATGTTCATGATGTTGATGGTGATGATGATGATGATGATGATGATGGAAATGATGGCAATGGTGATGATGATGATGATGACGATGGTGATGATGATGATGATGATGATGAAGATGATGGTGATGATGATGAGGATGAGGATGATGATGATGATGTTCATGATGTTGATGGTGATGATTATGATAAGGATGATGACGGTGATGATGATGGTGATGATGATGACAATGACGACGATGGTGATAATGTTGTTGATGATGATGATGATGATGGCAATGATGGCAATGGTGATGATGATGATGATGACGATGGTGATGATGAAGGTGATGATGGTGAAGATGATGATGATGAAGATGGACATGATGAAGATGATAATGATGATCATGGCGATGTTGATGATGATAATGATGGTGATGGTGATGTTGATGATGAGGAAGGTGATGATGAGGAGGAGGATGATGATGATGATGATGACAATGATGGTGATGACGACGATGTTCATGATGATGATGACGATGATGGTGATGATGATGTTCATGATGTTGATGGTGATGATGATGATCATGTTGATGATGATGATGATGATGATGGTGATGATGAAGCTGATGATGACGATGAGGATGAGGATGATGATAATGATGATGAGGATAATGATGATGACGATGGTGATGATGATGATGATGATGAGGAAGGTGATGATGATGATGATGATGAAGATGAATATGAAGGTAATGAAGATGATGATCATGTTGATGATGATGATGAAGATGATGAGGAAGGTGATGATGATGATGATGTTGATGATGATGATGGTGATGATCATGTTCATGATGTTGATGGTGATGATGATGTTCATGAAGTTGAAGATGATGATCATGTTAATGATGATGATGATGATGATGATTAAGTTGAAGATGATGAAGAAGATGAAAATGATGATGAATGCTATTTTTGGTTTTACATAACGTGCACGCGATTTGTATGCACATAACGCGCTCATGTTTTGTTTATATATAATGCGTACACATTTTGTTTAGTTAAATAACACTCGCATTTTGTTTAAATTCAAAAATTTATTCCCTCCAAATGATAAGGCCGAGCCTCCACCCATGCTTTCATGGAATTCCTATGCCTATGTGTCTGTTTTGTACTTTTCTTCAGATTCAACATGCCTGTGCCTTGGAGAATGATAAACCATGGCAAATTCAGCATTATATCCATATTTTCAATATGCTCGTGTTTAGCGGTTCGTCTGATTATGCTGCACACCTCCATTTTTTATGAGATTTTAGAAACAGATATGGTTTTTTTTGCAGATTCTAAATATGTAAATTTTAACAAGAATACATAATTTTTTTTATTTTTTTCTTATTTATCTTCAATCATCACTCCTCAACTCAAAAAACACACTGGTACTGTTTCATCCATATCTCTTTCGTTTCTCAACCATTTAAAAAAAAATTATATGGTGCACTAAAGAACACCAACCTCTACATGCTATAAAAAACCCATTTCCAAATAATTGCATTAAGACATTCAAATGCTGCACCCACAATTGACGTACCGTTTTCGAGGTTTGATCTCTTAGATAATTAAAAAAAAATTAAAAAATATTATTTTTATTATTGGAAAAATAGTCGTGCACTATTCCTATGTGTTCTCTATACGTATACCGGTTTTCGTAAGTTTATTCCATCATTTAGACACTCATACGTTGCACCCACAAAAACATATACCTTATAATTTGTCCAAAAAATAAAGTGCCCATTAAAATTTATCTAACTTTATATAGTTAACAACATTTTCAATAGAAAAAAATATATATATTTGGAAAGGTCATTCAATTTCCTACATTTCTTGTTTTTCACTGATCGCAAGATTCATTGTGTAAGTGTCTCAAAATATCCATTCAAGTTGATGGATGCCTATTTTTTGAGTTTTGTATTGCATCTAACGTGCCAAAAGAGACCCTCAACTTCTTGCACACACCCTAAAATCTTAGTGAAAGTATATATTTCTAGATGGGAAACAACCCCTTGAACATAGGACAATTTCATACGTCGTCATTCCAATCGACTTCACACCATACTTATTTATAAATCATACTTTCTCAAACACCACTCTTAACTCGAGATGCAATTGGATTCACACTACCTTTAAACATAAATCATACGTATTCAAAAACTAATATGTCTGCACACATATTTAGATTCAGACCCACTTTAGACATAGAGTACCAATTCAAGCCCACCAATAACCTATTCAAGCCCCTAAATAAATTATTATAAGCCCCTAATACTATATGATTTTTATATATTAAAAATACCCCTTGACCCTTATATAGTATACAATATATTGCTTCCATTTTTTAGAGTATTGGGTTAATCCATAAAGATGGGTAACACTTTTGGCAAAAAATGAAGGTGAAAATTCATTCTTTTACTGATTTCTTAAATTGAACCTCTCAAAACTCTTATTTGCCACATGAATTCTGAGATGTAACAAAAAGACAAATTGTAGGGAATTATGTTGTCGCTTCATGATTTGTTTTTGAAAATTTAGTAATATAATTTAATATGTCACAATTTCATTTAATGATAGAATTGTCCTTGTAAATTTTAGACAAAGTTAACAAGTGACTCGTGTACATGTGAAATAATTTTGTGATAAATGCACTAGACGTATATATTTTTTCGTAATTTTTTCTTCTAAAAATTACATTTTTTATTAACTTTTTGAAAGTGACCAGTAACAATTTTAATCACATTTTGTAAAGACCTATGTGCACGTAAAATATTTTTTTACTATTTAGAAAATGAAAAATAAAAAATACCCTTTTGAAGAGGACTTGTTTCTCTCGAACGTATGTATTGATTGAACTTTTTGTATTGAAGTTGTGGACATGGTTTTCAATATTAAGTTTGAAAACATTTTTATTTAAATATCATACGAACTACAAAACATGTAAATTATATGTCAATGGAAAGATGATTCGTCGCCTAATTTATAGGTATGAAGTCCACCACCTAAGATACACACTAAGACATATTTCATGCCTAGTGAAGAAGGCATACATTTTCAAAATACAAAAAAGGCTAAAATACTTTATTTTATTCCGTCGATAAAGCTATTAGCTCGATTGAGGTGTTTAAACCCTCGATCAAGGTTTTTGTATGTATTTTTAAATACCTCAATCGAGGGTTTAACTGTGGTTAGCACAAAATCTCAATTTATCTATTTAATTTAAATATCTAAATCAAGAGATGTAGCTCGATTGATCTCCCGAGATTTATGAAACATCAAATTTGATGAACACGAATTGTAATGCTGAAAATATTGTAATAATATCCACATCTTATTTGAAAGAAAATAATTCCTATAGAGGACATGTTATGTGGTTTATGGCATTATTTAAATCTACATTGTTCATTAAAGAGTTCATTAGTTTAGAACATGGGCCTTATTTTATTTCCTTAACTATGATTTTAATTACTTAAGACACCAATCCTCATAGAAAAAGACTTCATGATGGTATCCTTATCCCACATGGAGGGAGACGTTGTGATGTGTGATATCAACAAATTATGTTTATGGGTGTGTGGAAGATAATCATATCAACAAATTATGATTTTATTTACTTAAGACACCAATCCTCATAGAAAAAGACTTCATGATGGTATCCATATCCCACATGGAGGGAAAAGTTGTGATGTGTGATATCAACAAATTATGTTTATGGGTGTGTGGAAGATAATGAAGGTATCTTCTAACACATTAAATGCAATAGAAAACTGAAAAATAGGCATCCCTCAACTTACATTAATATTTTGAGACACATACACAATGAAGCATGCGATGAGTAAAAAACATGAAAGGTAGGAAATTGAATGATGTTTAAATTTCTTGTATTGAAAATATGCTTAACAAACAATTTCTATTTTTGGAACAAGTGATAAGGTATATGATTTTGTGGGTGCAACATTTGAGTGCCTAAATGATGGAATCAACTTACGAATACTGGTATACATATAGAGAACAACTAGTTCTAGTGCACAACTATTTTTCCAACACTACAACAAAATACCATTTTGGGGGCGGTTTTGTCTTGCGGTAGTTTTGCTAAACCTCCATCCCCCCTAACAAAAAAATAGTTTTTTAGGTATTTGGGCGTAGTTCTTAAACCCCCCCTTGAAAAGTCCTGATAATTGGACTTTTGGGGACGGTTTTTAAACCCCTCCGCCCGCTAAAAGTCCAATTCTCATGACTTTTGAGGGGGGGTTAGAAAGACACCCCCTAGAGGTGTTTTTTTAAGGCAGTTTTAGAAACCTCCCCCCCCCCCAAAAAAAGTCACGAGAATTAGACTTTTGGGGGCGGTTGTTTTAAAAAAAACCCCAAAAGTTCAACTCATGACTTTTGGAGGGGTTTTTTTAAATACCCTCCCCCCTAAAGACATTTTCAAGGAAGTTTTACATTGCGGGGATTTTGCTAACCCCCCCCAAGTCCTGAGAATTGATCTTTTTGGATGGTTTTTAAACCCCCCCCCCCCCCCCCAAAAAAAAAAAAAGTCCAATTCTCAGGACTTTTGGGGGCAGTGTTTAAACCCCCCCCTAAAAGTCCAATGAGACTTTTTTTTTTCGTGGGGGGGTTTGGAAAGACCCCCCCCTCCCGCCAAAATGGGGGGGTTGGAAATACCTCCCCCACCCCCCAACAAAATTCCAACATGATTTTTTTTTTGGGGGGGAGGGGGGTTTGGAAACATGCCCCCCCAAGTCGAGGGTTTTTTAAAGACCCCTTCCCCCATAAAAGTCTTGATGAAATTTTTTGGGGGGCTTTGGAGATACCCCCCTAAAGGTTTTTTTAGGTAGTTTTTAAACCCCCTCCCCACAAAGTAATGATAAATGAACTATTAGGGGCGGTTCTTTTAAAGTTGCCCCCAAAATTCATAATAATTTGACTTTTGGGGGAAGTTGTTTGAAAGCCACCCCCAAATGGCGTGATAATTGGGAATTTGGGGGCGGTTGTTTTAAAGTAGCCCCCAAAAGTTATGCGAATTTGGACTTTTGGGGGAGGTTGTGATAAATCCTCCCTTAAAAGTCCAATTTTCATGATTTGTTTTTTAGGGGGGGTTGACTCGAACCTCCCTTAAAAGTCATGAGAATTTGGAATTTTGGGGGTGATGGTTATATCTCATTTGAAAATCCCACAACATATCCCATGCATGGGAAATCGTTGGCATGTGATTGAGATGTGGTATCATGTTTTAAGGTTTAGTACACCAAGGATGGTTCTCATGACCTAATTCATGTTACAGGGTGAAGATCCAAAGTTTTAGTCTATAATGTGTAGCTTTTGGGTTTTACATAGGCCATCCATGAGGCCATATAGATGGCATATTCCGTATTAAACCCATCGATGTAGACTAGCGTCCTTCACACACAAGGATTCAAAATTGGCACATGCCACCATGAACCTAACTAAATGCCCAACATCATGGACAACCACTAGTTTAGCTAAGCCCTTGGGATTAAATGGCCCCTACTTACCTATAATTGATCCATAGGTACCATTAATTTCCCCTATTTTACCCATGATTGACCCCTAATTATCCCATAATTGACACCTTATTAACTCATAATTACCACGTCTCATTACCCAAAAATTACCCTAAATTACTGATAATTGACGACAAATTATCACTAATTAACCCCTATTTACCCTTCATTTACCCCTAATTACCCATAAATGACCCATAACTTTGTGTAGGGCCCGAGTCGATTAGATAGGCCTTATAAAGGGAATTTTTGGCTTATGAGTGGGATATAGAGGAAATTTTGGGATGTATAACACCATGATTAATTTTTTACAACCAGGCCATGGCTTGAGATAAAATTATCAGGCCTAGTTTCTTATAGTTTCCTCTAGGTCTCATGGGTCATGTGTAGCACCCCAAATGACACAGATGCCATAGAAAGGAAATGTATTTTTGGCATTGGACCACTGAATGGGAAATGAGAACCACACTTAACACCCTGAATATTTCAATTAATGAGCACCATATCACTCTCACATGCCAAGGTATGGTGGCTTGAGGCCCCATATATGGCCCATGAGCCTCAAAGATAAATGTTATGGCAAAACAACCTATATCTTGGTACCAGACCATGTATTAGGCACTAAAACTAACCTCGAAAGTGGAGAACCTCAAAATCATCACCATAATGCACTCCTAGGGTGAGATTTCCTACTAATTTCTTGTGTGGTTGTTGTGGTCCCACACATGGCCCGTGAGCTCTAAAAAACGTGTTATCACTACAACAAATCCTGGAATTAGCTCCATTTTAGTATAATTTTTTTTTACATTGAGTGGCCAAACTAGACTCTAAATGGGACGGGCCATGGACAAAACTTAAAGCATCTCAAAAATGTCTTTTTTTCTTCCTAAATAGAATCCTTTATGACATCCAAAATAGCATCTATTTTTTTTCCTTCAAGAATAACATCCAACTTTGCTTCCTAAACAATGTCGATGTTTGCTTCTTAAATAAAATCCTATTTTGCTTCCTAGCAAGTGTCCTCTTGTGATTCTTAAATGGCATCCCCGTTAGCAGCATATTTGCATCCTTAATAGCACCATGTTAGCATCCAAATTAGCATACAATATTGCATCCATTTTTGCTATCACTTTAACATCCCATTTTGTACCATGTTTTACTTCCAAATATGTGCCAATTTTTGCTTCCAAATTTGCACCAATTTTTTCTTCCCTTTTTGCATTGTGTTTTTCTACCAAAATGACGCCAAATATTTCTTCAATTGTTGCACCATATTTTGCTTCCTATGTAGTTCCATGTTTTGCATCCAAAGTAACGTCTTATTTTTCTACCATATCAATGCCATGTTTGGCTACATCATTAGAGCCACGTGTTGCATCCTTTTTAATGCCAAGCTTTGTGTACTATTTTCTACCATATCAACACCATGTTTGGATTCATCACTAGCACCATGTGTTGCATCCTTTTTAATGCCAAGTTTCGCATCTCTAATTTTTTGGTCACTAATTTAGTCATTTTTAGTAATTGTATATATGACTTTTGGTCATTTTGTTTGGTCACTTATCTCTTTTTTTTCTTAATGATTCAGTTTTTTTAACCGATATTATAATATCATTAGGGCATGGAGGAATCGAACCACCAACCTCCTGCTTGTAAGGCAGGCGCTCTTCCATTGAGCTAGAACCCTTTAAGAATTTGGGAACCTAACGTACATAGTCCTCTATAATAGTAAAAAGGATCAATACACAAATTTGAGTATCTAATGGTCGGCAAAGGATGATAGATCGTATAAGTTCACAATATATGATCAAGCAAGTTATGAAATCCATAAACCATTTCTAGGAATTTTGAACAAAGCTCAATAAATTGGCTTAATGGGATTGCAAAAATCACTATTGCCTAGAAACCGTAAGTGTACCAGTATATGAGACCTATCAACAACAATTATGTTAGTGTGGATGCCAAGGATATAGTAGATAAGCATGATCATTCTAGAGCCATGTATAAATGGAGAAATAAAGAGAATCAAAAGAGGATGATCAACCTAATAGCTGGTGCTTCACATGGATCCTATCCACCATGGGATGAGAAACATTCCTTCTTCTATCAAGCTAATGAGTATCCACAAGGGAAAATGATTAGGATATATTATGATGCCAATTAATAATGTTTATTCGCTTCCTAGGGTGGTGTTGCCATGCTTTCTCTAGGAGATCTACATGATCCCCAACAACATTAGATATAAGCATATTCATGGGGCCATAGAGTATAGGATGAGGTTGTATTTTTATATTTTTCTTTGGAAAACTAGGCAGGATTTGAAACATTGGGAGAAGGAATAGAATCATATATACTTAACAAACTACAATCATGACAGGGCATAGGAATATACTCTATAGTCATTGTGCATATGTTGGAAATGGGTATAACTACCTAACGACTATGAAAAACATCCATTTAAATATGAATGCAAAACCTTCCATGTCAGAGGAATACTTAATGGAAGTGAGCTTACTGTTTCTAACACAAAGAAAAAATAAGCTAGAAATGGAAGCTCCAAGGGAATACACATAACATTAGAACATAAAATAAACACCCTAAAGAATTTCCATCTAGATTTTGCACTGTAAAAAAGAATTCATTCATAATATAGACAAAATTGTTTGTGATCATAAAATAGGTCATATTTCACTTACCTATATCACAATGTTATTACTCTATTGGTCGCATTTCCATTTTGGTCACTACATAAAGATCTTGTCATGAAGAAATCCATAATCTTTAGAGTCCCATTATTATGAATTGGAAGATAATATCATATTTAAAGCATACAATGTCATGTTCAAACACTTGTTTCAATAATCATATATCATAATGAAAGAAATAGAACAAAAAATATTGATAAAATCAAGAAATTACCTTTGATGTCCCAATGCAAAACTTGGTTGATATGAAATTGCACACATTTCTTTATGAGCAACAACCTGCATCATACAACCGAATGTAGTCCTTAGATATTAAGAACCAGAGAAGTGTTGCATTATTGAATAATGAACAAGAATTTCGTTGAAATTTTGTGATTATTCTTAGTTATTGAGTAAGTTGCTATGGATTTTATATTGAGGGGAGTTAAAAAAATTGCATTGCGTGTTAAGATGAGGTGCTAGAATAAGTGACTCTCAATAATATATTATGATCCCTGATATATTATGTATTAATGTGTAATAAATATCATCAGTGTTAGTGACCAATCAAATTAATGAATAAAAATTAGTATTGGTAGTTAGGGATGGTCATGTAGAGTAAGTAATTAAACCACGATGAAAAGTTGCTGGAAACTGTATCAACTAACTTAATTAATATGTATTTCTACATCTCTTCTCTTTCATGAGTGTTCGATGTTAAATTCCAACTATCACTGCACTAAATAGCCTCAAGGAGACAACAATGACGGCTGAAGATACCCTCATTTTGAATATCAGTTTGTATTCTAGAATGTTAGTTGGACCTCTAACCCTTGCAAAAAAATAGATTATGTTTGCATACTTCCATCCATACACTCACTTCCAAAGTTGTTTGTTTTGTATATGAAATGGGATTGATCACAAAATTAGGACATAAGATCAATATATAAATAGATTATCATCCCAACAACATAATAAAGGAGAATAAACTAAAAACAAAATTGAAAGAATGCTTCATGAAGCAATGCTACAGGAATACCATAATCAACCTAAATCATCATCTCACAAACCTCTCATTAAGGAATTTAGAGAAATTTGAGGTCTTGGTCTCATCTAAATCAACGAGAAATGGAAAGCAATAAAATTGTGTCTTCTATATCAAAAGGTTGTGCTAGGAGAAATACAAACAACAAACCATTAAGAATAATGGTCAAGTGATATATAAGTCCTAAAATTAATTCAATATGGAATGATTACATGGGAAGGGACACCCTCTCCCCGTTAAAAACTTGAAAGCTGGTCAAAAAGTAATTTATTTAGCAATGCACTTACCTTACAATTATATCATGTATAGGAACATTAGTGACAAGTAAGCAATGCTTATAATTATTACATACATATCTGTATGTAAGGATATAAGTTGTAGTTATTATAGAAAGGAGAACACCAATCATTATAGTACCATTAAACTTTGTATTACATATGTTTCATTAACCAATTAAATTAGTATTACTAATGCAATAATTTTTATCCCGAAATCTAATTGTTTTCAAAATAAACTTATCACAACAGAAAGAACACATTAAATTCAAATGAAGGGGCCCGCATGGATATTAAATAGAGAGATACATGGGAAATGTGCACTCAAGTGAATTAAGAAAATCTCACAATTATTCATTTTGTTTTGTTTTCATCAAATTCTCTTAACTATTGGATGAACCCAAGTTGATTGAGAGTTGGCTCGAGTCTTCGGTTTAGGGTTGTGAGATCTTTCTAGAGGATTTTTTCGGGTACATTTCCAAGTGACCTAGGCATACCACACATCAGGAATAAAGGTCTTCCTTGATATTGATTCTTAAAAGCAAGTATACATTCCTGCCTATCCATCAGTAACTAATTACCTGGATTAAGTATACAAATATTTTGAGAAAAAAGTATACATTATTATATCCCTCTTATATACCAATAACCAATAACCAATTATCCCAATCCCTTGACTAAATAACCTGAAAAATAGCTATACATTTGCATAGTCCCCATCAAAAAAGAATCAACCAGATGCACATATATAAAAAGTGTCATTTTTACATAAAGATTTGACGAACCTAGTACTAACTCAAATAAATCCGCATAGAATGACATGAGCAATGGAAGAACCCAGACCAGTATGGTAGAAGAACTAAACCCATGGAAAAGGGATAACTTATAGGTGTCGGTATGGAACTAAAATATGACCTACAACCATCCAAAATAGTGGTTTTGAAGAATGGTATACTTTGATATCTTAGGGACGGTGTTTCAGGTAGAATTTGATGAGTAAATTCCAGGGTCCTGTTAGCAGTAAGCAACAACTTGAATTAAGTTTGTGAGCAAGAGAAGACAATTCAAGACACATTCCTATGACAAAAATTTAATACTATTGACTAGAGTCCAGAATTATCATTTACAATTCAAACATATAAATCATGTTTAAATCAAATCAAATGAACTGATGGATATAACATGCAAGGATAACTTTAATCATTGTCTTTTTTCCAAACATAAAACCACTGTTGGACATTTACTCGTCCTATTTTAGCTGCTGATGGGTAAACAAAGGAATATGCTACTACCAGATAGCCTATGGAGAATCTAAAAATGGATATGTGACTGAGCATGGAATGGATCCAGCTAAACATGTATCTGAATATGATTCTATAGGATGATCTATCGGTCCTACATATGTTGTAACCTTTTCTTATGTTTCCTTAGCTCCTGCCCCTGCTAAAACTCTTGAAATTCATCAATGGAACTATTAGCCAAACTAGCTCCCAAGTTTGAAAGCACGTATTCTGCCACCGTAATATGATCCTTTGTACCGATCCCATCAATAGTTCTTACATTGTCTACCAAGGATCAAGCCAAAATGACAAGTGGGTATCGAAAATGACCTTTATTGGACGATTAGCAACTAGCAGTGGCACTGAATAGAAGGAAAATAAATACCAGGTGATGCTTTGGGTCCTCCTATAGCTTATGGTAGACACTTTTTATGGATTTGTGAATCCCATGAATACTGGTCATTCTTTATATATGTAATTATATATAGGAAAATAAGAAATGAAAATTATATATACTATGAAATTTATCAAGCAATCAAAATGTAGAGTAGAAATACCATAGTGCCCTCAGTAGCGTTGAAACAAGGTGTCAAGGGGTAGGTAGCACCTAGGATTATTTTTCTATTGTAAATGGATCATGACCTTGCGGTGGGCCTCCCCCATTGTATTATATTGTTTTCTTCAATAATAAAGGATTGATGGCATTTGGATTGGGTTACAAACACTTGTGTTGTGGTTGTGTCTTGTTTCCATTGTGTTAATTGTATAATGGCTAAGTATCATGAGGCTTGAGTAAGAAAACACATTGTATAATTTTAAGTCATGGGAATATTGTTAGGTTCCACTGGTCTCAGCAAAGTGTAGCTTAGAATGGAGGTATGGGAAATCTCTAGGTGAAGGGACATAGCCTGCCGATGTGTAGCTTAGAGTGAAGGTATGGGAAATCTCTAGGTGAAGAGACATATTCTACTGAAAAGTAATCTTGTGTGTTCAATCCTTTGTATCCAAAGTCGAGCAATGTTGCATGTTATTAGGATGAAGCTTTGGGGTTCTAACAAAACACATCTAAACACTGCCAAGTTTTAGCCAAAGGCATCAATTGGCATTGATTCATTGGTGAAGTTGATGGATTGTTAAGCCATGTACCAGGGTACCATACTTGTTGGGCAATAGGGCAGACCCGGGTTTAATCCTTTTATGTCGCACCAACAAAGACCCACAGTGTTGGCCCTTTCAGCAACAACCTACGTGCAGGTTACAGTCTCACCCGAAACAGCTATGGGGTGCTCCAGAACCAGGTTTCTGCAAGTAGAGAGGGATATTACTATACCTTAGCCTTTAAAAAACTTATTAATTAACAATTACACAGCTTTGGCATTCACTCATATACAACTTCGCATATAGATAAACAACTGTGACTTGCTTAACCCGCTACGGGGAATTCACAGCGAAGCTTGTTATTAGCAGTGATCTAAGTTATCAAATGTATACAGTTATTAATGCATAAAAGACAATAGAAAAAGAAACAACACAAGAAACCACAACACCAGATATAACATGGTTCACCCCCAGTGTAGGGGTTACGTCCACAAACTGCGTTTTATTCAACGTGCTACAAAACCACAGTTTGATCTGTGCACTCAGCTGCAGATCCCTTCAGTCCTTATAAGCCGTGCACATAGCAGTAGGCCTCTGCGCACACAGCCGCAAATCTTTCCTTAATCTTCTTACAATCAAAACCCCCTACGCACACAGCTGCAGAGGTCGTCCATGCACACAGCTGGGACTTAACCTTTCCTTACATAATCAGCCTTAGCTTTGCCTTTCTTTCTTTTCATAAAAAATCCTAACCTCTCTTATTTACCCAAGTGCCTATTTATATCGCACTATTCACAAAAACATGGATTCAAACCATGGGCACCCAAAACCCTAAACCCTGGTCCTAAGCCGCGGGTTTATTACAATAGCGGACTTTGACTCAACCCCCGACACCCCTAAGACTATTTTGAGTCAAAACTCATGGAGTTACCCATCTTAAGGACCATTGAGGTGCGCGCCCCAACAGGCCCCTAAGACTCACCAGTGTCCCGTCCCGGGGCACTTATCTGCTCGGCTAGTGGTAAAATTTGCTTGGCGAAGACACTGTGCGCTGGTTCCTGGAGTCCTTCCTGCTGGTTGTCGGCTACCTGTGTCTTTCCTTTTTGACATTTATGCTGAGCAGAGCCCTGCGGATCCATCTACAACCCCATCCTTTTCTCGGGTTGGCGACACTTACCCATCCACAGCTTGGGGTCCCCTGGAATTGCGTGTCACACTGCATAAGACACACAGCTACCACGGTTATGTTATGCTGGAAAACTTCAGGGCAGGGCTCCCCAGAGTCAGCTGGCGAGGTCTTATGGACTTCGTTGCTCCATGTTAGAGTGAATTTCTGCCTGCCTTCGCCTGATTTAGAGCGAACTTTTGCCTGCCTGTGTACCTAAGTCGAATACGACTGTACTGGCGGATTACTCAAAAGGTTCTGCAGACCTGTTGTGCCCTATATCAACAACCTTTACAAAACATTATTTCATCTAATAAAATCCTATTTTATTAGATGAAATGTTCGAATTTCTCAATGCTAAATAAAGAAGAAATACAGCTACTGAAACAATGCCATTTTGTCATCTACTGAATTGGGGAAATTCGTTGTTTTTAAAAGCAACCTTTATAACTATAGAATATTTGACAAAATCATCACTAATGAGTTATTATTTGTTTTGGGTTTGAAATTAAGGATAAAGATTAATGATTTCTATATCCTTCCTTTTATCCTAATCTAGAAATTAATCCAAAGCATGATCAATTCATTTGGTTGGTTTTGTTATTATGACTATTGTTAGGGTTCAAATATTATCAATAGTTGGTTCATGGTAATTTTGGTCAAGTCCTAGGGCCAGCATAAGCCAAATGTGTCATAAACCATTTTTCGACATATCCTAAGTTTGCAAACCATCATTGATTTTGATTGATTGTCATAAGGTAATACTTCAAGGTTCAGTTTCGAGTGCATGGTTTGTGATTACATTTTATTGTTCGCCACCTTTCAAAGGTAGGTCGAATCTATGATAAGGAAGCATGTATTATGGTTATCGTTGGATTGATTTATGTCACAGCCTATATCTTGATTCACTTATTGCGAAACCAGTATGCTATCATGACACTAGTACTTGAACTATCCATCGTGTTTAAGTGTTGGTACGTATCCTCCGTCGTGGCTCCTTGTCATTAGAACACCTGGTCTGCGTACAGCCAAGAGGCTCCCATCATTTAAGTCAGGATAAATTCTGGTAATATCAGCCATCTAGGGTATTCGACCGTCATTTGTATCAGCAATCGATTACCGCTCCGAGTGTTGATGTCTTCGTTCATGCCAAACCCGCAGAGGTATAGCCTGCGTTCATGCATGGATTATCCTGTTCATTATCTGGTGCTGCTTAACCTTCCGCCTAAGTTCTCACGGTCTCGTGTTCTGTCTCTTGCCGAGCTCTGGTACCTATTTTGCGTGCGGTTACGCACCTGGACACAGCCAGTGATGGCACCTGTAGTAAGGGTTGAACCCTGTGAGATGACCCTGCTAAATTCGAACCCTGAACTCGCAGTAAAGGTTGAAGGGGTAGGATGGATGCCATTCTTGAAGAAATTTTCTGATTCGAACCCTGAAGTTACTAGGGTTTTTGCTCTCTCCCTGGTCAATTTTCAAGCAGAAGTTGGGGATCTTCGGTTTCGGTTGATGAAAGGTCAATAGCAGCTGCAACAGGTTTGTCCCTGACTGGTCAGAGATGGTTTAAGTACCAGAAAATGACTATAACTGAATGGCAGCAATTACTGAAAGACCCTGCTCAGGAAGTCTCTTTTCGAACTGGAGTGGCCCGTAAGCATTTTAGGAAAGAATGGCGTTCTGTCCTTGATTTAATTCATTGATACTTGACCTGCGAAGGCCGGTTATCATCAGCGTATGTATATCACCTCCGGCTTATGTCTATTTTTATAGGGTTTCCATTGAATTTACCTTACTATCTTTTACATAGCCTATTCAAGATGTCTAATGCTATTAAGAAAGGCCCTAAACACGTCAGTCACAGCCTCTTTCATCATGGTTGGGTGCGTATGCTGATTGATAATGAGTTGTTGAAGTGGGGTCGGTCCTAGGATGAATTTGTAGAGTCAAATGGTTTTTCTTCGTTTTGTCATTGCATGTTTGACAATCCTGATGATTGTAACAAACACAGAGATCAGAGTTCAGTTTCAGTCCCTCCTCCGCGCAAACCTCTATCGAGCCCTCACCGTATGAATCCTCAACCCTGCAAAGACTCCATGGATAAACCAGTGAAAGGTGTTCATATGCCTCTAGGTTCTAAGCGTGTTAGGACAGCCTCATCCCTGTCACCAACAACCCCACAAAATGATACAGATAAGATTCGTGGTCGTGGGCAAGATAGACCAAGAGCTAGGTTGGCGACTAGATTCACCAGAAGCATGGCGAAAGCTAACTCTGTCAAAACCCCTGTAGGTGACAAGCTTTAGGTGGAGACTGTGGTTTTGGATGATGAGGAATTGGATTTCACTTCGCCTGGTAATGATAATGCTGTTCACCCTGAACCTGTTCCAAACCCTGTCGACGAGACTCCTCCCGTGGTTGATGAGGACATCCCTGTGCTCAACAAAGAGGTGCGAGTAGAAGCTGTTATTAATTCGTCGGTCAAAGAAAAGTCTGTGCACACGAATTCAACTGGTGTGTATTGTGTCGCTGACATGGCTCATCCTATGTTTATTAATTGCCTGTTGGATAAAATTCGTAGTATGGAGGATAGGGTAGGTGAAATGGCAGTGAATCAGGATTTATTAAAGGCTGAAAATGATAGGTTAAAGGCGAAAGTTGATGAGAATGATCAACAGCTTCTCCGACTGAGAAATCATGAGAATAAGTTAATCAGGAGAGTTCTCAAGCTTCAGGATGAAAATGATAAGAATGATGAAAAGTTTCGTGAGCTTAACACTCAGATTGCACTCATGCAGTTTAGGGTTGCTCCTTCGCCGAGTCATTCTAGTGGGGTCAATATTCAAGTTTTTAATGCGCCGGTTAATTTGTGATTATGCTGGATCTATTTGCTGTTGGGTTTGATTTTGAATTTTGATGATCAGGTATTGATTTATTTTACTTTCTGTTTGTTATTTAAGCATTTATTATTTCGATTTATGTTTATGTTTTAATTTTATTATTTAATTTGTTGCAGGCAAGATGGTTGCGGTCTGTGTCCGGATTTTGATGAATGTCCATTTTTGCATGATCCCACATCAATCGGAACAGATCAAATATCAAGCTTTCCAGGTGTTGTTTTATCGTTGGAGTTTTCAATTTCCATGGATCGTTTTGATGATTTACTTATGTTGAAAAATGACATGTAATACTTGTCATTTTTAATTAGAAATTAGTTGGATGATTCGATCTGGGCGATCTCAAACTTTTGGGGATGTTTATTTTTGAAAACATGTATTTAAGGATTGAAAGTTTATGGGGATAGGGTCGATAGTTGATGGAAAGGGGCACCACAAGACTGGGCTGATTTGTTTGCGACTTGAGGCAGCTAACTGTCTGCAGCCACGACAATATTTAACTGGTGATATTATAAATATATGTCTGTTGTTTGCATACTTGGCACATATTTGTGATGTCTATTAGTCTTGTGATTTATTTTTCTATTTTCATTTATGTTTGTTGAAATTCTCTAAAGAATTCTACAGATATATAATTCTTGTATGATTATCGATTTTCATGTTCTTGATTTATGCTAATATATCATGTTGTGTAATTGTCATGTCCCCGGTTTCGACCCCGTTTGCATGATGTATATATTGTAATTAATCGTGGTGAGGAGCTCAAGGCAAAAGCCCCACCATCGATTTTGTTGTGTATGTTTCGGCAATGGGGATAATTGCCGGTGGTAGGCTGTGCTATAAGGCACATTATAAGTCGGCATCATGTAAACCCGCACATCAATTAAAATAAACCACAACCAGCTACGACAGTGCAACGTGGAATGAAAAGGGCATGGTTCCGAAGGATAAGGGGTGGGGGATGTCAAACCTTGGTTATGGGAGAAAAACCCATGTGTTTTACCACCTTGTTATTTGTCACCCTTTTTGTCTTACCCAACCTTGTCAACCTCTTTAATGCTTCAGCTGGTGGTTGGGGCAGTTATTGCTGAAGTGGTGGTGGTTATGGCAGGCTGTCAGCCTTACCCATTTTCCCACTCCACCCATGTCTGCCCATTCTTGTCCCTCACGCACTCTCCCTGGTCAGTTCACTCACCACGATTTGGTCTGTTGGCTTCTCACGCACAGGTTTTGGGGCGTTTTTGGTCTCACGCAGGTTTTCTTCCTCTCCCCCACGAGTTGCTGAGCACCCACGAACTGCAAATTCGCGTCCTCCCTGTTAGTGGTGCATCCACAGGCAAAAATGGATTTGTTTTTCCTCACGCAGGGCCTCCATTGTCTATTCCTTTCCTTGCTGGGTCGGATTGTTTACCCACGCACAAGCATTCTTCTGTTTGGGGCGCACATAGTGAGCTGAGAGCCGTGCTCTTGCATCCACGACTGACTGTGAAGGGCCATTCACGTTTTTGGCTGTCTCACAGATTAATTGGGTCGTTTTCCCTGCTGTAGGTTATGCTCACTGGTAGATTTCGGGGCTATAGTCTTCCCCATGTTGTGAATGTATTTGCTGTTACGTTTGGGGGCCATTGTAAATTCGAGTGAGAGTCATTTTGGCCACGATAGGGCCAAGAATGACTCAGGAATTCATTTTCCCTGTTTAAGCTGTGGTCATCCATTGTTTGGGGCTGTCCCGGGTTGTTTTGCCTTCTTCACAGAGCTGTGAAGGGATTGTTTGGCTGCTGGCATGTAGTGGTTGAACCATGGACTGTGCTGGCTTGGCTTGTCTATTGAAAGCCTGTGAAACCCAGCAGTGTTAGTTCATTGTTTTGTGTCCCCTTGGCTATGTATAAGCCTGCAATTGACCCTTATTCCGGAGGAATCATGCCCAGCTCGGGGGTGGCAGTGTTGCTGAGAGATTGATGAGCACGCTGGCCTATGGTTGGGTGGAACGTTGTAGCGACGTAGCTGGTTGCGGATGAATTCATCATCAAAATATAAGTGCTGCTATTCACTGCATATATGTAATTTATATTGATGTTCGAATGCTGGAATGTGTTTGTGTTGCTTCCACTGTATGATTGAAGATAAATGCATCTGTGTATGCTTGATTTCAGCATTTGAATTCTGTTTATGTTCATGGGGCATTTTTCCCGGTTGTTTTTGATGTGCTCGTTGCGTCCTCTTCGCCGGTTGAGGGACGGGGACGTGACAATATGGTATCAGAGCGAAGGTTGCAGCAATGGGCCTCTATGGGCCAAGGAGGTGCAGTGACAGAAGGTAGAATTACCTTCTCTGTTCAGCAGAACAGCAAAAATTTCAGAAAAATCGCCTAAGTGTGAGTAGTCGGACCACAGGAGGAAGTGGAATTCCACCGTTGCGGGTGAGCTGGAGAGGTTCCTACCCGCCGTTGCGGAGGGACTGGAAAATTTTCCGTCCGACCGTTGCGGGCGGTGAAGTGATCTACATCCGACGTTGCGGACGAATGGCTGAAAATTCCCATCCGACCATTGCGGAAGGATTCATGGAGTTAACCTCCGTCGTTACGGGCGAGACAATGATCTCTCCATCCGCCGTTGCGGATGGCGGAATGATCCCTCATCCGATTCAAGATCCGCTCAATCGCTGACGCCGCAGAGAGTTTGAAGATCCATCCGATCGCCGACGCGCGAAAAGAAAGCTCGAAATTTTGGCTAAGTATGGAACGGTTGGGCCGTTGAAGGAAGTGAACTTCCCCCGTTACGGAAGACTTGGAAAAGTAAAACGTCCGCCGTTGCAGATGGCGAAGCAATCCCACGTCCGATCCAAGAGTCGTCCGACCGCCGACGCCAAAGGGAGATCGAAAATTTGGCTAAGTGTCGGAACGATCGGAAGGGAGAATGGTCCGACGTCCGACATTCAGATTGTTGCAAGCGCCGATCGGAAGAGTTAGCGAAGTAGGAGTTCTCCGTTGCGGACAGATTGGCGAAGTCTCCCGCCCACCGTTGCGGATGGAAAATCGCTTGGGTTTCCGATTGGAAAGGATGCCGACAGCCGCCGTTGCGAATGGAAAGAACTCCCGGAGAGCCGCCGTTGCGGAAGGTAGAAGTTTCCGGGGAGCCGATTCGGCGAAAGACAAAATGGTCAGGGAGCCGGTTCGGCGGAGGAGTGAATGGAACCGGAGCCGATACGGCGGAAGGATTGAGCTTTCAGGGAGCCGATTCGGCGGAAGGGAGAATGGTGGAAGGGCCGATTCGGTGGAAGGGAGAATGGTGGAGGAGCCGATTCAGCGGGTGTGCTGATGCTCCCAAGAGCCGATACTGCGGAAGGCAGGATAGTTTTGGGGGCCGATTTCAATTGTTTTTAGAAGGATTTTCAGCTGTTTTTCAGGAGAATTTCAGGGCTGAAAATAAGAAAAATGGCAGCGAGCTAATGCGGGCAAGCCCCCTTGACCCCCATCGTCCCTTGAGACAGTCGTTCTTGTGAGAAGGAAAATCCGTGTTTTGGGCAAGAGTTGAATCAGTGGGATGCTGATAATGAAGCTGCCAAAATGGCTCTGAGATCATTTGAAGAATGTGAAAATTCTACTTTGCAGTAGTGTAATGAAAGTGCCGAGATGAGTGAAAGTCTTCATTCGTGGAAGGGGTGTGGTTTTCACATCCGAGGTCGGAATGACGCGCGTGAACAGGCGTTGGAAAGCTTATCCAGTGGGGAATAGGGATAAGTGACCAGAGTCTAAGCATGGAGCAGCAAAGTGCTAATGATGGCCGCTGTTGTCAATTGGACAAATCTGGATAGTTGCATGCCCAAGGGCAGCAGGGACTATGAAGTCAACA
>LPNX010730020.1:229146-323938 GCA_001517045.1 Pseudotsuga menziesii | reverse complement strand
GTGTAGGTGTTCCTAGCTCTGCAGCGAGCTCACCGGCTTAGCATTCAGTTTTTCCCAACTCCTTGACGGTGCCTAACAGATACAAAGGCATACTGCGACGACAAATGGATAAGTGTTCTGTGACCCTTTGCTATGAATCTGCATGTTTAATTATTAAATTGTATATGCAGAACATGTTTTGATTTATTTCCATGATGAATGATTGCTTGAGTATGCATAGGGCCTGTATGGCACACACCGGGAATGGGTGCACACTTTTTCGATGTTGAGTCATGAAAGGGTTTTCAATATTGATTACACTCTGGGGAGTGGACGCACTCCTGGTGTCTCAATAGTTGATAGTGAATGATATGAAATGTGATTACAGTTTTAGAGCAATGATGCTAATGAGTTTGCTCGTATTGCTTCTGTTGCTTGTGTTGACAGGCTAAAGGTAAAGGTAAATGGTTGATATAAGTGTATGGAGATATAAGTGTATGTGTCATTGTTGACATAAGTGTATGATGGGCTGTTATATGCCTAAGGATCCATAGTAGATCCTAGACCTGGAAATGGTCATGATAAAGTTCCAAGCCCAGTTGACATGGTTATGTACTGGCTGGACATTAATTATTTGATGTTGTGGAACAGCCGACGTGCTGACCTAACATCTGAGTCCATAGGCGATCCCAAGGCTTGCAAAGCGAAGCAGGATCCTGTGGACGAACGAGGAAACGTACAATACAGATAAGTATTGGATTATTTTGCTTATGAATATACATGTGTATATGATATGGGTTATGATGTTTTAAGCTCTTGTTCTAGAGATGAAACTAATGAGAATAAACTAAACATGTGAATCTATTCAATGTTTGGATATAGGTATAGCTGGAGGCGAAGACTATGAGAGCATCCTAAGGGTGCATGTGGACATGTGACTGTCCTGGAAAGCTCAGAATGAGCGGTAATGAAAAAGGGTGCTAGTAGGACGGGGGAGTCCTAGCAGCTGAGACAAACCATGTGGAGAAACTCCATGGTTTAGAGGTCTATAATAGACAAAAGACACTAAGTTTCATGACCAAGAAAGATTGGTCCAGCATTCACGATAAAGTGAAAGAGGCTGAGGGAATGAAAGGCCACAGCAGTGGTGTGGGTTCCAGGATGGAACAGAACAAAGAGGGGAAAATCTCTTACTGCTCTCTCTTGCCTTTTGATTATACATATATATATATGTTTATGCATTGTGAAAACAAAGGATTGTTGAATGCATGTATGATTGAGAATGAAATGTGTGTATTTGCTTAAAGTAAATTTGTGAATGCTGGAATAGTTAATTCCCTGCCCAGGAATGGACATGAATGAGCTCATGTGCCTGTTGGGGGAAGGCATGAAAAATATGAAAGTTTCCTCAATAGAACTTGGACTGTCATGCCAATTGGGTAATTAACTAACTGATTTTGATATCTATATTATGCTTGGTCTGATAGAATTTCAATAGTGCATTCCACAGGTGAGAAAAGTGAAACTAGGTGGTGCACGTTGATCATGGTAGCAAATCAAAAGTTATTGGACTTGGCTGGAAGTCTCCTTCAAGTGATTGCCAATACCCAAGAGAATCTTGGGGAGATGCTCGGGATACAGAGAAGGCAGAGTGAAATGAACCACCAGATTTTGCAAGACTCTATTAGTTTGCAAAGGAAGGTGAAAAGCCTTCTGGGAGCTATCGGCAAAGGCAAGGAAGTTGGATCAGCAATGGGACATTCGTCCAAGCGACCCGATAAGAAACGGTCCAGGCATGAAGGCTCAAAGGAAATTGAACAGGTAAAGATGAAGCAGCCAGTGAGATGCTGGAGATGCGGAGGACATCATTTACGCCGGGACTGTCTGATGAGGGAACATGATGAGGGAAATAGCCGCAAAGTTCCTAGACTACGGGATCAGCTAGAAGCTGAGAACCAGCAGGAAAAGTCCATGGAAGTCGAAACGCTTGGTCTTGAACGTTCAAAGTAGATGACTGAACGTGGGATAGATCTGCAATTTTGAAATTTTGATGTGCAACTGTATATGTATTGTATATATGTAATGGAACACCGAGGACGGTGTTATTCCAAGGGGGAGGGTAATGTCATGTCCCCGGTTTCGACCCCGTTTGCATGATGTGTATATTGTAATTAATCATGGTGAGGAGCTCAAGGAAAAATCCCCACCATCGATTTTGTTGTGTATGTTTCGGCAATGGGGATAATTGCCGGTGGTAGGATGTGCTATAAGGCACATTATAAGTCGGCATCATGTAAACCCGCACATCAATTAAAATAAACCACAACCAGCTACGGCAGTGCAACGTGGAATGAAAAGGGCATGGTTCCGAAGGATAAGGGGTGGGGGATGTCAAACCTTGGTTATGGGAGAAAAACCCATGTGTTTTACCACCTTGTTATTTGTCACCCTTTTTGTCTTACCCAACCTTGTCAACCTCTTTAATGCTTCAGCTGGTGGTTGGGGCAGTTATTGCTGAAGTGGTGGTGGTTATGGCAGGCTGTCAGCCTTACCCATTTTCCCACTCCACCCATGTCTTCCCATTCTTCTCCCTCACGCACTCTCCCTGGTCAGTTCACTCACCACGATTTGGTCTGTTAGCTTCTCACGCACAGGTTTTGGGGCATTTTTGGTCTCACGCAGGTTTTCTTCCTCTCCCCCACGAGTTCCTGAGCACCCACGAAATGCAAATTCGCGTTCTCCCTATTAGTGGTGCATCCACGGGAAAAAATGGATTCGTTTTTCCTCACGCAGGGCCTCCATTGTCTGTTCCTTTCCTTGCTGGGTCGAATTGTTTACCCACGAACAAGCATTCTTTTGTTTGGGGCGCACATAGTGAGCTGAGAGCCGTTCTCTTGCATCCACGACTGACTGTGAAGGGCCATTCACGTTTTTGGCTGTCTCACAGATTAATTGGGTCTTTTTCCCTGCTGTAGGTTATGCTCACTGGTAGATTTCGGGGCTGTATTCTTCCCCATGTTGTGAATGTATTTGCTGTTACGTTTGGGGGCCATTGTAAATTCAAGTGAGATTCATTTTGGCCACGATAGGGCCAAGAATGACTCAGGAATTCATTTTCCCTGTTTAAGCTGTGGTCATCCATTGTTTGGGGCTATCCCGGGTTGTTTTGCCTTCTTCACAGAGCTGTGAAGGGATTGTTTGGCTGCTGGCATGCAGTGGTTGAACCATGGACTGTGCTGGCTTGGCTTGTCTGTTGAAATCCTGTGAAACCCAGCAGTGTTAGTTCATTGTTTTGTGTCCCCTTGGCTATGTATAAGCCTGCAATTGACCCTTATTCCGGAGGAATCATGCCCAGCTCGGGGGTGGCAGTGTTGCTGAGAGATTGATGAGCACGCTGGCCTATGGTTGGGTGGAACGTTGTAGCGACGTAGCTGGTTGCGGATGAATTCATCATCAAAAGATAAGTGCTGCTATTCACTGCATATATGTAATTTATATTGATGTTCGAATGCTGGAATGTGTTTGTGTTGCTTCCACTGTATGATTGAAGATAAATGCATCTGTGTATGCTTGATTTCAGCATTTGAATTCTGTTTATGTTCATGGGGAATTTTGCCCGGTTGTTTTTGATGTGCTCGTTGCGTCCTCTTTGCCGATTGAGGGACGGGGACGTGACAGTAACTGACGATCGATATTGTTGTTTACGCGAGATGTAAGCATTACTGCATGATTTGTTAATGTTTAAATTCTTTTAAATATTATCAGAGTTATTTATGCAGTATTTCTATTAGCATGAGTTGATTGCATGGTTAAACTTTCTTATCGCTCTTGATCAGGATAGTAGGTAATTAGGATTATATGTTATTTATTCTCTGCTGATTATATTACCTAAAAAAATATATTTAAATCAGATCTTTTTATACATTTAGATTATTTCTCTTGTAGTTACTGTACATGTGTATATATAATATAACATATCCCTGTAGGATATTAATCTTTTCCACGTTTATGTTTTATTCATGTATTTAGTGCTAACTGTTGAAAGTAGATTAAACCTAACAGTTCGTCATTCTTGTGATATATAACCTGAACTAATCCTTGTAATTATAAGTAGAGGTCTAACCTTAACAATCAGTAGCGTTAGTTTAACCATAAGTCTTGTAGACTTCCAGCCAAATAGAGCCTTTAAACCTATCGGGAACAACCATCCTAAACAGCTTGGAACCTGCACTAAGGATCCCGGTCTGGGTTGTCTCCCCTGTTGCGGGCTTAGTCAAATACGCCCGTCATCAATGGCGCTAGAAGGAGGGCCAGCGTAAGCCAATGGCTGATGAAAAAAATCCTGTAAACAAAGTTAATCAGCCTACCACCCCTCAAATACAATCTACTGCACAACCACGCTCTCACCGTTCATCATGAGTGAATGAAACCCCAGTGAGCGACTCTCTTCGAAATATGATCTCTCAGTTCAACTCTCCCGGTATTCACTTACCTGAAGAAATAGACCAGTAAGAGCAAGCCATAAATGAATCTCGTAGGATTCTAACTAGGGCTTATTCGAATCTCACCGGGCGCCAGCCCACTGAATTACCTCTTCCACAGATTACACGTCCTCGTACTCGTCATCCTGAATCTGTTCTGGGAGAACAAGAACAGCCTTTAGGTGCCCATCCTAATCCTCACATACAACAATCTCTTACAGGCACCAACCAGCCTTCCTCTTCTTCAGGACCACCTGCTTTAGGAGGAACTGGACAACCACCATCACCACCTCGATCACCTCCTCGTGTTTTACAAACACCACCTTCACCGCCTCCAACTCCAAGAAACATGGCAGCTGCAAATCCCCCAAACCCCAATGCTAATATGCCATGGCTAGCTCAGGATGCAGTGGCCGTCCCCGGCGTTCAGCACCCTTTACCTAAACATCCTGAGAAATTACTACCTAAGTTCAACCCTGAGTTGAAAGAGCCAGCGGAAGATCATGTCAAGAAGTTTATGTTGGCAGTTTGACTCTTGGATGTTGAACATGAAGATGTGGTCTGTCGTCTTTTCCCTTATACATTTGAGGGGAAAGCATCAACGTGGTATTTTTCACTTACAGCCGGTTCCATTACTGGCTGGAATGAATTTGATCTCGCATTTACAAACAAGTTCGGAGATGACAAGACTCCTGCTATTTTAGTCTCGGAATTGTCTAGAATTCACATGGAACCCAAAGAAAAGGTTAAAGATTTTAACCAGCGTTTTCTAACTTTAAGAAACAGGATTCCTGCTACCTCAAGGCCAACTGAGGACGTTACTATCGAATTTTACACTTCAGCCTTACCGGGAAAAATATCCATGTTTGTCAGGCAAAAGGCCAAACTTACCCTAGCTGAAAACTTTGAAGAAGCAATTAAAGTCGAAAAGGATGTGAATGCCATTAAAGCAAATCCCAGAGTAGATAACGATTCAGCATCTTCTTCTCAGAAGAAGGCTGACAGTCCTGCCAAAAGCTCTGACAAAAGGGGCCAAGATGCCTTAGATCTTGACAGTTTACAAAGAGTTATTAAAAAACTGTCTAATGAAATCATAGATTTAAAAAAGGGTACTTCTGAAAATACCACAAACAAAGAACCACCTAAACAGTTTTTCAGAAAACCTTTTCAAAATTCAGCCGCGAAACAAACTCTACCCCCTGAAGCTAACAGCGTAAAGGAACTTAACACCTTCCTCAAATCAATATTTTCAGATCTAGAAACATCTACCGAAAATGAAACTCAGTCTGCTGGACAAAGTTCTCAAGATAACCAAAAAACAGATGATGGCAATGATGATAAACCACCCCATGTCATCAGTCATTTCTGGGACACTTCAGAATTAACTGATGACGAAGATGTGGTTGTTGTCAATGTAAATCAGCATCAGTACAACACCAGAAGTAAAAAAGACCAGCCTTCAACTGAACCTGCTACAACTGTTACAGATAATAGTTCAGCTGTCCAAAACAAAGATCAGCCAGTAAACAGTAAATCTGCAGATTCCCTTGAGTTAGAATATGACTTGATTGAAGACTTAAAGAAGAGCAGAGCTAATATTTCTCTGTATGAACTCATAAAAATACCTGTGATTCGAGATAGAATGGTGCAAGGGGTCTGCCCAAGTAAAACTGGTAGGACTTCCTCCAATCAAAATAGTTCTGTCAATAATAAAGTTAATTCACAAAAGGCTTCAGTCAACGCATCATCTATAGGCAAGAAATCTGATTCTTCAACTCCACCTTTTTTACTTTCGTTCGAAATATTTAATCGCAAAGTACATAACTGTATGATAGACTTAGGGGCATCCAAAAATGTAATGTCTGTAAAAGGCTTAATGCCGTCCCTCAGCCTTGTGATACTAGTATTGTACAGCTTGACCGCTCAAACGTAAAGGTAATAGGTAAACTGAAGGAGGTGTTGATAAGGTTAGCTTCCAATCCTCAAGTCCATTTTATTATCGATATAATTGTTGCAGACATCCCAGAAGCGTATGGCTTATTCCTTAGCAGGGATTGGTCACAAAAACTTGATGGATATTTTGCGACGGATTGGTCACACTTGTGGATACCTCATAAGGGTCATCCCAATAAGATCAAAATCGATCGAGAACGGTATATGAAGCATACCGTCACTGAAATTGATGACTCAAATGAACCAGTCTTGTTCACTGACACCATAATGGGTAACTACATGGCTGACTCATTTTTTGGGAACTTGGAAGCTGAAATTTCAGAAATTCCAGATTCAAATCAGCAGTCTGAAATTTGTCATTTTACACAAGTCCCAGCTGAAATTCCAGTCCCAGACACACCACCTTTCAATCTCAATGACGGTTTTTGGTCTCTTTACTTTGACGGTTCCAAGTCAAAAGAATGAGCTGGTGCAGGGTGCTTACTGATTGATCCTTATGGTAAAAGGTACTTCATTGCTTGCAGATTAGAATTCGATTGCACCAATAACATCGCTGAATACGAAGCCCTCATTCAAGGGCTGAAGAAAGCGATTGACTTGGGAGCCAAATCCTTGGTAGTCTTAGGAGATTCTGAGATTATTGTTTGTCAGGTACGTAATACAATACACTGAATAGCTGGACACTTGAGAAATTATCAGGCTGAGGTATGGAATTTACTATTAGCATTTGAAGCATTTAACATAAGTTCCATCCCTCGTTATCTAAATCAGGAAGCTGATCCTTTAGCTAATGTTGCTTCAAGACTGATTCCATCTGAATAATCCTTACTGATGCTTTCTCGGTTGAATTACTATTCAGACCTTCTATACCTGACAACATAGCAAATTGGAGAGTCTTCAATGACGACCAGCAATTGATCGATTTTCTGACTTGTAAAAATACTTTCAAGGATGTGATTTTGGACGAGATGACTCACGATGAGGACCTACACAATTTTGCGGTAATCCATAAGCCTTGTTCAATTCAGGAATCTCTCGATCAGGTTAGTGCACTTCCCAGGTCAGTAATCAAACTTGAGAAATTCTATGACTTAAAGGATAAATTTAAGGATGCAAGGAATTGTAAAACTAATAGCTCCATCATGCAATCTGACATTGTGAATCTAGGAACTGAGCAAAACCCTCAATGTGTAAATCTGGGCGGTACATGTACTGCCCAGGAAAAAATAGCCTTCATTAAGCTCTTCAAATAGTTTAAAGACATATTTGCATGGACGTATGATGACCTGAAAACATTCGACCCTAATATCATGCAACATGTCATTCCTATGAAATTGGAGGCTAAGCCTTTTCAACAAAAATTGAGGAAAATGCACCCCAGCCTAGAACCAGCTGTCAAGAAGGAGCTAAATAAACTCCTTTCCGCCAGAATAATTTTCCCTGTTCGGCATGCACAATGGGTAGCAAATCGTGTACCCATGAGGAAGAAAAATGGTGACATCAGGTTATGTGTCGACTTTCGAAACCTGAATAAGGTTTCCGATAAAGATAATTATCCTGTTCCTACAATGGAGAAAATCTTACAACAGGTCTCTGGATCTGAAATGTTTTCACTACTAGATGGTTTTTCAGGATACAACCAAGTGTTGGTATCCAAAGATGACCAGCTGAAAACAACTTTTAGGACACCATGGGGAACCTATGCGTACAGGAAAATGCCATTTGGTCTCATAAATGCCGGAGCAACATTTCAAAGGGAAATGGACATCGCCTTCAGAGGTCTGATTGGTAAGTTTGTCGTTATTTATCTTGATGATGTTACCGTCTTTTCGAAAAATAGGACTGATCATTTAACTCATCTCAGGAGAGTCTTTGAGCGTTGCAGGAAGTATGGGATTTCTTTAAATCCTAAGAAGTCTATATTTTCAGTAACAGAAGGTAAGTTGTTGGGTTTTGTTGTTTCTAAACAAGGCATCAATATTGACCTAGAACGCACCTATGCCATATCCCAGATTTCGATGCCTCACTCAAAGAAGTCCATGCAGCCGTTTCTTGGAAAGATAAATTTTGTTTCTAGATTTATTCCTGGGTTTACGGAAATTGTTCGGCCGCTTCAGAAAATGATAAGAAAGGATGCTGAGTTTAAATGGAACACTGATGAGAAGCAATATTTTCATGACATTTTAAAAGCTATTGCTGAAGCCCCCACTCTCACTGGCCCAGATTTTTCCAAACCTTTCATTTTATATACGTTTGCTTCTGATTCTTCTTATGCTGCTGTTCTGACACAGAAAAACCAGGAAAATAATGAAGCTCCTATCGCTTTCACGAGTTCTGGTCTTAATGGTGCAGAATTAAACTACCCAGAAGTAGACAAGCAAGCTTTCACGGTTTTCAAATCTGTTAAACATTTCAGGCCTTACTTACTGAAGTCCCACACCAAAGTCGTCGTACCGTATTCTGCAGTTAGAAATCTCTTGGTACATAAGGATCTTGGTGAAAAAAGAGCACATTGGGTCACAGCACTTCAGGAATACGACCTGGAAATAAAACCTTTAAAGATTGTCAGGGGACAAGGACTATGCAAGCTAGCAGCTGGGTCTGTGGACAATTCTGATCCTGATCTGCACTTCTTTAGCGAACCTTCTTTATTTGGAAGGGAAGTTTTTCCGGTCTCCACTCCTCCTGATTCTTGGTATGACGATATTAAGTTCTTCTTATTGCATGGGACCGCCCCTGAACATTTAGACCCACGTCATAATAGGGATTTAAGATTAAAATCTACACCTTATCAGCTTATTGATAATATTTTGTTTAGAAAGAATTTCGAAGGGGTTCTCCTTCGTTGTCTAGAAGGACATGAGGCTGATAATGTGTTATCTCAACTACATGCAGGACCAGCTGGAGGACACTTCAGCGGAGAAACTACTGCTCATAAGATACTTAAAGCTGGGTACTACTAGCCCACATTGTTCAAAGACGCATATTCTTTCGCCAGGAATTGCCAAGAATGTCAGAGAGCAGGAGGTAGACTAAAGAAGGCAGCATTACCCCTCCAGCCGGTTATCATCGAAGTCCCATTTCAGCAATGGGGTCTGGATATTGTTGGCCCAATCATGCCAGCCTCTTCACAACAACATAAATACATTCTGACAGCCACAGACTACTTCACTAGATGGGTTGAAGCCATCCCTTTGAGGGTAGTCAATTCCGAACAGGTGATATATTTCCTTGATTCTTTTATTATTACTAGATTCGGTGTTCCAGAGTCTTTAATATTTGACAATGCAACTTATTTTTCCTCTGCAAAATTAACTGAGTATGCATTGGATGGGGGTATAAAGTTGAAATATTCAGCTAATTACTACCCGCAGGGTAATGGGTTAGCATATTCCTCTAATAAAAATATGATCAAGATTCTGAAACGCACTGTGGCCAACCATCATAGGAATTGGCATACTGCTCTGTCAAATGCTTTGTGGGCTGACAGGGTAACTCCCAAAGCTGCTATAGGAAACTCCCCCTTTTTCCTGGTGTATGGAAAAGAATCCATTTTACCCCCTCACCTGTTCTTACCCTCCTTACAGCTTGCCCAGTCAGTACAGGAGGTACCATGTTCTGCCATGGAGCATCGAATTAACACCTTGCAGAAACTGGAAGAAGATAGGGAGTTGGCTAGGAAAAAATTTGAGAAACACCAGCAGACTGTGAAGCGTTGGTTTGACCTTAGGAAGTCAGTCAGTCGGGATTTAGAAGTAGGTGACTTAGTCTTGAAATGGGACAAGGACCACAAAGATAAAGGAAAACACACAAAGTTCCAATGCCTGTGGCTAGGTCCATTTATTATTACAGAAAAACTTGGTCCTAGTACTTTCAGGTTACAAACATTGGAAGGTGACATTGATAACCTTCCAGTAAATGGTCACCTAATCAAGAGATACTTTTGCTGATCCCCCTAAAGGGATCATCCTGTATATACCTGTGTGGTGTGTTTGCTTGATGCATTTTATTTCATTATCCTTTTGATTGATTTGCTGTTTTGTTTGTGTGTTTTGAACCTGGTAAATTCATCAAACCTCGAACTGATGGCTCATTTTTAAGTTCTGTCATTTATCTATAAGTTATGCACAAAAGACATTATTATCCTGGAAAAGTCATTCTATTTTGGTTTCTTGAACAGAGAATGGTGTTTTCATTATTCTAGATCCTACCAGAAAAAGCTCAAACCATGTTAAAATTAATTAAGTATATCGGTCTTTGCAAAGATTTTCCCAATGGGATTGGGACAGTACTTGGTAAAGTTATCTATTCAAATCTTTTACGCCATCTCTTCTCGTAAAGAGGATCAGATTCGCCTCCCTATCTGTTAAGATAATCTCATTTGATATTAATAATAATTACGTTCTGGACAAGGAGGGACTTGAGCATATGCAAAAATCTGAAGGACAGAAAGTCTCATCACGAGCTGATCTGCTCAGGATCATAAGTTTTCTTCCAGTAACATTGTCATCTCCGGTCACCAAGCCTGGGCAATGACCCTTGGACAAAAAAATCTGAGGGTTGAAAGGTCTCATCACGAGCCGGTTCATTTTATTGTAATGCAGACTGGTGACTGACATGGTTACTATCTGGTTACCAAGCCTGAACCATGGCCTTCATGAGGAATAAAATTAAAAGAAAATAGTGCTAACAGCTCTCCTGACTAGAATTGTACATATATAACTAGCAGATAGGATACTGGTGTTCTGAGGGTTTAGAAGCAACCCTGTTGAGGCTATGAACGCTTGCTCGCAGCAAGGCCATGCTGGTGGTATTGAGATTTTATCCTTAAAACTAAGCCATTTACTGTCTTACTCTTCGAGGACTAATTTCTATTTGAGATCTGATGTTATTAAACAAATCACTGAAACTGCAATTTTCTGGTAAGTTTTAGAATTATGAAATACTTGAATTTGTTTGAGATGTTAAAACAGTGATCTTTCTATAATGGCTTGTATTAAGGATTTAATTTCTCCATGTGCATTATTTCAAGTTAAGAAGCAGAGATAACTGTTCCGACCAGCTTGTCGCCATCTGTTGTGCCCTATCTCAACAGCCTTTACAAAACATTATTTCATCTAATAAAATCCTATTTTAATAGATGAAATGTTCGAATTTCTCAATGCTAAATAAAGAAGAATTACAGCTACTGAAACAATGCCATTTTGTCAGCTACTGAATTGGGGAAATTCGTTGTTTTTAAAAGCAACCTTTATAACTATAGAATATTTGACAAAATCATCACTAATGAGTTATTATTTGTTTTGGGTTTGAAATTAAGGATAACGATTAATGATTTCTATATCCTTCATTTTATCCTAATCTAGAAATTAATCCAAAGCATGATCAATTCATTTGGTTGGTTTTGTTATTATGACTATTGTTAGGGTTCAAATATTATCAATAGTTGGTTCATGGTAATTTTGGTCAAGTCCTAGGGCCAGCGTAAGCCAAATGTGTCATAAACCATTTTTTGACATATCCTAAGTTTGCAAACCATCGTTGATTTTGATTGATTGTCATAAGGTAATACTTCAAGGTTCAGTTTCGAGTGCATGGTTTGTGATTACATTTTATTGTTCGCCACCTTTCAAAGGTAGGTCGAATCTATGATAAGGAAGCATGTATTATGGTTATCATTGGATTGATTTATGTCGCAGCCTATATCTTGATTCACTTATTGCGAAACCAGTATGCTATCATGACACTAGTACTTGAACTATCCATCGTGTTTAAGTGTTGGTACGTATCCTCCGTCGTGGCTCCTTGTCATTAGAACACCTGGTCTGCGTATAGCCAAGAGGCTCCCATCATTTAAGTTAGGATAAATTATGGTAATATCAGCCATCTAGGGTATTCGACCGTCATTTGTATCAGCAATCGATTACCGCTCTGAGTGTTGATGTCTTCATTCATGCCAAACCCATAGAGGTATAGCCTACGTTCATGCATGGCTTATCCTGTTCATTATCTGGTGCTGCTTAGCCTTCTGTCTAAGTGCTCACGGTCTCGTGTTCTATCTCTCTCCGAGCTCTGGTACCTATTTTGCATGCAGTTACACACTTGGACACAGCCAGTGATGGCACCTGTAGTAAGGGTTGAACCCTGTGAGATGACCCTGCTAAATTCGAACCATGAACTCGTAGTAAAGGTTGAAGGGGTAGGATGGATGCCGTTCTTGAAGAAATTTTCTGATTCGAACCCTGAATTTACTAGGGTTTTTGCTCTCTCCCTGGTCGATTTTCAAGCAGAAGTTGGGGATCTTCGGTTTCGGGTTGATGAAAGGTCAATAGCAGCTGCAACAGGTTTGTCCCTGACTGGTCAGAGATGGTTTAAGTACCAGAAAATGACTATAACTGAATGGCAGCAATTACTGAAAGACTCTGCTCAGGAAGTCTCTTTTCGAACTGGAGTGGCCCATAAGCATTTCAGGAAAGAATGGCATCCTGTCCTTGATTTAATTCATCGATACTTGACCTACGAAGGCCGATTATCGTCAGCGTATGTATATCACCTCCGACTTATGTCTGTTTTTATAGGGTTTCCATTGAATTTACCTTACTATCTTTTACATAGCCTGTTCAAGATGTCTAATGCTATTAAGAAAGCCCCTAAACACGTCAGTCACAGCCTCTTTCATCATGGTTTGGTGCGTATGCTGATTGATAATGAGTTGTTGAAGTCGGGTCGGTCCTGGGATGAATTTGTAGAGTCAAATGGTTTTTCTTCGTTTTGTCACTACATGTTTGACAATCCCGATGATTGTAACAAGCACAGAGATCAGAGTTCAGTTTCAGTCCCTCCTCCACGCAAACCTCTGTCGAGCCCTCACCGTATGAATCCTCAACCCTGCAAAGACTCCATGGATAAACCAGTGAAACGTGTTCATACACCTCTAGGTTCTAAGCGTGTTAGGACAGCCTCATCCCTGTCACCAACAACCCCACAAAATGATATAGATAATATTCGTGGTCGTGGGCAAGATAGACCAAGAGCTAGGTTGGCGACTAGATTCACCAGAAGCATGGCGAAAGCTAACTCTGTCAAAACCCCTGTAGGTCACAAGCTTCAGGTGGAGACTATGGTTTTGGATGATGAGGAATTGGATTTCCCATCGCCTGGTAATGATAATGCTGCTCACCCTGAACCTGTTCCAAACCATGTCGACGAGACTCCTCCTATGGTTGATGAGGACATCCCTGTGCTCAACAAAGAGGTGCGAGTAGAAGCTGTTATTAATTCGTCGGTCAAAGAAAAGTCTGTGCACACAAATTCACCTGGTGTGTATTGTGTCGCTAACATGGCCCATCCTATGTTTATTAATCACCTGTTGGATAAAATTCGTAGTATGGAGGATAGGGTAGGTGAAATGGCAGTGAATCGGGATTTATTAAAGGCTGAAAATGCTAGGTTAAAGGCGAAAGTTGATGAGAATGATCAACATATTCTCCGACTGAGAAATCATAAGAATAAGTTAATTAGGAGAGTTCTCAAGCTTCAGGATGAAAATGATAAGAATGATGAAAAGGTTCATGAGTTTAACGCTCAGATTGCACTCATGCAGTTCAGGGTTGTTCCTTTGCCGAGTCATTCTAGTGGGGTCAATATTCAATTTTTTAATGCGTCGGTTAATTTGTGATTATGCTGGATCTATTTGCTGTTGGGTTTGATTTTGAATTTTGATGATCAGGTATTGATTTATTTTACTTTCTGTTTGTTATTTAAGCATTTATTATTTCGATTTATCTTTATTTTTTAATTTTATTATTTAATCTGCTGCAGGCGATATGGTTGCGGTTTGTGTCCGGATTTTGATGAATGTCCATTTTTGCATGATCCCACATCAATCGGAATAGATCAAATATCAAGATTTCCAGGTGTTGTTTTATCGCTGGAGTTTTCGATTTCCATGGATCGTTTTGATGATTTACTTATGTTGAAAAATGACATGTAATACTTGTCATTTTTAATTAGAAATTAGTTGGATGATTCGATCTGGGCGATCTCAAACTTTTGGGGATGTTTATTTTTGAAAACATGTATTTAAGGATCGAAAGTTTATGGGGATAGGGTCGATAGTTGATGGAAAGGGGCACCACAAGACTGGGTTGATTTGTTTACGACTCGAGGAAGCTAACTGTCTGCAGCCACGACATTATTTAACTGGTGATATTATAAATATATGTCTGTTGTTTGCATACCTGGCACATATTTGTGATGTCTATTAGTCTTGTGATTTCTTTTTCTATTTTCATTTATGTTTGTTGAAATTCTCTAAAGAATTCTACAAATATATAATTCTTGTATGATTATCGATTTTCATGTTCTTGATTTATGCTAATATATCATGTTGTGTAACTGACGATCGATATTGTTGTTTACGTGAGATGTAAGCATTACTGCATGATTTGTTAATGTTTAAATTCTTTTAAAAATTATCAGAGTTATTTATGCAGTATTTCTATTAGCATGAGTCGATTGCATGGTTAAACTTTCTTATCGCTCTTGATCAGGATAGTAGGTAATTAGGATTATATGTTATTTGTTCTCTGCTGATTATATTGCCTAAAAAAATCTATTTAAATCAGATCTCTTTATACATTCAGATTATTTCTCTTGTAGTTACTGTACATGTGTATATATAATATAACATATCCCTGTAGGATATTAATCTTTTCCACGTTTATGTTTTATTCATGTATTTAGTGCTAACTGTTGAAAGTAGATTAAACCTAACAGTTCGTCATTCTTGTGATATATAACCTGAACTAATCCTTGTAATTATAAGTAGAGGTCTAACCTTAACAATCAGTAGCGTTAGTTTAACCATAAGTCTTGTATACTTCCAGGCCAATAGAGCCTTTAAACCTGTCGGGAACAACCATCCCAAACAGCTTGGAACCTGCACTAAGGATCTCAGTCTGGGTTATCTCCCCCGTTGCGGGCTTAGTCAAATACGCCCGTCATCAAGACCTCTCTCGCTGCACTCTCATACTAGCTCCTGGACATCACAATTATTTGACATGGCTCCAGTCGAGCAAACTCCAAGAGTGCTTCGAGGAAAATTTCACAAGCCAATGTAGCTTACTTATGGAATTCCGTTACAACATTTGTCAACATAGTGTAATAATGACACCAAATCTGCCTGAATGCCAAGAATATCGTCACACCCGGCCTCAGATTTTCCCAAAATCTCATAATTACAGGTATTGAGAGTAGCTCATGTGCCGTTTCCACCAATTTCATTTTGTCCCATCCATCATATTCTATGCTATGACACAGTTGGGACCTACAACACAACGACCACCTTCCACTTTGACACAGTATGACTCTGCGATCCCTGATCAACCTTCGACTTTCCATACTTCATCCTTCAGACTGCGACATTCCCTAGTGTTATGAGCAGCTTCTCTTATGGTCCAGTCCCCGATTTCAGCTATTTTGGGTACGTAGACTTCTCTTTCTTGGTGCTACCTCTGATTCTGAGTACCTGGCCTGTCCCTGTACTTTTTTAGACAACTCCCATTTATCATAGAAGGGAGAAGTTCTCCATTTAACTTAGCTAGCTGTACTGCGCCCCCATCAGTAAATTTTTGTACTATATATGGTCCCTTCCAATGTGTCTTGAACTTTCCTGGGAACTTCATGAATTTGATGTCATAAAGGAGCACAAGATCACCCTGCTGGAAATGTTTCTTCTTGATGTGTCTGTCATGCCACGCTTTTTCTCGAGCTTTCTGCACCTGTTGCTGGAAACCTGCAATAAATCTATCTTCTTCGAGTTCTAATATCTGTTTCAGTCTCTCTGTCATTATGGCTGGGTCATCCATCTCAGTGAAAGCAGATATTCTGAGGCTGGGAACAATGTATTCCATGGGCATGACGGCCTCTTTCCCATAGACTAGTCGAAAAGGTGTATGGCCTGTCAACTTTTTACAAGTAGTTCTGTAAGCCCATAGCACTGCTGGGATTCGAAGGTCCCAATCATTTCTGTTAGCATTACAAATCTTTGTCAAAGCATGCTCAAGGATCTTATTAAAAGCTTCAATAGTCCCATTTGCTTGTGGATGATAGGCCGTACTCTTCTGATGGTATACTTGAAATTCTTCAGTCAGCACTGCAATAGTTTTATTTAAGAAGTGTGATCCTTGATCACTCATAAGGACGCGAGGACACCTGAACCTGGATAAGATGTGATCGAAGATGAATTGCGCAGCTATAGCAGCACTGCAGTTCTTGAATGGTTGGGCTTCAGCCCAATGGGTGAGGTAGTCAGTAGCTGTAATAATATATCGTGCTCCGGACTTCTTCGCGAGGGGGTTGATAGGGCCAACAAATTCAATAGCCCATTTGTCAAAATCTTGTAAGGTTACCTATGGAAATAGGGGCATTTCATATCGCCTGGATGGTTTGCCTGTCCTTTGATAGATTTCGCAACTGTGGCAATATTCTCTTGCATCCTTATGAACTGTGGGCCACCATAGGCCGGCTGTCAAAATATTCTGTGCGGTGGATTTCCCTGCATAATGACCTCCTGTTGCACTAGAGTGTGCTTCAGCCAAAATTAGTGGCCGTTCATGCTCCAAGACGCATCTGCGCAGCATTTCATCTGGTCCCATTTTATACAGCTGTCCCGCTATTAAGGTGAAGTCCGTTGCTCGAACCACCAACTGCTTCTTCTGCTGTGTGGTCATCTCGGGGGGTGGAAAACCTGTAGACAAGTATTGAACAATATCCTGAAAATAGTCATCAACCATTTGGATAGCAAATAGCTGGGCATCAAGAAGACCTTCATCCAAATTGGTAGGTTCTTCGCTTGAGTCGAGCCTCGACAAGTGGTCAAGTCCTAGGTTAAGTCTTCTAGGCTTAACAATGATCTCAAAATCATATTCTTGGAATAGGATCAACCACCGACATATTCTTCCACCTAGCACAGGATTGTTAACCAGATACTTCAAAGTAGAATGGTCAGTAAACATCTTAAAATGAGATCCTAGCAGATAATGTCGAAACTTCTGTAGTGCATATACCATAGCGAGACCTTCGCGTTCTGTCGTAGTATAATTTTTCTCTGCTATGGACAATTTTCTGCATGCAAAAGAGATGGGGTGATCGATATTACCTACTCCTGATTGAGCTAGCACAGTACCCAGAGCAATGGAGGACGCGTCAACATGCACATGGAATTCTTTGTTCCAGTTAGGAAATACTAGAATAGGGGCGGTAACCATTTTTTCCTTTAAAATATCTAAGATTGCTTGACACTCTGGTGTCCACTCAAACTTGATATCTTTCTTCAGCTGCCTCTCCAATAGAGCGGTGATCTGAGCATAGCCTTGGATGAATTTCCTGTAGTAGCCGGTGTGACCCAGTGTCGTGCGAAGTTGTTTAACGAACTTCAGGGGTGGCAGGTTCACAATGATAGCGATCTTCGCAGGATCCATCATTAATCCTTGCTTGCATACAACGTGACCAAGCAGAATTCCAAACAGTGCACAAAAGATACACTTTTTTAGATTCAGGGAAATCTGGTGCTGTCTACACTTGTTCAACATAAGCCTCAAACTGGTTATATGGTATTTTACTAACCCAAAAATGGTCCAATCATCAAAGTAAACTTCGAGGAATTTATGTATGTATTCCTTGAATGCGGAGATGACAACTCTAGAAAATATAGCAGGTGCATTATTTAACCCAAAGGGCATGACAGTATACTGGAAGGATCCCATTTCAGTAGCAAATGTTGTCTTATGTCGGTCCTCTGGAGAAATTTGGATCTGATGGTAGCTAGAAAAACCATCTGTAAAGGAGTACACTTCTTGACCCCCGACATTGTCGAGCACTTCGTCTGTAAAGGGGGTGGGAAAGGGATCATGCAGGCAAGCATGATTGAGTTTTTGTAGGTCTACACATATTCGGATTTCACCCTTAGTCTTTTTCTCCTGGACTACCATAGGACTGACCCACTTAGATTCCTCAATAGGCTCAATTATTCCTATGGTGAGCATCTTATCCAGCTCTACTTTAACCTTTTCTTTATACTTCGGATTCAATCTATAAGGATGCTATTTCATAGGTTTTGCATCGGGTTTCAAAGGGATCTTCATTACGCCAATATCACCCAGTATACCCTTCATTTCGGAAAACGTTGTTGGAAAGAGATCTTGGTACTCGTGGAGAAGTTGGGTTACCTTGCTGACCATTTCATCATCCCAATAGTCGCCGATTGTAGCAAGCTTAGGCTGCTCTTCGGATCCAATGTTAACTGTGTGTGTCTTCAGAGGCTGAGTTACTTCTGGGGCTTTGATTGTTGGTCTATGCACGTCACAACATCCTTCTGACTCAGGGATAGCGATGTTGCGCGAGTCGTCATCTTCGTTAGCTATGAAGTTATAACATTCGACTGCGTGGGATTCTTGTGTGGGCCAATCAGGTCGATGTTCTAGTACTTCTTGGTCATCAAATACCTTAGTATGAATTATCTTGATAGCTGCATCTAGTGCTGGACAGACATCATTAGTAGAGAAAGTATGCATAAAACTATGAACAAGACAGTCCCAACTTACAGTGTCTTGGCGGAGCTCAGCCTCCACATACCAATTTTTTTCTATTGGTTCTAGCGTGTGCACAAATATATGTACCCATTTATTTCGAGGGACATACTTCCATGCCTTGTAGCATTTTTCCAAATGTTCATGAGGACTAGAAGTTCCATCGAACTTGTTTTGCAGCTCCTCCGTCGGGCCCTTAAATCGTAGGTACAGGAGCTTCTGACAAGCTTCCCAGCTAAGGATCTGTTTCTTATGGGCCTTCCACCACCTGGTTGCCGTGGCTCGAAATGCGGAGTCCAGAGCCGCCAATTTCTATGGCTCAGGTATCAAGCCGGAGACCTGTGCGATGAACGGGTCAGGATCGGTCAAGCCATAAAAAATAGGGAAAGGGTTGGGTTGTGAATTGAGCCATCTGAGGGACTTGGTAGTTCGGGTGCGACTGCACCCATGGGGCTCATGTAAGCGGTTCTGCCAGCTCTCTAAGTCATCTTCAGAGTCCGTCATACAGGAGCTACTAGACTCCCAACCTAAGGTAGGAGGATCCTCATAGCCGTCTTCCTATGCGGTGAGAGTGTAGATGGGCGCCACATCAGTCCGATCCTCTGGTCGGAGTGGTTATGTGTACCATTCCCCTTGTGAGGGATCCAAGGGTAGGATGACTCTCAATTCTTTCCCTTCGAAGATCATCTGTCGCTTCTTTAGGTTAATAACTGCAGCATTTTCCATTGCCCATTCAATTCCTAAAAAGGCGGGGTAGGGATTTCTACCATCATTGATCTCAATTACTTCGAAGTCCACGATAGTGCTGACCCTGGAAAGACCTATTTGGACACTCAGGAATCTTCCTAGACACACAATCCTTTGCTGGTTGGCTAGCCTCAGCTAGATAGGGGACTAGGCGAGGGTGGGTTTTCCCATTTGTTCCCAGGTTTGTTTAGTTAACACATTTACATCGGACCCTAAGTCCAAGATAACATCAGCCATGTCATATGCTCCTATCTGAGCATTCAATCTCATTTCCCTACCGGTTCTACTGAATCTATGAACAGTTTTGTCCAGACCAAAATTTCGTTGAGGTCCGCAAGAAGCAATGACTTTCTATAACTCAGTCAGAGCATCCTGATTTCTTAAAAGCTTGAGGCAACTCTGTAAAAATGAGGATAGGGTACTTACGTTATCCAGCGGGGCTTCCTAGGGCCGTGAAGACAGTTGCTGTGGTTGCGCAGGTGCAACGGATGTGTTAGGGCCACCAAAATATTTCTTGATTTCCATAAATGTCTCTCTTTCTCGTGTGATATCAAATGCTAAGATTTTCGCCGAAGCCTTATGAACCCAAGCGTCAGTCAGCTGGTTTTCTGTATGCTGTGGGTGTGTCATAGCTCCACTCCGTGTGACAACATTGACGGTTGCGGCAGGTCTGGGTTCAATTGAAATCATCTGGATGTTCTGCGTAGGGGTACTCTGTCATGCCTGAATCTTAGCTATGAGCTGCGGGCACTGCTCAATCACATGATCTACCACGCGGCAGTACCGACATGTCGTAGTGGGGTTCTGACAGTCGCGAGCCAAATGCCCAACTTGGTTACAATTGTAACACACCAACTGGCCGCGGCCTCTTTCGGCCATGCCACCACGGCCTCCAGAAGAACCTCTACTGGAGGCACCCCCCTGGTAACCATAACTATCATTACTTGGGCCATCATTGTGCACCCAGTAGGCATCATAAGTGCAGCACTCATCCTCATTATGACCTACAGACTTGTAGAAATTACAGTAGGGGTTCTTAGGTCCTTGTCCATACCTTTGCAGTAGGTAACAGTTCTCGGGGCAGTGCTGACCTGTCGTTCTGCAGAGTTCACAATATAATACTTGTGGTGGAAATGGGTTTGGCACACCTGTATGCAGGTACTTGCTTACCAGAGGGCACCGTTCCTTGTCGTGACCCTCGGTCTGACATTGTGTACACCAGACCACTTCACGGTTGAGTGTTCCCTTCTTCATCTCACGAAGTTCTAGGGCCATCGCTGCTAGCTACGCTTGGATTTGAGCAATACCAGAATCATTTTCGATGGGGGCAGTCTCGAGCTTCATTACGATTTCCAGAGCCTCTTGCTGGTCAGCAACCTTCTGTTGCATGAGGGGAGTTCTGATATGTGGTAATAAGGCTGCAATAAACCATTCCTTGTGCTGCGCAGGACTAATGGTAAAGCTGACTTGGTCTAGTAGAACTTTGAATCTCTGGTCAAAGTCCCACACTGATTCACCGCGCTGCTGTTGAATCTCTTTGAGTTCAGTGATGCTCTGTGATTCTGATTTAGGCTTCTTAAATTCTTTGGTTATTGCTACCTTAATCTCATCTAACGTAGGGCTTTGAGTACTGGAGAATTTCATAAACCAGGTCAAAGCCCGGTCCTGGAAAGAAGTAATGAGCTGCGCGGCTCTCACATCCGGGTTTGTAATTTTCTTCACATTCCATACTGCTTCACATAAAAACCAGAACTGTTCTGGGTCCTCTGATCCCATGCCTTTGAAGATGGGGAGCTTAATGTCATCAACTAGGTGGGCCATGGGGGTTCTAGGAGGGTTGGGAGGGGCACCGGATGTTTATGTGGGGGGGTTTACGGGGGTAGATTGACCTATGGCCAGAATATGCGGGGTTGGGTTAACTGTCAGACTGCGATGGAATTTCAGGGGTAACAGGGCTTCGCTGCGGGGTGACCGGAGGGTTTCCAATCGAAGGGTTTTCTTCAGAGTCTGACTCTTCAGGATTTACAGGGGAATACATGGTAGCCTGACCGAAGGGATAGGAGTCAAAATATCTTTTGTACCTTTTCCCACTTCGCGGCAAACCACTTTGCTCGTCGAAGGTATTATCACACGGGGGCCTTTGAAGAACTGCCGTTCAGCTTTGCTGAAGGAGGTACTTGTGTCAATGGAAAACTCTGTCATGAAGGATTCCAATGTTCGCGTCATCTAGAAATCAACAGCGCGGGATACCTCGTTGTTCATGTGTTGCACAAGATTGACCCTTGTGGGGGTCCACGTGGGAACCCGACGAGCTTGAAAGTTCGTCCTTCTCTCTGCTAACCTAGACAACCACTGGTGCAACTCTATGTGGATACTACCAAATAAAATTTCATAAGCATCACAAAAACCATACCTTTGTAAAAAGTCACGTGCGCTACAACGCGGATTTGTATTCTCTTTCTTAGCAAATTTCAGATAAGTCTCATCAAGCCAATCCCCGAGTTCCTTCGTAGAGGGCCTCCAGAACATAGCCCTTGAGGTATGACGTAAACCCCTCTTGAGCAGATACTGAGTTCAACCAGCAACGGAACCAATTTGTTGGGCAATAGGGCAGACCCAGGTTTAATCCTTTTATGTCGCACCAACAAAGACCCACAGTGTTGGCCCTTTCGGCAACAACCTCCGCGCAGGTTGCAGTGTCACCCGAAACAACTATGGGGTGCCGCAGAACCAGGTTTCTACAAGAAGAGAGGCATATTACTATACCTTAGCCTTTAACAAACTTATTAATTAACAATTACATAGCTTTGTCATTCACTCATATACAACTTCGCAGATAGATAAACAACCATGACTTGCTTAACCCGCTACGGGGAATTCACAGCGAAGCTTGTTATTAGCAGTGATCTAAGTTATCAAATGTATACAGTTATTAATGCATAAAAGACAACAGAAAAAGAAACAACACAAGAATTCACAACACCAGATATAACGTGGTTCACCCCCAGTGTATGGGTTACGTCCACAAACTGCGTTTTATTCAACTTGCTACAAAACCACAGTTTGATCTACACACTCAGCTGCAGATCCCTTCAGTCCTTATAAGCCGCGCACATAGCAGCAGGCCTCTACGCACACAGCTGTAGATCTTTCCTTAATCTTCTTACAATCAAAACCCCCTGCGCACACAGCTGCAGAGGTCGTCCATGCACACAGCTGGGACTTAACCTTTCCTTACATAATCATCCTTAGCTTTGCCTTTCTTTCTTTTCATCAAAAATCCTAACCTCTCTTATTTACCCAAGTGCCTATTTATATCGCACTATTTACAAAAACATGGATTCAAACCATGGGCACCCAAAACCCTAAACCCTGGTCTTAAGCCGCGGGTTTATTACAATAGCGGACTTTGACTCAACCCCCGACACCCCTAAGACTATTTTGAGTCAAAACTCGCTGAGTTACCCATCTTAAGGACCGTTGAGGTGCGTGCCCCAACAATAATTGATGTGTTTTTCCCCATCAACATGGCATGAGTTTTGAAGAGAGAAGGCTTGGTGCAAAATTTTGGCAGTATAGATATCTTTGAGAGAGTGATGAACTACATTTATATTTTTTATTGTTGGGGAGTGTTCACAAGGACCTTATCCCTATTTGTCACTCCAAAAGATACCAATGACCAATGAAGCATTCATTTCCCTATTCAACACCAATATCCCCAAGAGTTCAAGTTGCACAAGCATTACACAATTCAAGGAGACACCAATGTAGATATATAGGAGAAACTTCCATCAATCAATGGATTAATGGAGCATTAATTCAATTCCCATTTCTAGTAAAAATAAGAGCATAAAATGATGGTTAAATTTAATTGAACTTAATGTTTATGTTATCATTTATCTTAGATCTCTTTGAATTATAATTGTAGAAGACACTTTGGAAGATTCAAACTTTGACTACCCCCTCACCTTGTACCTAACCTTAATGTCTAATCCAGGATAGACTATCATGATAACCCATGTACCAATTCCAAGTAGAGTACTAAAGTGGAGAGACAACATAATGAAAGAAATGATAGAAACATAGATGATGGAGATATTCCCTGGAAATCTCTAAACTTGCACATAAGTACACATCTGGTGTAGCGGGTTAGACCAAAACCAACCAAACCAGCACCTCCAGGATCTAGTGGCTCCAACACCTAGCAATATTTCTAAATTTAGCCGAATGGCCAAATTCTGTGCTAAAATTGCCTCCCCACAATTTTTCCTCCACAAGCGTTGTTTCACAACTCTGTTTCCGCAATAGAGTTTCTACTGCTGTGTTGTGGGATGTGGGTTCTCAAAACACCCAAAGTCGCACTCCACAACTTTCATTCCACAACGGCCTTCTTGCAATCGGGTTGTGGGATGCGGGATTCTGAGTTTCCAAAAGTTAATCCTCTGCAACTTTCCGACCACAAATTTTTCCGCAATTTTTCCCATCGTTGGATTTTCCTCTATGGCCTTAATCTTTGCCGTTCGTTTTCTACAAAAATTGTTAAGGCATAAAATTTGGATTTGGGTGCATATTGATCAAAGTTCGATCAATCCAACCTTTAAGCTGAACGATTTATCAACATATCACCCCTATGTATGCATCTACCTATACTTTAGTTCATTCAAGCATCAATTTGGCATTTGAACCAACAATTTCATGAAAACACGTCGATGTTCAGAAAACCGCCATAGCTGGTTCTGCATAGTGACACCATTCATAACAATGCATACATATAAGTTAATAATACTACAACACACACTACTAATATTTATATTAAACAATAAGAGAAAGGAACACACACAACTAGCTCTCTTTCAATCTCTGCAACCCATTTACAAATGGACACATACACAATCTGCTATTCCCTTTGCAAATTTTCAATCCTCACACTGAAAAGAAGAACCCCTACTACTTCTCAAAGTTATTTATTTAGCCTAAGTTTTTTCTTCCCCCTTTTAGTTGGTTCTGTAATAGACACTCCCACGCATAAGGAAAAACATCGTTGTCCCAACAAATAGTTCAGCGGCTGATCTCCACGCAAGGAGTCATGACCTGTCATTATTCTTACTCCTCTAACAAACTATGACTAAGCAGAATGACTCATCACTATCTATAAATTTCATAAAAACATAGGTTATTTACAATGTAATAGTCTAGGGACTATTAACTCAAAATGTGGAGACCCCTTCCTGGGCTAATCTAACATTGAACATGGAATTTGAAATGGTTAGCTGGATGCTCCTGCATCAGACTTGCAAGGGTGAAAATTTATGAACCCTTGCTAATTAGTTTAGTTACAATGCAACCCTTGGTTTCTAATTCTATAGCACTCATTCATGTAGAATCCTCTGGTAGTCGCTTCTTCCATTTGACTAAATGCTCTAGGTGGTCCTTCTTCCTCATACTTTTGGTCACTTTACTATCCAAAATGGCCCCAAATTTCAATGGCCATGTCATAGGAATTTTGGTAGGCATCTCTAGCTCATCATCATTTGCTGAGAATTTCCTGAGTGTACTGCAGGGTCCAACCTTTTTCCTCTTCAGCCATGTTTTCCAGTACTATGTTTGTAACTGGTTCTTTGGTTCTTCCAGCATGTGTTCAGACATATTTGAACATTCCAATTCTTCTTTCCTTTTCCCTGCAAATAAGTTGTCAACTGGTTCTCCTCTACCTGCATATAAACAATTCAGTCTTCCCATTACAACAATAAATAATAAAATTTATTATCATAATGATACTTAATGTGCAATAATTCTCTTCTTGGATTCTTTTCCCTTCCTCTCCTTTTCTTTTTACTGTTACATCACTAGCCTTGGTAATCTCAGTAACCATACACTTTCCATTGTTTTTATTAACTTCATACTGTGCTTCCTCTATCAATTCCATACTTGCACTAGACATTTCTTGTTGATCTGCTTTTCCCTTCAGCCAACCACTGCACACCATGTTAGTTAATTCAACTTCATTATCATTTTCCTCAGCTTTCCAATCATTCATGATTTTCTTATCAGTCATAATCAGAAACTGATTATTAGCCTCTTCTTGCTTACCCTTGAGTGGATGAAGACTATGCTTCTTCCAATTCATTTGGAAGGAGTAAACATTCCTCTTGCCTCCATGCAATGCTTCCCTATTGAACTGCCAAGGTCTACCTAATAAAATATGACAAGCATCCATCGCAATAATGTCACATATCACCTCATCTCAATAGCTTCCAATATGAATCTTTACCTGGCATTTTTCTTTCACAAGAACTTGGTGATGTTTTTGTAGCCATGCAACTCTGTATGGTTCTGGATGTACTATCTTCCTCAAATTCAGTTTGTCCACCATCTATGTAGACACCGAATTATCAGTAATACCACTATCAACAATTAATTTGCAGCACTTACCTTCAACTTTCCAAACTAACTTAAACAAGCTCATCCTTTGGATTTCCTCCTCAATTATTTTCCTCGTCAATAATGCCTCAACTTCTTTAGGATAGGCCACAATCTCCATTAATTCTTGTGGAGCTTCAGGTTCAGCTTGTACTACTTTTGCTTCTCCCCGTCTGGAAACATTTTTGGGACAGTCCCATGACATGTGCCCGAGCTGTCCACGTGTGTAACATATCACTGTTCCACCTCTTCCTCTGCCTCTTCCTCTTAAATCATTTCAGCCACCTCTATTCTCATTATTTCAGTCAAGCTGCACTTGCTGGTTTGAACTTCTAGCTTCACTCTTTTACTATTGTTCCTTCCCTCCAGAGCCTCCTACCTATGTTCTCTTACTCTACCTCCTCATCAGCTTTTCCTCAGCCTTCAAAACAACTTGATATGCTTCTTCAATAGACATTAATGACAACAAACTCAATTCATGTTGTACATAAGATCTCAAACCATTGACATACATAGATACTCTCTCAAGTGTATCCTCTATATGTCCAGATCTGATATTCACCTTATAGAATTCCTCAATATACTACCTAACTGTCATTGATTTCTATCTAATATTTTGCATTTTCCTAAACAAAATCAACGTGTAATATTTAGGAAGAAATTTACCTTTTAACTTAGATGTCATTCTACTCTAGCTATTGATCTTGGCTTTGTGTTTCAAGATCATCTCCTCTTACACACCATCCCACCATAAGGACACATGCCTTCTCAACTTTGTGACAACAAATCTTACTTGCATGTCTTCCTTTATCTCAACATAATCGAAATGCTTATTCATAGCATTGATCCAATCAATTAGTTCCTTTGGATCCAAGTTCCCACTAGAAAATGGTACATCAGCATTTGAACTTGAACCTGTACCAAATATTGATTTCATTATTTTACCTCAGGAGTTTTAGTAGTTGTCTCATCCTCCTCTTCGAATACTTCCTCATCACTTGTGTCTCCAGTGTGCTCATGATGTCTTCCAATCTCTAAGACATCCAATCCTTCCCTCAAACTTCTTATCTCCTCTCTTAGATATGCATTGCCAATAGGTCTTCCTCACCTTCCTCGACCTCTCCCGATTATGAGTTCAATCTCCTGGCACAACAAGTCACTTCTTGACACAACCTTACTATTTCTAATATCTTTTCTTTTATGAATCTGCTAGCAATCAGGAGTAAACACTATCTTGATTTTTTTTCAAGAAAAACTACTCCAATCCTTAACACTAACAATTCCACAATATTCATAAATAAAAGACAATACTCAACCTTATGCTCTCATACCAAAAATGGTGCAGGGGGGTAGACCAAAACCAACCCAACCAGAACCTCCAGGATCTAGTGGCTCCTACACTTAGCAGGATTTCCAAATTTAGTCGAATGGCCAAATTGTGTGCTAAAATTTCCTCCCCACAATTTTTCCTTTGCAAGCATCATTCCACAACTCTATTTCTGCAACAGGGTTTCCGCTGTTAGGTTGCGGGATGCAGGATCTCAAAACACCCAAAGTCACACTCCACAACTTTCGTTCCATAATGGCCTTCCTACAATCGGGTTGTGGGATGCGGGATGCAGGATTCTGATTTTCCCAAAGTTACTCCTCCGCAACTTTCCTCCCACAAATCATTTTCTGCAATTTTTCCCACCATTGGATTTTCCTCTGCGGCCTCGATATCTGCCGTCCGTTTTCTACAAAACTCGTTAAGGCAAAAAAATTGGATTTTGGTGTGGATTGATCAAAGTTCAATCAATCCAACATTTATCCCTATAGTATTTATCAACCTAGCACCCCTATGTATGCATCTACCTATACTTTAGTTCATTCAAGCATCAATTTGGCATTTGAACCAATAGTTTCATGAAAACACACCAATGTTTAGAAAACCGCCATAGTTGACGTTGGACAGTGACACCATTCATAACAATGCATACATCTAAGTTAATAATACTGCAAGACACACTGCTAATCTTTCTATTAAACAATAAGAGAAAGAAACACACACAACTAGTTATCTTTCAGTCTCTGCAACCCATTTAAAAATGGACACAAACGTAGTCTTTTCTTCCCTCTGGAAATTTGCAATCCTCACACTGAAAAGAAGAACCACTAATACTTCTCAAACTTATCTATTTATCCTAAGCTTTTTGTTCCCCCTTTGAGTTGGTTCTGTAACAGACACTCCCACGCATAAGGAAAAATGTCATTGTCTTGACAAATAGTTCAACGGCTGATCTCCACACAGGGAGTCACGACCCACCATTATTCCTACTTCTCTAACAGAATATGACTAGGCAGAATGACTCATCACTATCTATAAATTTCATAAAAAAATAGGTTATTTACAATGTAATAGTCTAGGGACTATTAACTCAAAATGTGGAGACCCCTTCCTGGCCTGATCTAACATTGAACTTGGAATTTGAAATGGTTATCCAGATGCTCATGCATCAACATCTCACCTATGAACATAAATTATGCACATAATTGGTATACCTAAATTACATAAGTGATGCACATAAAATACATGCCCAACTTGTACACCTAAAGAACAAACATAAGCCATGCATCTAATTCATGTAGACAATTGATACATTTAATTCAAATAAAATACACACATAAGCAATCTACATATGTGGTGCACCAACATGAAAGGACACCACCTCCATATTTAATTATACTACAACCAACAAGGGTAGAACCTATGGTCAGTTAATTTACACTCACTTCACACTAGCTCGCCTGACATTACGGATCATACCTCTAGGGGGTTATATATTGATTATGGCTATAGTGTGGTTTATTTAATTTCATAGAGGTGATGTTGATATGAAATTTCTCCAAAAGAGTAAACTAGATGTGACTAATGTGGCAATGACGAGAAGAAACCATACAAACAACACTAATTGTAGAGAATAACTATATCCTACACATTAGTTCCAAATAAAAGGTCGTTACTATCAGATAGGGCCAAGTGAAAGCTCCATATCCCAATCCTATAGTTTGAGATCAAGACCCAAAGCAACCTCCTCATTTTTCTGAACCAACACTATTAGGTCTCCTATAGTGTGAGGGGTTTGGTTAGATGCGGCCCTTTTGTATTTCCTATTTAATCAAGCATTTTATATATTCATTCTAAAGGAGAGATAATTGGTATACAAGTCCATTAGGTAAAGAAGAAATATATTAAAAATAAATTGCACTATTTTCTTGATAGTGTAAAGGTACATCTATAGGTGGGGTGAATGTATCGATGTAAGGCTTCCACCAATTGATCTTCTTATCCCTGTTACATAGAGGGACTCCTTGCAAAGGCCTTGATGCCATAGTGATTTTATTTACTCCTTTTGAAGCAAGCCATGAAGATAAAAAAAGATTTCAATCTGATAGATTATTTAATGCAATACTTAGAAGTCACAATTTAGACCATGGTAGAATGATAACTTCGTCAGAAAAAAGTTATAGTAAACAAAAGAGTTACCAACCAAATAGAGGGAGGGAAATCCTTATAGAGACAAGCTTAGGAAATCCCTACAGTGACAATCTTATCGTACTTACCTAAGGGAATTGAATATGAAATGCTCACCAAGTAAGCTTACAAATTCAATCATGATCAATCTTTTGTCTTATTCCTTTTAATATTTGATTATCCCCACGAATAGACCTCTATGGGATATAAGGTATTGGCTTGTAACTGATCCGGCCTTTTCTCTATTTCCCTTTTCTCCAAAAAGAGAGTCTACCTTATCGAAATGCAAGGGAAATGAATGTTACTATGTAAGAGTTAGAGATAAATAAGACGTGGCTATTGTATTACAATACACAATGACTCGGCGAACTCTCTTTGAGCCCTTCCTAACTCGAATTCTATCATATAAAAAACCAAAATGGAAAGAATAGTAAGGAGATTTCATAAAAGGCCAGAATATTTCATAAAACATTTCTTTGGCCTATGATTTAATGGTGGATTTGGATAGAAAGGTGTTGGGAAACAATGTTATCATCAAATTAGACATGTGGAAGGTCTATGATAGGTTGTAATGGGACTTTATAACGTATGTTCTGGAAAGGTTTGGATTTTATGATCTGGTTACATATATTATCAGGAGATGTATAACTAGATCTTAGTTTTAAGTTATGGTGAACGAGGAAATATGTGGGAAATTCATTTTTTCTAGAGGTCTCAGTTTGAGATCGAGACCCAGATACATACCATATACCATAATAGGTGCTTCAGTATTAGTTTCAGGTCCAGATTCAGTCCTAACTATTGTAATCTGGGTATGAGAACGAAATGAAACTAACACATAGATGTAGCAATGTACCCACTTAATGTACCATTGCAGTGCAGTATCTTTGGATCATCTATTGAGGTCCCCACTACATTCCATACACTTTTTCATAGGAACCATTGTTGGTGATTCATTCAATAGCCAAGCTAGCAAGGGTTGACAATTGACGCAACAATGCTAGTAGGTGCTCCAACAGGCATCATAAAGTGCATTACATTGGTGTTGATAGGAGAGACAAATAAGTAGGAAAAGAGTCTTCAGTGTAATAGAGAACAATATCAAATCAACAAAGAGAAGCCATATCATTGACATGCTGTTAGATAACAGATTTGTTTGTTTGAGAAGAAGAAATAGATGTAAATAACATCAAACTTCCTAAAATATCAGATATGAGAAGGATTTTTTGTTAGACATAGAAGAGGTTGCCGTCCTACAGGAATGCATAGTAGAAGACACCTGTGCATATAGAGAAAAACACAGAGGACAAAGGAAAACATGTCTATGAAAGGCAAAAGAGCCTGAAGAAATCATATGTGGCATAAAACTTATTATATAGAGTTGCGATCATATGTATGCGTAGAAGAATAGCAGCCCCAACAAAGCTAAAAACAAATCCCGGGTAATGAGTAAATCTGGACATCATTCAGTCAAATAGAGGTAGAACACTTTTTATTTTGTATTGTCATTGAAAAGTGATCCTATTTTTCAGCTCTAGAGACAGTGAATTAACACCCACATGTTGCATGATCTATTCACATTGGCTATCAATTTTGACATTTAACTCGAATTAAATTGAACTAACAAAAAATCAATATTCATTATCTTTTTATCTTCATACCACAAGAAGATCTATGCATTAAAACACAATGAAGAAAAGCAGGAACTCTATTTAGAGCGCCCCAGTTTTTCTAAAGTTTCAGTCATTTAGATGGAATCCTATGGAGTAATTTTTGCAATCTCTTCGGGTTTGTTTATTGATCAGCACAATTAGGCACAAGCAACTAGTCCGAGCAGGAATGCGATTAGATTTGTGGAGAAAGAGGATACCCTTTTGGTTACTAATAAAAACAACGTCGTATTCGTGGATAAAGAGGATGTCCTGTTGATAATTAATAAAAATGAGCATACCCTCAGTTAAAAAAATATACCTATAATGTGATGGATATGGGTGCCTCTGCTTTTCTTGAATCAAATTCAAATTCAAAGATACAAAGCCACAAGCCTCCTTAACCAATTTTGTTGGGATTATCCTAATTTCATCGAAACCCTATATCTTTGTACTCTGTGGATTATTAGGGAATTCATTTAATTATTTCCATATGTTAACACCCACATGTTGCAAGATATATTGAAATTTGAAATCAATTTGGATGACATTTAACTAGAATAAAATTGGACTAACAATTCGACTAACAACAAATCGACATTCATTATTTTTTTCTGTAACAGTACAAGAAGAGCCATATATTAAAATGCAATGAAGGACAAGAAAGTGCCCCACCCCCAGTGGTTTTACTACATTTTGTAGTCATTTTTCTGTAATCCTATGGAGTAATTAAGTCTATTTTGAACTGACCCAAAGATATTTCATGTCTTAAGTCTATTTTGAACTAACCTAAAAATAATATGTTCATAAAGAAAACCAGATAAACCTTATAACAAAATATACATAGACATAAACCTTTTAAATTAAAACAAATAGATATCCAATCATTAAAAATATACATAAATACATATCGGCTTGAGCTATTGCAATTCTTCTCTTGGGTTTTGTCTATTGATCAACCTTATCAGACATGAGAAACCTTCTCGAACAAGAATGACATCAGATTTGTACCCTGTTGCTAATTCATAAAAATGATATCAGATTCGTCGAGAAAGAGGATACCATGTTGCTAATTAATAAAAATGAGCATACCATCAGTTTAAAATATATACCTGTAATGTAATGCCTGTGGGTTTCTCCGAAGCAACATCCAACATCTCATCTCTGGTTTTCTTGAATCAAATCCAAATTTAAAGACACAAAGCCACAAGCCTCCCTTATCATAATCTTCAAGCCAAAACACACAATGCAGAGACATAGGAAATGAATTTACAAATACATAAAGACATACATAGATAAAAAAAATGAAAGAACAAAATAGAGAAATACACTAGATGCGCTTCCAAAAAAAACCAGACGAACCTTACAAATGACAAGGTAGGAACTTGTGATCCTGTTTCTCAACTCTAGAGACATTTTTCAGAAACTTTTTAATTATTTGTCAGTTGCATAAATATGTCATAGGGACAAAGAAAATATTTTTATCCTCAAACAGAAACGAAGAAAGTAGGGGATTACATAAATTCAAACTTTCCTTTAAAGAAAGATCTTAACCATTGACATTATTTCTGTGAAATTTTCCAAGCCAAGCATGCATTTCATATTTAATCAAACAATATAGATTCTTTGTCCATTTTGAAAACAGTTGACAAAATAAACACAATACATTCAATAAATCAACCATTATATTCATAAAAGATATCATTTGTTCATGCAAAAACATGAGGAGTTGGAGTGCTATGTGAAAATTAGAGGACGAAGGGGATTCTAAACATGTAAATGAAGACCCAACATGGTCTATGAGCCAAAGCAGATAACTCACCCATTCAAAGAATGCACCCTCTTCAAGTGATCTCGGCCTTTTCATTGTTGAGTCCTCTGCAAGCAAAACTCAGCCCAACACCCAACAATAAATGAAATTGATCCTCCTGGAAAGCTTAGACATGAACTGTATGGTCCCCTACAAGGAAGCCACTTAAAAACCCTCAGTTGATCCCCCTTACAAGATGTCGATTTTTAGAAGCCACTTAAAAATCCTCAGTGGATCAAAACTTTTACTTATGGCTTAGTAGCAGGAAGAAATAAAAAGAAATATTTCAAACCCTCAGCTGATCAAAACTTTGACTTATGGCTTGGTACCAGGAAGGAAGAAAAAAAAACTTTCAGAGTTGCTAGATTTGTTCATCAATTTTGACAGGCGGGAAAAATTGGGGAAATTTTGAAGAATTTTGAACCCAACGTAAGGGCTAAGAGTGTGATTGGTTTGGGAGTTTTTTTAAGATAAAAAAATATCAAATATCAAAACAATTATAAAAAATAATATGTATTTTATTTTAAATTAAAATTAAAATTATTATATTTAAATATAAATTTTATTTAAATACTTAAGTTTAAATGTAAAATAATCATTAAATATTTCAATGATATTTATATTTTTTAAACGTTTTAGTTTGAAAAGATAATTTATGATACATTTAAGATAGACATAATGCTATGATATTTATATATTAAAAGATAAGTTTTTAGAATTTTTTTAAATGAGATAAAATGTAAAAACAAATTGATACAAGCGTACAAAAAGACAAGTGTAGACATAAAGTTATCCCAAAAAACAACATGTAGTCCATATTGGATAATTCCTTCTAGTGAGTGCCATGCATTCACAGGCCCTAGGGTTTAATATGGTGTAGCATCAACCTACTCCTAGTAATGGCCAGGGTTTAAGAAAATGTAGGTTCACTCTTAAAATCTAGGGTCAAAGAACTTATTATATAGTTAAGAATAGTAGTAATGTGTTTCTGAGTGAGTAGGTGTCCTACATAAATGAATTTTTCAAGAAAATTGATCATCCTAAAATCTCTTGATGTAGCACAATATGGAGTTTGTGTGGTGTGGTCAATAGAATAATGCAAGATAGTCCTAGTGTTCTTCAATTGAGTAGTTATGGGGTGCTCGAGCCCCCTTTTGCATTTTGTTGACCTTGAAAATACACAACAATTTTTAGGGCCTTTTTTAGGAAATAGGGAAAGTGAAATTTAGAATTTGGGTTCCCCTTGGGAAAATATTTTGTAAACTTATTATTGTTTCCCACTAGAATCTTCATTAAAGTCATTAAATGGGTCGAATTTGTGATTGGACCAAGTCCCTTTTTCTTAGGGAAAAGTCTTTCCAATTCTCTTTCCCAAGTATTTCCCCATACTTCATGATACATCTTATGTGTTACCTTACTTTCCCTGCATCCTCTATCCTTCTACATTGATTCTTCCTCCACTCCACCCTAGTGTTTACATCCCTTCCATATTCCACACATTTCATATGCCTTTCCTTCACCCCCCGCACTCCACTTTCCCATGGGGAAAAGTACAAGTGTCACCCTTCACTCCCAACCTCACTTGATATCTCCACCCTTTTCATTCACCCTTTCTTGTACCAAAGACTCGAGATAGAGACCCTCAAAGTTGGATAAATAAGTGGTATGGACATGGCATCCAGGAGAGGACTTTGCAAAGGCATGGGATTCCATGACATGTTGGTGGAGAAATTACAAGTGTAGTCAATAAACATGCAACATGGAAGTTGACAATATGGACCTAAAATTGTCAAGGATATAAGAGAAAAGGACAACATGAGTTGGGCTTTATTACACAATGTAATGTGTATTTGTTTGTGTATATAAATCATGAGAACTTCACTCACTCAATCAATGTGGTATAAAGGTTTGTCCAGGACCTATCAAATTCATTTGTGGACAAAAATTAATCCCTATTATCATGGATGCATGCACACAGCAATGAAATCCCTTCATTTATTTTTTAGTACTTTTTTAATAAGCAAAATCTTATAATATCTTTATTTGCAAAGTTGCTCGACGGGGACTTGTTTCCTTAGAAACTCTTCTTGTTTTCTTTATCTTTGTTCATGAAAAGGAATTTTATAAGCTTTTATAAGTTTGTGTAAGGATAATATATATTGGTTTCTTTATTTATTTTTTTAGATTTGATAAAAAACAAACATTAAATAAATATATATTAGTTTTTTTTAATTTTAAATCAAGCAATATAGTAATGAGACAAATATTGAATATGTTATATATATTGAACTCAAATAGAATAAAAACTATGTCTATGTGGAATGGAGGTCTAAACAAGGATTTCAATTTAGAATATTAACAAACAAAACAAAACTTCTTTTTACAACATATTTCGTAATTCCATTAAGTCATTCAAATGTTGTCGAGGACAAGTGAATGTCATTGGAAAGTACATTATACATTACATCATCATCATCATCATCATTATATAGCTCAAGATCTTGAATTTCAACCCTAAAACATTTTATGATTCCTAAAGACCATCCATGGTGTGATAAACCTTGAAATAAACACCACATCTCACTCATATGCCAAATAATTCCTTTGTAGGAGTTATGTGGTGGTCCATGGTCCCATGTATGGACCATGAGATCTAAAGACAAATTTTATGGGCCAATAACTTGTATTTTTGTATCAACCTCGGCTTGGACACCAAGAATTTACATCCCCATTATAAGACCATATCTTGTTGGCATGATGAATATTCCATTTGTAAGGTCTATGTGGTGGTTTATGACCCAAAAAATAGATCATAGGACCATATATGAATGTTATAGTGTATCCCTAGGTATTTTAGCATTGAACCATGGCATATGCATTGAGAACAATGTCTAGTGTTAGAAAGAGGAAAATGTCTATCATATCTCATTTGTAGGCTAATGATTCCCTATGGAGGGTATGTGGGGTGGTTTGAGGGCTTGAAAATGGACCATGAGCTTAGAGAAAAAATTTATGACCTAAGACCCTTATTTAACCTTATATCATAACATGGGCCTTGGAAATCATCCCTAGTGTCCCCTTCCTCAAAAATTTCAACATATCTCGCATATAGGCTAATATTCCCTATGTAGTCCTTGTGTTATAATATATTCCTCCATTCATGGGCCTTGATCCTCAAGGTAATTCATATGTCTTTGTACCCTAAAACCTTGGTCCATGGACTAAGGACTAAAATCTACACTTGGTGTGCCAAACCTTAAAATGGCCAACACATCTTACTCATTGGATAAATATTACATATGTAGTATATGAGGCCTTTGAGGTGGTCTAGGGAATCCCACATGACCCATGAGGCCCTTACCCTTAGATGTTATGTTTTGACTTGATAATATGGCCCAATCAATGATAATTAACCATTATTGGTTGCATAGAGCTTGAAATGGACATTTCTTGGTTGTAAGCCAAATATTTCCCACATAGAGATGACGTTATGGACTAGGATCCCATTTGTGGGCCTTGATAGCTTGAGGAAAATGTTGCAACCTAGGACTTTATATGTTTACCCTAGAACATGGACTAAGCCATGATATCCATCCTTAGTGTTCCAAACTTGAAATGAACACTATATTCCACTTACATGATAAATATTCCCTTTATAGGGATTGTATGGTGTACATATGCCTATTCATGTCACATGATCCCTAGAGACAAAAAGGACTAAAGTAAGGTTGATGCAGAATAATTATCCTTACTTACATGGCATATTTGTATGTGTGAGGTTTTGAGTTTAATTAAAGTTTCCTCCCACCTTGTAAATGACCAAAATTTTCCTTGTATTTGTCCCTTTTCCCTGACACATTAATCACGTATTACATTATTTTACTCCCTCAAATTCCTCACTAGTCATGTCTTAGAGAAATGAAGGTCAATGTCCAAACTATGATGATAATCTTAAAAGGTACCATGATGGAATGTCCTCACCATTTGGCATTTTTTGTTGGTAATTGTAACTAGTATGTCAAATCCACTCCAAGTATCTATTAGGTCCACATAGAGAAACAAAAAGACCAATGTAAGAACATCTCTCCATGTGCTATAGCTGATTTTACCACACTTGGTATATCACACATTTATGGACTTCCATGTCCCTCTACAGACTCCTTGGACCCCCCTTGCTCAAGTTATACTTTGATCAACCAAGAAATTCCTTGAAAAATACCTTTTTATGGGTATACATGACTTTTAAACCAATACCCACATGTACACGCAACTCTTGAGCCAATACCCGCGTATATTGAGAAATGTGCATAAAAACAAAAAGATTTGGAGTTTTCCTCATTGAGTCCTGAATAACTTGACTCTTGGCCTTCCATATGCCTAGAAAATGCTCAGACTCAACCCTCCAATGTGTATTGTATGGATATATATTGAGCCTCTTGGATGCATTGAAGGAGGATAATTTGGAGAGAAAGGAAGCTATAGTTCATTGGTGCCTCACTTGTTTATGCTTGAGTCTCCATCCCTTTGTCCCTTTGGAGCACATAGTGCTACTCTTCCCAATCTTTCCTTTGTTTTTTGAAATTTCCATTGAGATGGAGGATTGAAATGGTGGAGGCCTAGGTGGAGGACTCAGTTTCTTTGTTTCAACGAGGTGCTGACAGAGTTTGTCACTACTCTATCTATTTTTAATATTAATAGAAATATCCATTTCTTGTCCAATACATGTGCATAACTATGAATATTTTGTCCATGGATGTAGTTATTTTGCTTATACATGATGGTTTATATATGTTAGAGTACGCCTACACTTTGATATATAGCATGCTTGTATTGCTTGTTGTTGTTGAGAGTGAATTGTGAATACAAGCGTGTTGGAAAAGCTCAACGGGGATCTACATCAACTGTCTGGAATAAGGTATGCTTCATATCCCTTAGTGTTAGATGCATTTATTTCTCTTGCATATTGGAATGGATTGATTTCTGGTGTCATCCAGTTTATTTTGGTCTACCCCAAGCCATAGGAAGTTTCTCTCTGTAACAGAATTGGAGACTCTGCTAGGGATGTTCCTTGTTTTTGTTCGGGGTTTGGGGGCACAATGTGCTTGACTTGTTCTATGTTTCTTCTTGTTTCTATGTCCCATTTAGTAGTATGTTAATCCATTGACACTCCCCTAGATTGGTTTGACCCTTGGCCTTCTTTTTACCACTTTCGTCTCAGTATACGCAGGTTTTTGGCTGAAATTCGCGTATACAAGTAGGTTTTTGGCTCAAAGTCGCGTATATATGCAAGTTTTTGGATAAAGGTCATGTACATATGCTACAGTTCCTTGAACATTTGCGTACATCCTCCCTTTTTGGTTGAGTTTGATGTGGGAAGTTGTTGGATGGGTTGTGAGTGTGGCTAGGTCTTCCTGGGTACTGATGTTGTCTGTTTACTACTTCTTTTGTGACCAGAGACCGCTTTTTCATTGATTTTTATTTGAAACTAGTTCTAGTCATTTATCTCCTTTTTTTTTCCATTAGTTCATTAGTATTTTTTTCTCAGTGTCTTGCTTGGATTGTGTTTGATGCTTGTTGCAGAGACTGAGAATTTTAATGACTTTTATTGCATTTTCATTCTTTTATATTGAAAATACAAAATAATTATATAGTTTCATTATTACTTGCATCTCATCTATGGATTTAAGGAGGTACTTGCATTGGATTTCTTGGATGAGAGTTTTGTTTAGGCTTTCATATAGGAAGGATTCCATTGGCATTCAAAAGGGATTGAATATTTTTGCATTTCATGTAGTGGCATACCCCTTTCTTCATATTTAAATACAAAATTGCACTTGGCATTGTTTTTTAGGTGTGTGTGTTTAATTTCATGGCTGATTCATAAAATCATTGGTTGCACGATCATTTCCTTTGAGTAATCACAGCCCCTAAAATCAACGCTTAGTTTAATATGAATTACACTTTTTTCTTTGGTAGGGTACGTCAACAAACTTAGGTTTTAGAGTCTTGGAATATATCATTGTGAGTAAATTCTCCAAGACTACTAAACAAAAAAGTAGGTATATGTCCAGGAGGCTCCTCTTACACTGGAGTTAAGCATGAGGAAATGTACATGTTTGTGGTGGGGATATCCCCTTGCCACTCTCTGTTGAGCACCAAAGATATTTCCACGATCTCATTTGTATCTGGGGAATTTTGAGGTACCTTTTGGTTCTTTTGAGCTTCAGGATTTGCTACCCTATCCATATGGTAGATCCCTCTTGCAACTGTCCTCCTGAGCATTGGTTATATTGGGGTGATCTTAGTTACCTTATCTAGGTATCGCAGGGGGTACTTGTAGAGGTTATTATGTGAGTCTCATGGCCAGGTAGGGTTCAGACAGTACAATCACTTTATGCATTGAAGCTTAGGGCCACTATAATTGATTACACACCTTCGCTTGTAGTGTATGAGAGTTTCAATCCTCTCCTAGGTGAGACATACCTGCTACATTTGGGAGCTCATTTATCCTCCCTATGGCTTCTCTGCATCTCGATTTATATTCTCTTAGGAGTATGCTCTTTGCTCCTTAGTTGGATTTAGGGATTTCGGTTACTTGAGTATATTTATGTTCTCTTGATTTCGGGTCCTTTTATGTTTGACATGTCTGATATCACTACTAGTATCCCGTCACCTACTCCAAGTCCTAGTGTGTACCCTGGTGTTGGAATGGAGGGCACCATATCCCCTTACCTTGCTCATAGATTTGGGACTGGTCATATTCCATACTCTACTCCATTTGCAGAGGATTTTCACTCCCTTCATCCGGTCTTAACACTAGTGTTCACCCTCACAGGGGTGGTAGTGGATACGTGAACGTTGGGTCTATAGCTTACATTGCTTCTTATGTCCCATTATCCACTGCACTGTTTATTTTGAATGCAGTTGTCATGATCAACTCTCCCTATACCCTATAGTTTGGACTCTTTACTGTCTGTTTCCAATTATTTTGGACCAATATTGTTGTCATGTAGGGTCCATTTTTTGTACACTTTCACTGAGGCTTTAACTCATTTGTGCCCATGACAGGTATAATTTTTAACTGGCATATAGGATAGAACTACATTTCCTCTTACATTATGCATCACCTTGTGACAATTTATCCTTGAATTTAGGTATGAACCCACTTCGTAATGTCACAGAACCTTCAAACTGCTATTAGATGTGACATTATGTAAGTGGTAGAGCTTTCCTATTCATGGGTTCCCTAGTTAGATCATGTTTTGCAAATTGGTACCCATGTTGAGATTCCTCCTCTAGGTTTTGGAGTCCCTTATAGTTATGCCATGTCTTTGAGCAAGAGCTTCATATCCCTCTTGAACTTTATGCTGGCCATTTCCCATAGGCACTCCCTTGTATATCAAGTTGTAATTGCATTTCATGTGTTTTTCTTGCCTTATTGAGCTTTATGTTAGCTCCCTCCTTCAGATTTATAAGCCATGTGTCCCGAGCATGTCTCAATCCTATCCAAGCAGATCCTTTTATATATCCTTTGCAGCTTGATTGTCCCTTACCGGGAGGAGACCTTCACCCGAGTGTCCTCATACTGCAAATGCTTCCTTGCATTGAGAATAGGTATTTTATTCTTCTTGGAACTAGTTTTATTTACAGTGACACTTGTCTCCTCCTAGTTGTATACTATAAGCACATTTATTCTTTTTCAAGCTTTTCAATCTAAAAAAGCCCAAAAAAATAAAAAAACATAAGAAGCCGAATGGGAAATGATATTACTTTTGGAAACTGTAGGGGCGTTTCCCCTTTGAATAGAGCACTGTATATCACATCCATTGGTTGGGTTGTTAGTATGAATTTAGGATCTATACTTGTTACTCTAAGTTTTCTCCACTGACTGGTTATGCTTCCAGTCCCTATGGAGCCTCTGTCAATTTCTTCTGTGTCACAGAGTTTTCCTAGTTTGCATGTCGAGTCTATGATTCTTATGTTCAGTCACCTTTTGGGTTATTCTCTTGTTCAAAGGAAGTATCACCTGAGTCATCCATTCCTTAGTTATCTTGACTTTGCATGTCGACCATTCCCGATATAGTTACTAGTTCATGCACATCTTATTCGTTCGAGTTCTTCCGCATTATCAAGCGTTGTTGAGTACCTCATGTTGGATGATGGGGGATTCCCTAATTCCCTCGATCCAGTGGATTCCATTCCATTAAGTTCAGATCATTTAATCAGGAATATGATTCTAGATTCCATTTGAGTGCCTTAAGACTTATAGTCATTAGTGGTAGGTTCTCTCCCAATCGACAATTTTAAGAATACATCAATGTCCCCTGATCGATGGATCCTTTCAAGTGTTTGACCTCAACACATCTATTCGCACTTGTTAGATTGCACTCTGTACCTTGATTCCCATTATCATTATTGGTGGGATATCTCACATCTATTAATAGTATACATTAATGACCAGTAATCAGATGATGGACCATCATGTTCAACCTCGACACCTTTATTCGCATGATGGGACATGTACTCGCAGCGGTTTGCGTAAAAGACCTCTGAGCTTGGTTGCATTCCACATATGCCACCTTCTTGATCATGCCAGTATTTATGAGATGCCAGCTCTCATGACCAAATTCTAGTATATTACAATATATCTTCATCCATTATGGAGATCTTGTTCATTGTATATTTTACGTGGCGATGACCACACATGATATTTGTATATCATGCATATTCATGGCCATTGTACTCTTATGTATCCGGGACTGCTACATGTATATTTGTAGTCACATGTTGAGATTTAACATTTTATTGTGTTAATGAGTAGCTAGTTATTCCACCTAGGTCTTCATTACTCCACTTCTGGGATGGATATAATGTATTTTGGCCATCATGTTACCCCTCTGACATCACACATTAGGGGGCATCTATTATAGATGATTTTACCACACTTGTTAGATCACACCTTTATGGCCTTCCATGTCCCTCTACAGACTCCTTGGACCCCCATTGCTCAAGTTATACTTTGATCAACCAATAAAGTCCCTAAAACACATGTTTACGGGAATACACGATTTTTAAACCAATACCCACGTGTACATGCAACATTTGATCCAATACCTGCGTACATCTGGAAATGCGCATTAAAAAAAAAATTGGATTTTTCCTCATAGAGTCCTGAATAAATTGACTCTTGACCTTCGGTATTCCTAGAAAACACTCAGACTCGACCCTCCATTTCTTATTGGAGGGATATATATTGATCCTCTTGGATGCATTGAAGGAGGAGAATTTGGAGAGAAACGAAACTATAGTTCATTGTTTCCTAACTTGTTTATGCTTGAGTCTTCATCCCTTTGTCCCTTTGGAGCACATAGTGCTTCTCTTCCCAAGCTTTCCTTTGTTTTGTAAGCTTTCCATTGAGATGGAGGATTGAATTGGTGGAGGCCCAGGTGGAGGACTCAGTTTCTCTGTTTCGACGAGGTGACGACAAAGTTTGTCACTATTCTATATATGTTATTATTAATAGAAATATCCATTTCCTATCCAATACATGTGCAGAACTATGAATATTGTGTCCATGGATGTAGCTATATTTTCTTATACATGATGGTTTATATATGCTAGAGTAGGCCTAATACTTTGATATATAGCCTTCTTGTCTTGTTAGCTATTGTTGAGAGTGAATTGTGAATACAAGAGTGTTGGAAAATCTCAATGAGGATCTACATCAACCATCCGAAATAATGTACGCTTCATATCCCTTAGTGTTAGATGCATTTATTTCTCTTGCATTTTGGAATGGATTGATTTATGGTGTCAGTCAGTTTGTTGTGGTCTACCCAAATCCATAGGAAGTTTATCTCCGTAACACCATGCTTGAAACAATGCATATCTCCATTGTAGCATTCTTTTAAAAAATTTGTGAGCCTCCTTTATTTTCCCATTTTATATGCAATCCCAAATCACAATGTTCCACAATACAACATTATTGTCAAGCATGTTATTAAACATTGTTGAGCTTTTTCCATCCTACCATTATGGGCATATTTCATAAGTACTATATTCCACAAAATGGTGTCTCATTGAGAAATTCTATAAGACATGTGATGAGAATATTATAATCAACCCTCCACACTAATCGTTCCAAGTGAAGATGGCATTATTTGGAAATACATCCACAAATTATCAATTCTCTAAAAGGTCCCGGAGAACATAGCTTTCCACATCCAACCTTTAGAATCATCATTTATTTTTAAAAATAAATGAAATATTTTATCCTTCTATCTTTGGAAACCATTGGTATCTTTGGAACCCATTTCGATTGATTGGATTTCACACAACCCGACACATAATCATTTTCACTTCAATTAAGTAAATATCCTTTTCTTCTTCCTTCTAGTAAAATATCCTTTAGACTATTGCTTGGACTGGAAAGGCCCCTATTGTTATCCTGACAACCTATCCTGCTTACAAACCCATTTCCTCCAAAAACAACGAAAAATGGATTTTGGTAACCCTGTATCTTTGTAAGGGGGAAATAAGGGTGCCTCTTTGCAATGTGGTAATGCTTTGAATGCCTGCATTTACATATGTGAAAAATGAACTTAAATTTTAAGAACATGACTTTTAATTATGATGCCCCTATGGCTGGACAGTCTGTTATGACCATTGTTTCTCTTAGAAATTGTAAGGCGACGGGAATGAATTTTATAGGGACTAAGCCTCAATTATTTCACTTGATATTTTTGGATCAAAGAGACTGTAAGATAATATTTGGAATTGATCTTATTCTGTTTGACATATTAAAGGAGGACCAATTATATTACATGACTAAGTAGGCCCATATCCTTGTCGCTTTGTAGAAATGCACATTCAATTCCTTTGAAGACAGATGCCATTATTGATTCTCATAGAGGTCCTTAACAATCATAGTATGGGTCCAAAACTCCTAATACATAGGGTCAACTGTACTAAATATTAATGTAGATGTAGCAAAGGGTTTGATTTGCACATTTAATTCCTTGAAAGATAAGTGTCATTATTGATTCTCATAAAGGGACTTAAAAATCATAGTATGGGTCCAAAAATCCTAATACATAGGGTCAAGAGTACTAAATATCAATGTAGATGTAGCAGAGGGTTTGATTTAGGGAATGCCATTGATGGCTATGTTCTGTGAGCTCACTAGCCAAGTAAAAAATTGTTAAAATTCCTAGTTACAATTGGTAAGTTGTGATTTTACTTTTGGTCAGTAATTTAGAAAATGTGTATATATTTTGTATGAAGAATTTTCTTCATCAATTATAAATTGGAAACTTTCATGAAGAATATGAAAATATGTCAAAACCTTATAGTATTACACTGGAAACAGAAATGCATGCTAGTAAGAGATAACTTTGTAGATTTTCTTTGAAGATAAATATTATCACTAAAAACTTTCAGCCAACTAACCTATAAATATTGAAGAACATTTATTTGGCTTAATCATATTTGATATGATTGTGTATCTAGATTTAACAATGAATATATATACATCAAAATATTACAATCACCAAATTATCCCTGACTTGAGAAGTGTTGTGGGATATGCTTGAGTTGTCTATTTTATACATTAAAGGACAACCAAAATGACAAAACCAAATATATTAAGTACCGATTTCCATTCAGTTGTTTTAGAGAATGATAATTTGGATTGGAAACTTGAACTTTAAACCACTTTCAACCATGCTCCATACTCCACAAATTGAAAATTCTAGAGTGAAAAGAATCACAAGTATACCAAGACCCCAGTTCAAGTACCAGAATGAGGTATATTTTTTAGGCTTCTTGTGAAGCGGACTAAAACTCTAAAAACCACATGAATTCCGGAAATTAACCATAGTAAAATTTAATATTGATTGATGATTTAATTACAATGACGAGAAAACCTTTTATAGGTAAAAAATACACCGTTTCACTGAAAGGGTGCGATCCTATGTTTTAATTAATACTACATTAATATTAAAATAATTGCTCATAATATTAGATACATAACATTGCCGTCGTCTTTTAGAATTTTTTGTCCTCAAATCAAGGGTAAGGACGGGTATTGTTGACGAAATTGTTTTGTCTCCCATGATGCGTCTTCATCTAGAACATTCTTCCACTTAACGAGATATTCCTTAAGTGTTCTATAACGGAGTTTTCTTTCTCGGATTGCAATGATTGCCTCAGGTTCCCAAATGACCCTTCCTTCTTCATCTAACATAGGAAGTATTGTTTGCACTATTTGATGTTTACCCAACATTTTTTTGAGACATGATACATGGAAGACATTGTGGATATGACTTTTATTAGGTAACTGTAATTTATATGCGACTTGACTAATCTTCTGGATAATTTGGTATGGTCCATAGAACTTTGGGGCCAACTTATGTTTCCCTCCACTTTTAAGGGATACCTATTTATAGGGATGGAGTCTTACGAATACCCAATCTCCTACTTCAAATTCTCTTTCGGTTCTGCGTTGATCTGCTTGTTGCCTCATGCGATTCTATGCCATGATTAAGCTATCCTTTAGTAATTCAATTGTTTTTTGGGATTTCTCTAGTTGGTTCCTTAATTATGGAACATTAATGTTGTTCAGAACTAGCTCCTTCCAATTTGGAGGTTCATACCCATATAATGCTTGGAAAGGGGTCATTTTTGAGGAGGTGTGGTATGTTGAATTGTACCACCATTCTGCTAAGTGTAACCATTGAGACCAATGGTTTTGTTTATCTATTATGAAACAACGTAGATATGCTTCTAAGCATTTATTTACGACTTTAGTCTGACCATCTGTTTGGGGGTGGTAAGCTGAGCTCATATTGAGTGATGTACCCATTTGTTTAAAGAATTCCCTCCAAAATTTTCCATTAAATTTTGCATCTCTGTCGCTGACGATGACTTTTGGGAAGCCATGCAATTTGTAGACATTTTTGCAAAATACTTCTGCAATTTGTTTTGCCATGTCTGTTTTTTTTATTGCCATGAAGTGAGCAAATTTGGTCAATTGATCGACCACTACAAGGATCTTGTCCTTTCCTTCTGACGGAGGTAACCCATCAATGAAATCCATTGATATCTCTTCCCATTTCTGGTTTGGAATGTGTAGGGGTTGGAGTAACCCTGGGGTTAAAACATTTTCAGTTTTGTTTCTCTGGCAATTGTCGCATTCTGCCACATATTGCTGGAAATATTTCTGCATTCCCTTCCAGAAAAATGACCTTCTTGCATTATAATAAGATTTGAAGAATCCTACATGTCCGGTAGCTGGTGAATCATGGGATTCTTTTATTGCTTTAACCTTGAATTTAGAGTTTGAGTTCAAATAAATCCTCCCCTTATACCAAAGATTATCGTTTTTCCATTCAAACTTGGGGTCACGGTTGGAGTTGTTAATTATAGTGCTTGTTTCTGGGTCCTTGGCGTATTCACTTCGTATTTCACTTAGCTATTCTGGAATTGCAACTGAGATGGAGTAAGAGGTAATATCCTCATCTTTTCTTGAAAGTGCATATGCAACTACATTTTCCTTCCCTTTTTTGTGTATTAATTCCATGTTGAAAGCAAAAAAAAATTCTATCCACTTATGTTGTTCTATGGACAATGTTTTCTATTGAAGTAGGTATTGAATACTATTATGGTCTATGTGGATCATGAATTTTCTCCCTAAGAGGTATTTTCGCCACTTTACCAATGCCTGCATAATTTCCAGCATTTCTTTACCATATGTAGACTTCAATTGTTCTAGCTTGTTTAATTTCCTGCTCTCAAAAGCTATAGGGTGTTCATCTTGCATTAGTACTACTCCCAACCCATAACCTGAACCATCACATTCTATCATGAATGGTTTGGAGAAGTCTGGGGTAGCTAATACAAGTGTGGAGGAAATAATTCCTTTTAAGGCTTCAAAACATTTTTCCGCTTCTTCATTCCAATGGAATGCATTCTTTTTTAGAAGGTTGGATAAGGGTGTGGTTCTGTGCACATAATTCCTAATGAATCTTTTGTAGTATCCTGTTAGCCCAAGGAATCCTCTTAACTTGGAGATGTCAGTAGGGTTGGGCCATTCTGTGATGGATTTGATTTTTTTTTATCAACATTGACTCCTTCTTTAGATATTACGTGTCCAAGATAGCTCACTTCTTCTTTACCGAACGTGCATTTGGACATCTTGGCGTAGAACTGATTTTCTTTTAAAATAGAGAGCACCTATTCTAGGTGTGTGAGATGATCCTTCCATGTCTTACTGTATATAAGGATGTCATCGAAAAACACTAATATAGACTTCCTTAGGAATGACTGGAATAGGTTATTCATGGTTGCTTGATATGTCACTGGGGCATTAGTTAGCCCAAAAGGCATTACCTTAAATTCGTAATGTCCCTCATGGGTTCGGAAATATGTCTTCGCCACATCTTCTATCCTTACTCTAATTTGGTAATATCCTGACCTTAATTCTAATTTTGAAAAGTACCTTGTGCCATGCAGTTCGTCCAACATTTCATCAATAAATGGAATGGGGAATTTGTCTTTAATAGTTATTTTGTTTAGTCCTCTATAATCGATGCATAGCGTAAATGATCCATCCTTCTTTTGTACCAGTACTACTGGTGTAGCATAAGGACTTCAAATTTTTGTAATCACTCCACATTTCAATAAATCATGGATTAATCTTTCAATTTTCATCTTATGGTGGTGTGGATACCTATAGGTTTTAACATTGACAGGGCTGGATCCTGACTTGATTTCAATGACATGCTCGATCTTCCTTCTTGGTGGTAACTCCATGGGGAGGTCTTCGAATACTTTTTTGTATTTTTGGATTAATCCTTGGATCTTTGGATGATCTTGTTTAACTACTTCTGAAGTTAATAATTCCATCTCCTGGCATTGTACGACATATGCTGGTGCTCCTTTTCAAATTATCTTCTCCATTTTGTGGGATGACACAATTTGCGTGTGAGGGGGTTGGAACCCATATAATTTGTATCTTTCTCCTTTCCAATTATAAAGTGTTCTTGGTGGTTTGGTGAGTAGGTAACTAGTGTTTGCAACCACTAAATTCCTAATACTACACCAACTCCTCCTAAGGGCATTGCATAAAATTCTGACTCAAGGTTATAGTCTTGTATTTGTAGCTTAACTTTGTGGCATTTCCATACTTTTTCGATATTCTTTCCATCTTCTACAATTACTTTCATGTTGGGTACTAGATATATGAAAAGGTTAAGCCTCTTTGCAACACTTACATCGATAAAATTATGGGTGCTTCCTGTGTCGAATAGGACTACAAATCAAAATGGGCCTTTTAGCCAATGAAATTGCTTTAAATACTATTTTTATATGCCCTTTTAATTTTAATGTCTGTGGTTGGTGTAATCCTGTTATGGATGCAATTGATATTTTGGGAGTTTCTTCATCTTTTGAATCTGACAAGGGATTTTTGATGTCATGAATTTCTTCTATGTCAGATTCATTGCTATTTGACTTGTCTTCTTCTTCTGCTTCACATTGATATAAGTTCTTGGTGGTCTCTTTTTTTAAACATTTGTGTCTTGGGTCCCACTTCTCCCCGCAATACTTACACTTTCATTCTTTCATCCGTTGGGATTCTAAGGTGGTTTTGTTTTCATTCCTCAGATGTGGTGGCTGGTATTTGGTGTCGGTTTTCATATTTGGAATAGACCTTCTATCTTTGTCATGGTTTCTGTTCCACGCTTTTTTAAATTTTTCTTCAATGATTTTTGCCTTGCATCTCGCCTTGTCCAAGGTTGATACATTTAGTAGCTCTAGTTCATCTCTTATATAGGGTTTTAGTCTATACACATAAGTCTGGAGGTGTTGACTGTCTATGAGTTCTTGCACACGTGTTGCCAGGGCTTCCCATTCGTCGGTGTATTCATCGATGTCGCCTTTTTGCTACAATCTGGTAAGTTTTGCGAAGAAGTATTTTTCTTTTAAGTCTTCAAAACTATTAAATAAATTGTTTTTGAATGTTCTCCACTTACACTTAGTTTCCTATGTTGTAACCTTCCACCACATGTACCAGTTGTAAGCCCGCTCTTCTAGTTGCATAGAGGCATATTTTATCATTTCCTCGTCAACTGTGATATTGTGTATGGAAAAAAATTCTTCTGCCTTGTTGATCCACGCCACGCTCCATTTTGTGTCTCCATTGAATTTCGATAATTCTAACTTGGGTTTCATTTGATATCCATTCCTTTTAGGAGGAGAAAGTGACTGCTCATGATTTGGAGAGAGATCGTGATCGAACTCTTCTTGTGGACTTCCTCTTTTGGGAGGAATTATATTATGGTGCCTTGAATTTGAGGATGGTCGGTCTTCCTTTGACATATTGCACACTAATGTATTAATTGTGTTTTCCAAATGATGCTCGAGTTTGCTTAACCCGGATTCAAACAATATTTTGATGTTTCTTTTTACACCTTCCATCTCCCAAGATACTGCTTCGTTGACTTCTTTTTTGACAGTCTCTGATAATTCGATTTTTCTTTTGTGTAATTATCCTTCGATTTGGTTGAGTATTGAGTGTAAACCCTCAATATTTTTAGAACCTTGGGCTTGGTTAAGCTCTAATTTCTCCATTATTTCTTTAATTTCATTCATTTCTACCATTTTTCTTGTGCAGGGAGGAATTTTGTTTTATTAAGAATGGTGAGGTTTAAGGAATAATAATTAATTATTATATAATAAAATCTTTATTTTCCCTTAAGTTTTGTAAAATGTGAGTAGATTGGGTGGTTGGGAGGGATGAGTCTTACATTCCCCACCTAAGTTCAAATCTCACTTTCTCTTTACAAGTAATTATTTTGCACTTTTATATTCAAACCCAAACCCACTTTTTAAGAAACCATGTGTGGTTTCACTTTTACCCCTTTTTTTTGTTTTACTTTTTTTGTGGTGGGGGTTACTTTTACCTTTTATTTTTTAAGGACAAGGTCCTATTTTTTAGGGAATCCCTAGAAGCTTGAATAGTAACCTCGCTCTGATACCACTTAAAGCTAACTAAAACTCTAAAACCCACATGAATTCCGGAAATTAACCACAGTAAAAATGAATATTGATTGATGATTTAATTACAATGATGAGAAAACCTTTTATAGGTAAAAAATACACCATTTCATTGAAAGGGTGTGATCCCGTGTTTTAATTAATACTACATTAATATTAAAATAATTGCTTGTAATATTAGATACATAACATCTTGATACAAACCCACATAAAACAAGGGTATGCAAAAGTCATTGCCATATTCAAACCTCCAAACAAAACTGCAAGGATGGAAAGAAAGGGAAATACAACCCCAGTGAAGAAATAAACAAAGCCATCGAACACACGAAATCCAACACGAACCCAAGGAGGGCATCCTGATTTTGTTGTTCGGGAAGCCTTGATTGGTGCATGTAGGATCCACCTAAATCTAAAGATGAACGTGCATCAAAACATCTTCTTGAGTTGGAAACAAAAAATGTAGGAACCTATGTGTTGATATGAATTATTTATGCAATGACAATGTCGTGGGATGTTGTAGCAAAAATGAGACAAATCATGAAAAACCAAGGAATTCAAAAAGTTCCATCTTCTAGTTGGATTCAAGTAAATAACAAAGTAAATGCATTCCTTGGGGGAGATATATCACATTCTCAAACATAGGAAATATATGACATGCTTCAGGGTTTGGATAGGCAAATGGAGGAGGCAGGGTACATGCCAGATATCAGCTCTATACTACACAATGTTAATGTACAAGAAAAGAAACCCATGGTTTTTCAATGGCACTTTTGGTGAGGGTTGCTAAAGTCCTGTCTCCAAGGCTCTCTTTGGTGACACTTCTACTAACGATCCTTTAATGACACTCTCTAATACTCTTTATGTTAACTTTTGGCAATTGTTAAAAAAGTTTGTTTTAATTGATAATTATAATGATTTTTTTATGATGTTATGTGACCATTGCTATAGTTTTTTATAAAATATAATGATTTAAGGCCACTTCTAGACCTTAGACAAATGGTTTGTAAATACTAATTTTACACAAAATAATCCTTGTACTATATTAGGTTATATGTGGTAGCTCAAGGTCCTACACATTGTTCATGAGACTTGAAATCAATAGCTATAACCTAATTCCCTAGTTTTTTTTTCCGTGGACCATGGTTAGGGAATTATCATGCCTTTCTATCATGCATAAATTGTAAAAGGGTTCTATATATGTTTAATAGTAAAAATATTCCTTCATAGGGGATAGACAGTGTTATCAGGCTTTAGACATGGTACATGAACCCTTAAAGAAAAAATTAAAGTATCATCCCTAATGTTTGATCCCAAACCATGGTTTAGGTCATGCCAATTTCCACCCCTAAATATACAGTGATCATTATACTTGTGCTTCTCTATATTTCTCAATTTTTTCGTTATACATTTCCACAATAGTGGAGTCATGTCATTAAAGGCTTTTGGTGAAGTTCTTGTTTAGGTTCTTGTTTACTTGAGCTTGATTGGGCCTCAACCAAGAGTCAAGTGCAAAATCTTCTCCTTCAATGCATCACTCAATTAAAACAATTAATACCTAATTATCACATTATCCCTGTAGTGTTTGATGCCCAACCCTTCTAATTTGAGACTGTGTATGTTTATCCTTATTTATTTTTGCATTACATTGAAATTTTCAAGATCTTTTAATCTCCAAATTGCAAATTCAAATTATCCTTGCAATATCTTTTAATATCCAAATGTTTTTCAATATTTTGTGATAGTTTCCAAATCTATGAAAAAAAATTGTATTATGATCCCAAAAGGAAGCCCACTAGATATAGTTTTAATCTTCTAGTCAATTTATTTTTTAAGAAGCAGTTTGGATCTCCTCTCTTCAAGACCTTGAATTCTTTCTACTTCAACCTCTGAGGGATGGACATATGCATATAGGCCATAAAACCCAAAGTTGATTATGCATTAAAGGGGCATTCCTCATGGAGGGTATTATTACTCATTAGAACAAAATTTGAAGGGGCGAAGAGAGGAGAGACCAAAAGGAGAGTACAACCTTGTGAAGATTGTCATTTACAGACTATGGAGACTACCACATATATGTCCTGGAGTGTGAACTTGAAGCCCCGACATTGTGATGTGATGGCCCCAACTTAGGGATGGCAGCTTCATTGACAGAATAATGATTTCAATATTTCCTAAGGTTTTGTTGTGCATACCTCTCTTTCAACAATATATTGGAAGATTTCATTCAAAAGATAACTTCCCTAGACTTATTTAAATTATGTATATGATTTGTTTGTGAAATTGTTTTGTTTATGCATGTGAATAGCCATGTAATGTTAGGCTTAGCATTTATAAGATGTCTCTCTTTAAATATCTACCATAAATGTTTCCTTGTGCAATATTTTACATTTTCCCTTATGTTAAATCCATATAGGTTTAAGGGGAATGCCACGATTTATTTCTAAGAATTTAGTTTGTATCACATGTTTCATTCCTTGGAGTTATGCCATAGCCACCATTAAGAGTTGGATTGGGAGTTTGTCATCAAACCATTTGTCACTATAGTTAGGAAATATACATAGTCACTGTGGTCATTAGGACTACTATGGTCATTATAGTCACTACAATCACTATGGTGACACAACGCCATATCTCATGTGCAACTATGCTAATGTTCTTTTGTTAACAACATTACGGAGTTATTTATTGTGCTTTATCATGGGATTAATGTCCAATACCCAACTTTTATCGAAAGGAAAATGATCTAAAAAATATTATCTTGTACATCCAAACAAGTTCATCAATCACACCAAATAGGATTTGGAATGTCCTATTGAGCTTATAAAACTTGTTAGGTGAAATAAAGTTATGAAATTATTGAATAGAAAAATGACAAATACTTAGTCCATGTGACAAATTCTTTAAATACTTAATTTGTAACAAACCAAAATCATGTAAAAAATTAAGCAAATTCTTCCATGTTTTGGTGTTCAGATCTACTAGATCTTTCCAACTAAAAAAACAAGATCTTGCCCACTAAAAAACATTTCATACATGTCCCTTTTGTAAACACTTTTCTAAACCCCACTCTAAAGAATTGTTCATGGAAAGGTAGGTCTTGGTAAGTCAATTACTTGGGAAATGAGAGCATAATTTTTCCAAATCCATTACCATGACAATGAGGGTGTAATTTTTTCAAATCCATGCTCTCCAGCACTAAAGATCCCACAAAGGCCTTTCAATTTCATATCAGAATTCTATGGTAGATGATACAAAAAAACCAGAACTCATTGATTAGTTATATAAACTCATTTATTCTCATCTATGTAGGTCAAGAGGTAAGGATTAATGATTTTGAGGCTTTCTACTCTTTGCACCGTTGATTTTGAATCCGTTTGCATTTATTTCCCTTGAACCCAATTGAATGAAATACTAAGTTGGCAAGGGGGGATGATTTATTTGGTTGTTACATACATCTTAAGGGTTACATTGATTGATAACCCTACAATAATACATAGACATATGCATACATGGGGAATAAATCCAAGAATAAGACCCACAATGGATCTGAGAAAAGGGTTAAAAATACCCCTCCAATGTCACTCTAGCACGGAAGACTGAAGTGAAGGAAAAGATAACCTCAAACATAGGTTGCAAACATTTGGATAAGGGAATTCAAGTGGAAAAACTAAACTCCCATCTTGCAAAGTCATATGTTTTGCAATATCAGGGATGTCTGAAGAGTGGTGGAGGGAAGAAGGAAAAGTTAAACCTGGAAAAAACAAGGCAGTGGCCAAGGAATTTTCATGAGGAATAATTTTGGTTTGTTTGGCTTGTGCCAATATGGATTGTGTTGGTTTATTGGTCAATACTAAGAGGGGGGGTGAATCAGTATTGTTATATTTTTACTATTTTAACCACTTTTAAATATATCATTAGAAACACATAACAAAAAGAATACATAGAACACAATTTTAGCATGGAATCCCAATAGGGTAAACCACCAATACATCCTCTTACTACAAAATTGTTAATTACAAATAGTTTTTTTTGCTTCTACAGATAAGGATGTTATTACACCATGTTTACCAATACCAATTGGAAGGAGCTTTGACCTCCTCATTAATCAGCTACGACTAAAAGGATGCTACGAAACCCTATTTACCAATGTAAATTGGAAGAAGGCTATGACCCCTTGGTTTATCAGCTACTACTGAAAGGAGGTTACACCCCCCTGCAAGCCTGTTGCCTGCCCTAGCGCCACTCTATCACCCTGATATTTTTCTCATGATTTTTCTCCCACTGAATTTTGTCACACCCACTGGTCTCTGATTCTAATCATGCAATTCAAACTACAGAGACATCTTCCTTCTTACTCAGGTCACTGCTTAAATACTTCTCAATGTCTAAGCTTCTTTCAACAGTTGTGTCTCTTCAAACTAAACAAACACACCTTTCACTGTTGTTCCCTTTCAGAGCTCAAGATCACACCTTCCATAACGTACTTTCATGTTGTTCCATTGATCCTGCACCTCAGAAATGATTTTTGCACCTTGGAAACCATTTCTGCATCTCTGTCCAACATTTGCAGGTGCTCCCGCACTACCAAGATTCTTTCCATAGGGTTAAATTCCTGATATAATTAGATTTATTTATCTTATCTCTAATTCAATATGGACCGTCTATCTAACCATCGATTTCGACCTCAAAATCTCCTTTCTGCACCAAGATTTTCTCATCAACGATTCCCCACCGTTGATATTCATTATTTGTTTTCCTAATCGTCGATCTCTAGATTGCAGGATGCGGGATGCAGGATGTTGACTATCTGCTTTCTCCTTTCTGCAAAGTACTTTCCACAAGTTTCTTTCTGTAGGATCCTTTCCGCAAGCTCCTTTCTGCAAGCTTCTTTCCTCAAGTTTCTTTCCACAATTTTCCTTCCGCACCATCGATCAGTTTTAGTGCAACTAAATTCAGCCGTCTAATCTTTCCATATTGCGGAATGCAGGATGCCCAATGAGGGATGTGGAAATGTAACATTTCATCTTTCTGCAAGCTCCTTTCTGCAATATTTCTTTCGCACTGTCGATGTTTTGTGGAGTCTCTACTGACCGTTGATTTTGCGGATTGCAAGATGCGAGATGCGGAATCACACTTACCTATTTTGGACTTCTGCAATTTTCTTCTGAAACTTTGTTTCCACATTTTCCTGGATCATTTTTTTCCTTGCATATCTACCCCTTATTGTCTGATCTTGATCTTTTGTGGAACTTTGTCTTTTCCACCTAACTTATGTAAACTTGATCTTCATTGTCAGATATAGTGCAGGTCGCTTCCTAATTGTCGATTTCAGATCGAGTTTGAATCTCACCATGACTTTGTGGATCTACACGATTTCTTTGCAGACATCCTCTGCGACAGTTCTTTTAGCAACCACATTGGATGATTGATCTTTCAGCAACCTATAATAGGGTTATTCCTCGGTTATTCTGGATACCTGTAACCTTCGGTCTACCACCATATCCAATGGTTCTTCCTTTGTCATTAGTGAACGTTTTTGACATCAATGACAACTATATACTCAAATATGCAAACAATATTCCCCTTTGGCATTGATGGCAACCTCTAAACATTCTCCCCCTTTGACAACAATGACAAAGGATAACATGTTATTCCTTTCTGTAACTAACGTGAAAAACAGACTACAATTATGTTTTCCTTTGACACCAAAATTATGATACCAATCGCAGTGTTCTAATATTTACTCTCCATGAGTATATACTTCCTCTAAAACCAATGGTGGTAGATAATACAACTCTGAAACTAGAACCAAGGTTCATTAACCACGTAATGAGATATTAACCGATTTGATCTACGTTATCCCTATTTTTCTCTTATTTACTGAAATTTAACTGGAAACAATTATTTTCCTTGTCATCTTTTAAAATCTTTAACCTACAAATATCAATCTCCCCCTGAGATCATGTCTCCCCTTTGTTTAACTGAACGATGTTATTTAATCAATGTATTATCATTTATCTTAATGCTTCCTTTCTTGCAACAAGTTTTTGGATGATATCTTAACTGATAGATCCATGGACTCACCCTGTCACTGTAGTTCTTATCTTTTTGTCAACATTTTTGTCACAAAGTTTACACTCAACATTTTTTTCAACACTCTTCCATTTTATGTTCTAGGATACATGTTTTTTTTTAACTCTATTCCTGCTGCCTTATCTAATGGTCTAGTCTTCCTGTAAGTTAACTGGCTTTCGCTTTTACCAGAATTCCTTAAGCCTGTGTATTTAGGTCTTCATATAAAAAACTAGCATATACTACTGGATTCTTTTGGATTTTAGATCTATATTATCAATTGTCCAGGGACCCATAACTTCAAATCCTTAAAACAGAGATTTCTTCAATTCATTACATAGTTTCTCTGGTCTCCCTATCTCAAATACAAACACTCATAACCTCGACCTTTTCCTTTCTCAATGCTAAAATCATCATGCTACCTTATCAATAGACTTGAATTTTCATTTTTATTTTTAGACTTGAGTTTTCTCCTGTCAACAATTTATGTGTCATGACCTCAAATACTAAGTGAACATAATCATTTTTATTTTCTAGTTGATTGTAGACATCACGGTCTTCATGACTCTCATATTTTTTTTGTTCTCACGTTACTTCACACTTTCCCTTATGTCATCCATACACCATCCTCGATCACCCATCATTTTTGAATAATGATAGATTTCAATATACTTTCAACATTAGATACCAATTGAATTTTTTTTAGATACCAATTGGAATTTTTTGACTTTAACTCCCCTTGAGTATAAGATCCCTTCTAATGTTATTTCCAAGGTTTCCCTTTTTAAATCATGAGAGACCATTTTAGAAAAGTATCCCACATTCATCACTACATCCTTCTTCATCACCTTCATCTTTATTGGTGTATTCTTCTACATCACAAAGTAGATTTCCCTCATGATCAGTGTCATTTTTATCTATGACCTCATTTTTCTCAACATCAACTACAGAGACTTCATTAATGATTGAAATTTGTGTTTCTTTTGAAGCTTTTAATTCTTTCATCCACACCTTTTCAGAAGGTGTACTATTTGCTTGTCCTTCACCATGCTCTGTGTTGGTGTCTTGTTCCCTTTTCATCCTTTGATTTTCTCCCCTGAATTTGCACTCAGCCACTTTGTGATCAAACTTATGACAGCAATAAGAATAACCATGGAATTTTTCTTTATCCACAGGAGCTTTTTGGTCTCTTTGTTTCCTAACTACCATTTTCTTCCACTATCTCTGAACTTCTACTGGAGCATCACATTTCAGTTTACAATTCCTAGCCAAGTGTCCAAAGTTATTACATTTGTAACACTTTATATAAAATCATTGGAGAATTCCATACTAGTTATGATTCCTTACCTTCAGATTTTTAATTTCATCCTTCTTGTACTCATGAGCCTTTTCATAAGCCTTGCATTTTAGGGCTTTCTGACCAAAGTTATTACAGGAATAACAATGACCCATAAATATTTTCTAATTTCTATTTATTTCTTATCTCTTGAGCTCCTCGTGAGTTTTGTCTTTGTCATGAAAAGATAAAGAATATTCTTTGCACTTTTCCTTTTTAATAGGACTCTTTAGTACTTCAACATAGCTCTTTGTACTTCCTCTCTAATTAGTGAGTGGGAAACTCTCAGGCTTCTTTTCTTTAATGAACCCTAAACCAGATCTATCATTGGATGATCTTTGACTGTTCAGAATGTCATACAGAATCTTTGAGTTGTTTTTAAACTTAGATTTGATAAATTTTTCATCAACCCCTTCTCTAAGTCTAGCAATTTATTTCTCAAGTTTTTCAGAATCTTGAATTCTCTTCCTGAGAAGAACTACTAGATCTTCCTCACTCTTCTTGGCCTCTTGAAGTTGGTTTCTCAAATCAGTAATAATCTGATTTGTCTCTTCTTGGTATTTAGATAGTTTCTCTTTCAAAACTTTGTTTATTTTCCTACTTCTTTCAATTTCATCTACAACAGCCATGTATTCAGCTTCTATGTCCACTTCTTATTCTTCATCTGAGTTTGTTGTTCCTAAAAACAAGATTTCATTATCTTCACTCATTTCCTCATCTTCACTTTCTTCCTTGGAATAGAAGTTCTTCTTTTTCTCTTTATACTTCTTGCTACCCTTATGACAACATGATTATTCATGGTCACTCACCTCTTGTTTTGGGTAAGGACACTTATGGGAAAAGTGTCCAATCCTTCCACAATTAAAACATTTCAAAGGAAGTTTACCATTGTATTTCCTAGTTCCTTTGTTAAGTCTACTTACAAAGAGGGCTTCCTCATCGTCTAGATTTTTTGATTGATTTTTGAAATTGACTTTAAACACTACTTCTTGCTTTAAGTTTTTAATTAATCCAGTTCTCATCTCATGCGCAGTGAGAATTCCATGCAACTCATCTACTGTCATTGTTTTAAGGTCATCTCATTCCTATAGGCTAGAAACCTTTGAGTCATATCTCATTGGTAATGTTCTTAGTATCTTACTTACCCCTTCTTTTTCTTTCAATTTTCCTCCAATACCTCTAATAGCATTAACCACCTCATCTACATGAAGAAGATATTCCCAAATATTCTCTTCTTCTCTCATTTTGAGGCTTTCAAATTGACCTTTATATGTCTACAGTTCGGATTCTTTGACCTTAGATTCTCCTTCATAGATAATTTTCAACTTGTCCTAGGCTTGTTTGGCAGAAGTGCATTGCATAACCTTAGTAAACACAGTGTTTGTTAAGCCACTCAAGATTGCATTAAGGGCTTTAGCAATGCCTTCATATTGGCCTAGTTCTACTGTGTCTGTAGGGTACTAGTTTCCTATGTTATGTTCTATTTCAGTTGCTGCCCAAACCTTCCATTGTAGGGACGTCAAATGAAACCTCATTTTGACACTCTAATATGCATCATCTTCTCCTATAAATAGTGAAGGTTTGTTAGTGGCCATGCCTTCTTGCTGATCCATAGTGGTTATATAAAGCATCTACCTTCCAGTGGTTAAACTGTGCTGAAGGAACCTACTCTGATACCAATTGTTGGTTTATCGGTCAATACTGAGAGGGGGGAGTGAATCAGTACTGTTATCTTTTTACTATTTTAACCACTTTTAAATCTATCATTAGAAACACATAACAACAAGAATACACAGAATACAATTTTATTGTGGAATCCCAATAGGGTAAACCACCAATACATCCTATTATTGCAAAATAGTTAATTACAAATAGTTTTATCTGCTTCTACAGAAAAGGATGGTATTACATCCTGTTTACCAATACCAATTGGAAGGAGGCTTCAAACCCTTGGTTTATTAGCTATGACTGAAAGGATGCTACGACACCCTATTTACCAATGCTAATTGGAAGGAGGCTACGACCCCCTGATTTATCAGCTGCTACTGAAAGGAGGCAACAACCCCCTGTAGGCATGTTTCTTTCCCTGACACTACCCTGCCACCCTGATATTTTTCTCATGATTTATCTCCCACTGAATTTAGTCACACCCACTAGTCTCTGATTCTGATCATGCAATTCAAACTACAGAGACATCTTCCTTCTTACTCAAGCCACTGCTTAAATACTTCTCAACATTTAAGATTATTTCAATAGTTTCATCTCATCAAACTAAATAAACACACCTTTCACTATTACACCAGATCACACCTTCCAAAACATCCTTTCACATTCTTCCATTGATCCTGCACCTCAGAAATTGTGTCCATAGCTTGGAAACAATTTCCGCACCTTTGTCCAATGTTTGCAGGTGCTTCTGCACTACCAAACTTATTTCTGTGGGGTCAACTTCCTGATCTAATAAGATTCATTGATCTTATCTCTAATTCAATCTGGACCATCAATCTAACCATCGATTTCAGCCTCAAAATCACCTTTCTGGACCAATATTTCCTCATCAACGGTTCCCCACCATTGATCTTCATCAGTCATTTTCCTGACCATCGATCTCCATATTGCAGGCTGTGGAATGTCGACTATCCGCTTTTTCCTTCCCATAAACTCCTTTCTGCAAGTTTCTTTCCACGTGCTCCTGTCCACCAGCTCCTTTCCACAATTTTCCTTCCGCACCATCGATCAGTTTTAGCGGAACTAGCTTCAGTCGTCCGATCTTTCTAGATTGCAGGATGCATGTTGCGGAAACGTAACATTTAGGGTTTCTGCAAGCTCATTTCCGGAATATTTATTCTGCACCACTGATCTTTTGTAGATTCTTTACTGATCATTGATCTTGCTGATTACAAGATGCGGGATACGAAATCACACTTACCTATTTTGGACTTCCACAACTTTGTTTCTGCATTTTATTAGACCATTGATTTCCTTTCAGATTTACCCCTGACCGTCTGATTTTGATATTTTGTGGAACTTTGGATTTTCCACCTAACTTATGTAAACTTGATCTTCACCATCAGATCTAGTATGGGTCGCTTCCTAATCATTGATTTTAGATCGAGTTTGAATCTCACCATGACTTTGCATATCTGCACGATTTATTTGCAGACATCATCTACGGCAGGTTTTTCAGCAACCACATTGGATGATCGGTCTTTCAGCAACATGTAATAGGGTTATTCCTTTGTTATTTTGGATACCTATAACCTTCAGTCTACCACCATATCCAATGGTTCTTTCTTTGTCATTCATGAACAATTTTGACATCAATGACAACTATATACTCAAATATGCCAGCATATTGTGGGAATGATGAAGAAGAAATGGATACTAATGGGCATGCTTGGAAGCATTGGCTCTATATACGTCACCCTTATGCTTTGCAATGAAATGAAAATCTCCATTGTTGGTGTTTTCCTTTCCAAACCACTCAGCAATAGATTTCTATACTTCCACACATTGAAGGTGAAGATGGCTATCAGACTTTGTAGATGCAGGACCTTAAGTTGGTGTAGGAGAAACTATTGAATCAATCATAGGTTGATGATGATATTGGGTTTAGGGATGAGGAAGATGTTCTGGGGCTCGCCGGGAAAGTTGCATCGTAGAGTTCAGATGAAACGAATGGTATATGCAATAGGATAAACAACTATATAGTTAGAAGTCTTATGAATCAGGGTAAATTTTTTTTTTCTATTTGATTATGCAGAATTTTCTTGCATTGGATGTGTTGTGTGACAATTTCATGAAACTCGTAGAACTTCCTGAAGGACCAATAACTTCAGCTCTGAGGAAACTGTATGTATAAATAATTTTATATGGCCTAGGGCAAGGAGATGAAAATGGATTTAAAAAGGGGATGAAAGGGATTGGAGACATCATCCCCAAGGCTCGTTTCAGAGCTATTTATGTCCAAGCTTCTCAATTCATTGGATATCACCAGCAGGATAGCCATTATTTGCTGAGGTGCGTATTGGAAAACTTACACATAAATTAATTAAGTGTAAACAAGTCAAAATACATTGTCCACACAAATTATTTAGATGAGAATCCTAGAAATGATGAGGTAGCCAAGGGTGCCACAGATGAAAAGTCAAACCATAGGAATGGTGCTTCTAAAAAATAACAACATTGGTGAATCGAGTATTTGATATTCAACTATGTAGAACTATTCGAACCGTTTCTATATTTTTCACTGCCTATCCCAACTATACCAAGAGAAAAGAAGGTCTCATTGCCTCGACAAAGAGCCCCATCGTCTTTAAAAGCACAATTGAAGTATGATTCAAGCAATAGTGATATAGGCTATGGAGAGGGAGGCATAGAGTAGAACTAAAGATGCAATTAGAGGAAGAGGTAGATATACATTCTTAGGAAACGTCTCAAGATATTGTGCATAATAGAACTACTAAAATAGAAGAAAAAGATGCAAACGATCCCTCTCCATTGGAACGAAAAGTTGCATATGGATCTTCTTTGAATGAAGATACTGATTGGAATGAATGTGGTCCACAAGAAGATACATGATGGAATGGATCTGTTTCACAAAAAGATACTTTATGGAAGGATTATCTTGGATCCAAGGATATTTTATGTCAAGCACAAGGTCCTTTTGGTACATTGGGAAATGTGCATCAAGTTGAGAATCATTATGTAGAAAATTCCATTCCTGAATGTGATTTAATTCATCCTAATGATTCTCAAATAGAGTCTGCTCTTCCCATGGTTGGGGATTCAGATGTGTTGTTACTTCCTTACAAAGAAATGGATTATCTAGCTGGTAACGATCTGGAGGTAACTAGCAAGTCTCCATATTTGGTTTAGTTGGATACCAATCATTCCATAGACAAACATTTATATGTCAGTGCCTCATTGGTTATGGACCGTAAGCCTTTTGATGGTTTTGAGAAACTGTTTGATGAGGATGATATATCCGTTGTTCGTAAAGAAGGAGCATAAGAGGTTGAATATGAGAAATTGTTATATGATGAAAACAATGGAAATTGTTTGTTGGATATGGGTATCTTTGTTCCTATGGAAATAAAGGAAGAATAGATAATTGCCACAATTTTTCCAATATATGTTGATGGTTGCTTGGCTGATTTAAAAAGGTCAGACCTCCTTAGTGGATAAAATGCGTGGAAATGTGAGAAATGTGCTTCTAATCTTGTTAAAAGTTTTGATAATCTTGAAAAGAGGACAGCAAAAGAAGAGAGTGGCATGAGAATTAGCAGCAGGTTGGTTGCAGGATCAGTGCTAAATATTTAAGATGTATTGTCAATGGGTGAGAAACAAGTGGAATTGGAAAATGGATAGAAGCCTGACTTACTTGAGAACGTAAGAGATAAAGATTTTGATGGTTGCACTTCGACAAGGTGTTCTGGAACTTCTTTTATAAAAGAAGATGAGTCTCAGATACATGATGAGAGAGAAACATGCAATGGAGTTATTGAGAAGGTAAGATGCAGTGCTCAGTGTGAGAATGAAACTAAATGTCAGCAGACTAAGGTTCTGTCTAGTTTAAATGATATATACAATGGTCAACCATCTAACTAGAGGGACCATCAAATGAGAAGGGAATATGTAGGGAAAGACACTATCTCTGTGAGTGTTTCTTATAATATATAAATAAATGATTCTTCTATTCAAGGGCATCCATGCATTCAAGGAGATGGTTACTCTCAAAAAATATTTTTTGGGATTTATGGGGCTGAATATAGTCCATAAATTGATGGGACGAATCTATATGAAAGGCCTACTTCCACAAGCTTAGTGGTAGAGGGTGATGGGATTTCATAAATTTTGGGAGAATGTGATTTTCAGCCCCAAACATTTATCTCAACTGGGAAAGGGCATAATAGACAAGATTAAAGAAAATCAAAGAAAAAAGAACATGAAGTGAATGGCATAATACAGGAAGCAACTAAGAAATATATTATAAGCAATGCACCACTTGTTCTAATGATACATTTAACGAGATTCATCCAAGACATTTGAGGATGCTTAAGCAAGTTAAGTGGTCATGTTACCTTTCAAGAAAGGCTTGACAAAGGTACAATCTCCAAAGGAGGAACCCCACATTGTCGTGCTTTTTTATTTCCTATGCGCAATGCTATTGATGTTAATTTGTAAGTTTATGAAACTAGAATTTACTGCATTTTATATTATTCTTTATGTAAAATATATGAAAAATAGGATTTAAAGTGCATGGATATATCATCGAACATTGGATACTGTTATCTTTGTTTCTTCTTTGTTTTTTAAGATATATATTAAAAGAGATCAAAACAACAAAAGAAAAAAATAGCAATAAAGTGAGGATGTTCTTGATATATCACGTTATCTGTGCCATATTTGCTTACTACTAGATTCCTTGGCCTATTGCTTCATGGTTGTTAATCAAGAACCATTTTTTCATTTTGTAGTAAAATTCAAAAGAATTAGGCTTTGTGTTTTGTCGGATATAATGTTGATGTGTGCACATTTTGTTGTCAGTTCATCTTAATAACTTAATATCCTATAATTATTTCTATGAACTGGATAATTATTACTGAATTCCATATTTCACCACGGAGTGTATGTAGGAACATGCTAGAAGGTAGTCAAAGGGGTGAACTGATTTCATTTGGATATCATTAGTTTAACTCTAAGTGAAATCAGAGCCTGCAAGTTACTTTGTGTAATGGAAAAGAGAATTCTCTCTTTCCTTTCCCATTTTCATGAACATTCACCATTTTCATCTTGTGCTTATGAGAAGCTATCTGTATCCATGTATATTTTTTTTAAATCCTTTTTTCTATTTCGTAGAAATGTGTCCCAGGGGCTGTGCTACAAGGTGTGGTCTTCCTTGGGATTACCTCTATTACATCCAAGGATTTTTTATTACACCAAAATCACCTAGGACTTCGTCTTCTCCCCTTTGAAATTCATGTCAATATGGGTGGGGAAGACCAGAGCTAAAAAGGAATCCCGATGGATGTGCCAATAGTCCACCTAACTACATCAGCTCTATTGGACATTGGCAATTTTAAATCTTTATAGAACCATCTCTGAAGTTTGATTTTATTATTATTTTGGTTGGAAGACTAAAGATTTATTTCATATGAATTTTTACAATGATACAACATTTGAACATATGAAGGAACAACGTAAGCTAATTTTGTAGTAAAAGCATTAAAAACTTGACAAAAGTCCAATAGTAATTTAAAGTATGATTGGTTCCATCATAATCAAAGTTCTATGTTACATCATAGTCAAAAATTAAAGTTCTATGTTAATTTTTCGTTAATTATGAACTGAACAAAAGTATCAAATTCAATCAGAGTTATGAGTGGATGGAATCTATGGCTTCCTGTATCCCTAGATTCTCATAACTACAACAAAGCCTACTACACTATTCCAATTATCATTACCATTGCAAACACTCATTTTTATTATCCTACTCAATTTTATGTTGTCTTACTTGGTTGTATCCCTAGATTCCCATAACTACAATGAATCCTACTACACTATTCCCGTTATCATTACCATTGCAAACACTCATTTTTATTATCCTACTCAATTTTCTGTTGTCTTACTTGGTTGTTGCATTGTAGCCTTCATTTCCTTCATCACTCTCTTTACCAAGTCCCATTTTTTATCATCTCACTCAATTTTATGTTTTAATAGTTGGGTCAAGTTTCCCATCTTTTCATTGGTCTCCTCCATATTGGTAGTGTTTTCCTTAACAAACCCTGTAAAAGTGACTTTGATTGCCTACTTAAAACCTGTAACTTCCTTGAATATGTTGCTTCCAGGTTCGCTTTGGGTCAGATGATAAATATGGATGAGTAAAAAAGATCACTCTCCAACAAGAGATCTCTGCTCCAACCAATCCTTCTCAATTATAAAACCTTGTCACAAACTGGAAAAGGATGCAAAGAAGCCTACGACAATTTATGAGCTTCAGTACATTTGGGGTAACAGGATTGGCTTAGAATCTGCTCCCTTTCTTTTTCCCATAGGATTTCTATATGAATGTATTCCTTTTCCCTCTCCCACCTTTATTTAGTTCTTGGGTACATTTGGCAACTAACTGGGGATCTAGGTGACCATCTGGAGGTGGAACTTACTTTCCTTTTTAAATAGGAACAAACCCATATGCACTAGTCAATGGAGAAAATAACAAAAAATACTTGACTTTAGTTTAGTTAGAGTGTGGTTATCTTGGGTACATGTATATTGACCTGACAACCATTTATGAATTAGTAGGAAGTATTGAAGGTAGAAAATGATCAATAATTGATACAAATCAGTGATACAATCATCCAATCTGACAATTAACCTATCGACATGCGCGAGAAATTAATCAAGAACATATTATCCAAGCATATAAGCACACATGAGAACAAAACAGTTTTGGTGGAGCAATGAAAAATATTTTTTAACTGTCAATCTGGAAATACAATAAGTGGTCTCTGAAAATTACGACCTATACAATGAGCCTTGAACATTAATTTATAGGATTCCCTGAACCTAATTCATTGTGCCCTGCGTTTAAATGCATGTGTATGGAGCGGAGAGAAAATGAATTGTTTAGTCATTGTATTCTAAAAAAAATTTCCTTTACTATAGCTCAGGTCCACTTATGCATGGGTTTGAAACTAAGTTTTTAGGAGTACACCCTAGTTATTATATAGTGACTGCTGCTTGCTTTTAACGCAATCTACTAGTAACAACTGGAATCTACTGATCAAGGCGCACCCTATACCTCCTGTTTGTACACTTTCTAGGCATGCATATGTTGAAGGAGAGGATAACAGGTTCAACAAAGTCTTTAAAAATCACACTTTTCTAGGATCCAGCCTCTAGAATAGCTCTACCATTCATTTTTTTATCTGTTTTTTCTATAATAAATGAAAATATGGGTTGTAGAATCCCTCCTTTAGGGCTTCATTTACTAGTTGTAACCACCAGGTAACCGCTATTAATTTTAATGGATTAGAACATGCATCCATAAAACTTGTGTGGGGTTCCTTGAATAGGTTGCATGTGTATTTGAGAAGGAATGAGTTGTACCTAAATAGAAATTTAAAAATACACTTCAATGATTAAATATGAAAATACAATCCAATGCAACATAAGGATGTAGGCCAATGGAATTACTATAGTAAATAATTTTGTGAAGTTGCTGATTTATGCTTCTGGATATTAAGAACTTGCGGTAGAACCTCAAAAAATTTGAGATTTAGATTTAGTGCTAACATCTGGCTCCAACTGGGGATGGATTTTTCCTTGCGAGGCTCCAAGATTAAACATTGACCACTTCCTTCATCATTTCCATCTCTGCATTGTGTCCTACTCTATTATAAACCAATAATTCTTTAAGTTGAAAAAAACCACTTCTAAAAAACACACTTCAATCAAAACAACTTTGTGTCAGTGCCTCCATTGGGCCATGGGGTGATTTAATAATGCTCTGATCTAAAACAAACCAAATTGAATTGAAAACCAAAAACTTGACATGCAAGCTTATTTATATACAACTCCTATTCTAATCAATTGAATCCTTTTGCTCGTGTATAGACAAACTTCTAGTTCAACCATGCCATCAACTTTGTAATGGAATGGACCTTATTTTTGCTACTAATTAATTAAGCAAATACTGAATATAACATCTGCAATATAAATCTCTTTGGAAAAACATATTCACCGACACATAGTAGTGCTATGTAAAAAAATTTAACCTTCAAAGGCTATGAAGAATAGGACTCCATCACAATTTCTACTGGATCTTCAATTTCAAGAAAAATATTATGTTGATCCAAAAGATGCAATTTCCTCTGTATGAATTTTGATTCGTTAAGAAAAAATGACCTCCTTATTTCCTTAGAAACAAGTCTTGCACACTATCAAATTCACTGCAATTAGGATAAGTAAGGCTTCTTCAGACTGTTATAGGTGCTTGAGAAACATGTGTCAACTTAAAATATTAATTTTGATCATTAGCTTGAAATTTGTCAGTTCCAAATGAGTAGCTCAAAAAAATTTCTTCAAAAGTATCATTGTAATAATGACAATCTTCTCGATTTTCTTGTAATAAAACATTTTAATAGAAATATTTTGCAGAATCGTCCTCATAATCAGTTTCATGTTCAAAATCAGAATTTTTTTGTATGGTGTATGTAAAATCATCTTTCTAATATGAATCAAGGGCATGTGCATTTTCATCATTCTTGACAAAATCTGATTTAGTAATTTTAATATTTGGAGAAGACATAAATATGGAAATGTTTCATCATCATTTTGAAGAAAATTAAAGTTTGAACCTGATATTTGTTGTTCATATTCTTCTTCTAGCTCCTTTGCATCCAAATATCCATCGAATATTTGATCTTGGAGCTTGCCACAAGCTTCTCCTCGAAGGTTGATCTCAATCTCCTCAGCATTAGTAAAAATATGATTGAAAAATAATTATATCCTCTCTTTGAGATGAATAACTAAGTCAACATGATGATGAACTACGTTGTAAATCACCCTAGAAACAACTTCATATGGCCAAATCTCAATAGGAATACTAAGGTAGAAGTTTAGAAATCTTTTGTTGAATGGAATATTATGTGAACTAAGTAACTACCTCATCGATCATTATTTTCATTGCATGAATTTAGAAATGTACTACTCAATTTTTTTTTTTATCCCAATACCTCAAGAATACATTATGAAATTCAGTCCATGAACCCACTAAATCAATCAGCCTATGTTTAAACCACGGTTGAGCATCTCCCTATATAGGATGGAAAAATGTTCTCATGAAGACATCCTCATGAATGATTTCAAAGTTATCCAAAAAACATTAAAAGGAATCCATGTGTTGCTCTCCTTCCACTTGATCTTTTCCATTGAACCTAGGAAGGTAATATAAACAATTAGGATGGAAATAATGGAGGATGAGTAGCAACTTCAAAGGTGTATAATCTTCTCTAATCTTGGACTGAACATAAGAGCTAGTTACAAGGTGGAACAATGATTACATGAGGTGATAGATCAATTTTAGCAAGTTTACATGATGCATTATTTTTAGGAGGTATTTGGCTAAAAGAATCATGATTCTTATATGATTCAAATGAAGGAAATGGATCCAGATCAACAATGCAAGAAGAGGGTAAATACTCTTTCCTCAAGGAATAATATACTATAGTGGATGTATGATCAACTGGATATAAAAAAAAAAAGATTATTGTTTTCACATATAATGGAAAGGATAGGAAAGAGCTGATGAAAAAGAAGAAAATTTCATGGAGAAAATTGATTAGATAATACTTGTTCTTTCCATTGTACCTCGTCATCTTTCTGTCAACGGAATACTTTCTCCAATGGAGTGTTATGATCATGGAGTTTCCAAGTGAATAATGAAATAAATGTCTTATGTCCATCTCTTGTTATGTAGAAATAATAGATCAATGGTATGACCAATGATGCTAAGAAGAAGAACAGGAAATAGATCTTACTACTATGAATTCTCACAAGCATACAAAGGAAAAATAGAGAGAAGAAAAGTGACTGACTCAGATGAATGAAGAGATGAATATTGATGTGTATCATTGCATTGAATAATGATGAATAATAGTGTACATAAATATTAAATCCCTCATATGAAAATCGAGTTGTATGGATACAACTCAGAAAGCTCAAAAAGGCTGACTTACCAAAATATAGCAAACCCCCATAGGTGGCTAAAGCACTTCCCAAATATATCAAGGACCTCACGAATTGGAAAAATCATGAGTGATTTTTCAAGGGAGATGGAAAAACATGCTAATCCTAGAAAATGGAGAAAAAGTCATGAAGGATGAGTTGGCAACTAAAGGACCCAGTTTGCTAGTTTGACTAGCTTTACCTTATCCACAGAAAAGCTGGAAAAGTTGAATAAAGTAGAATCTGCTATAATGTGTTGTATACTAATTATGGATGGTCAAAAGGTGGTAACGATCAACCCAAAATCAGAAATAAATAATTCCTAGGATATAGATGGCATGTATTGACTTTAAGGTGCAAGTGGATGCCAAATAATTAAGCTAGTGGGTGAATAAGTAATCAAATAATGTTAATTATTTTATCCTAAGTTAGAGTGGGTTTAATATATTCCAAAACCTCCCTATAATTCTGAATTTATGATGGTATGTAAAAAATATGGATGCATATAGGGCCCATTAATAAGGATATGGTCACCCTTTAACAATTATTATGTCCAGAAAAGTGAGGAAAGAGGAAAAACCACATGGGGAGAATCCTCCCTCAAGAAAGGACAAGGCACAAAATTTGAAATAATATGTCTTCAACATATATTTATATTCACTTGAATGAGTTGAGTGAACTTCTTCTAGATGTAAGACTTGTTGAAGAAATCATGAACTCTATGATCATGTGCTAGAGTGTAGAACCTGCAAGAAGGAAGAGGAGAGACTCCTTGTATATCATCAACTAATGAAGTAGGAGCATTATCTGAATGCTTATTGCTGTTGTCAAACTCTGATATGAAAACAAAATATGAAATGGAAAAGATATCTATGCATACTCCTTCCCAAAGAGTACAAAAATTAAGACAATTTATTTCACACTCAATTCCTTGAATAGATGCAAAATTATGATGTGAATCATATGTCAATCTTCCAATCTGATGTAGCACCTTTCCAAATATGATATGAGACTGATAAAAATATGATATATCATAAATATTATAATATGGAATAGAAAGGAAAAAGGCTTCAATGGCTCCATGAGGATATAGAGCTAGACTAGGAAAACTATGAGCAACTGGGGAAAACTGATAAGTGTAAAAATCTGAATGATGGAAGGGAATAAGATCTGAACTATAAGTCTTTATAAAAGATCCAAACATATTTAATATCATTCCAAATATTACTAAGGTCATGGATAACCAACCACTAAAAGATAGACAAGACTTCAAACCATGTAAGATAAGTAACACTACATAAGAGACCAATGAGGAATCAACTAGTGAACTTGGGATTTGTATAGTATTAGGATTATTCAAAGTTATGGTAGATGGTATGGATTGTGGTAAAATATGTGTCATGACATGCATATCATCATGCAATAAATCTTCTAAATCAGCTATACAAGCTTGTGAGGAAGATATTCTCAAAGACAAGTAAATATCTAGTGAAAAATCACATTTTTTGGGAGATGAATCCAGTAGACTGAGAGGAGGATTATCAAAGAAAGGATATGATATTTCTGATTCTGATATATCAGATACTAAATCTGTTATAGCTTCTTTTACCACACATGGTGAATCACATTTTTATGGCCTTCCCTATCCCTCTGCAAACTCCTTAGACCCCATGGACCATTTTTGTTCCTTTGATGTTTCCAAGATCATCCCTAAAAACATGCAAAATTTGCTATATGTGACTTTTAAACCCTTTCTCATGTATATACATGGGTTTGACCCCTAAAACCGTGTACATAAAGATGTATGCAAAAGGCCAAATTCTTTTGGATTTTTCCTTGATGTGGGTCTTACTCACTTGCCTCCTGGCCTTCCCTATGCCTTGAGATCGCTTGGATTTGACTTTTCATTACCCCATTGAAGAGCTATATAAGGAAACCTTTAGATACATTGAGGGAATGAGGAATTGAGAGAAAGAGAACTATAGTCCATTGTTTCCTGAAATTGTGCTTGAGTCTGCATCCCTTTGTCCCTTGGAGCACTTTTGTGTTCTTCCCAAGCTTGCCCTTTGCTTGTGAGCTTGCTATCGAGAGATGGATGATTGAAGTGGTGGAGGACCAAGTGGGGGACTTAGTTTCTCCTATAGAAATAATAGATCAATGCTATGTGAAATTATGCTAAAAATAAGCACAGGAAATAGATCTTGCTACTAAGAATTCTCACAAGCATACACAGGAAAAATAGAGAGAAGAAAAGAGACTGAATCACATGAATGAAGAGATGAATATTGGTGTGTATCCTTCCATTTTAATTATTATGAATAATAGAGTACATAAATATTACATCCCTCATGGGAAAGTCGAATTGTATGGAAACAACTCATAAAGCTCAAAAAGGCTGACTTACCAAAATATAGCAAACTCCCATAGGTGGATAAAGCACTTGCTAAATCTATCAAGGACCTCACGAATTGGAAAAAGCATGAGTGTGTTGTCAAGGATATGGAAATAACATGCTAATCCTATAAAATGGAGAAAAACTAATGGAGGATGGGTTGGAAACAAAAGCTCCCAGTTTCCTAGTTGACTAGCTTTTATCTTATCCATAGAAAAGCAGGAAAAAGCAGAAAAAGCAGAAAAAAGCAGAATCTGCTATAAGGTCCTGTATACTAATTCTAGATGAACCCAGAATAAGAAATAAATCATTCCTAGGATATGGATGGCATGCATTGACTTTAAGGTGCAAGTGGATGCCAACTAATTAAGCTAGTGGGTGAATAATTAATTATTTTATCCTAAGTTGTGAGTGGGTTTAATATATTCCAACACCCCCCTATAAGTCTGACTTTATGATGGAATGACAAAAAATATGGATGCATATGGATGCATATAGGGCCCAGCAACAAGGCTATGGTCACCCTTTTACAATTATTATGTCCAGAAAAGTGAGGAAAGAGGCAAAACCACATGGGGAAAATCCTCCCTCGAGATAGGACAAGGCACAAAATTTGAAATATGTATGTATTCAACATATATTCATCTTCACTTTAATGAGCTGAATAAACTGCTTCTGGATGAAGGACTTCCTGAAGAAATCATGAACTCCATGATCATGCGCTGGAGTGTAGAACCTGCAAGAAGGAAGAGGAGAGACTCCTTGTATCTCATCAACTGATGAAGTAGGAGAATTATCTGAAAGCTTATTTATGCTGTCAAACTATGATCTGCAAACATAATCTGAAATGTAAAAGAGATTTGTGCATACTCCTTTCCAAAGAGTACAAAAAATAAGGCAATTTATTTCACACCCAATTCCCTGAATAGCTGCAAAATTGTGATGTGAATCACATGTCAATATTCCAATCTGATGTAGCATCTGTATAGATCTGATATGAGGCTGATAAAACTCTGATATATCAGAAATATTAACATATGGAATAGAAAAAACAAAGGATTCAGTGGCTCCATGAGGATATAGGTCTAGACTAGGAAAATTATGAACAACTGGGGAAAACTGATAAGTGTAAAAATCTGAATGATGGATGGGCATACTGAGATGTTCACAATCTTCAAGAAGGCTCTGAGTATTGATGCCAAGAAAAAAGAAGGATATTTTGAAGCACATGAGATCAAGTAAGGTAAGTGGTATGACACAAATAAGGCTTGATGTGGCAAAGCAAACATCCTGGAAGTCACTGGGTTGCGCACCATCAATGAGAGAGGTAAGCAAGAGGTGTAAAGGATCTGGCACATAGATCTTAGAATCTAAGATAGGAAATTGAGAGAACAATGAATGGGTTATAGGATCATAATCAATATCATCAGCAGCTCCATATGTTACTTCTTTTTCATCAATAGTATCACAAGAAGAAAAATCACCTTCAAGAGACACAGAAAAAGATGGCTCTTCAATATTTGCTTCTTCATTGAAGGAGGAAGCATTCGAATGAAAGAGATAAGAAACAACATGAACTGTATGAGAAAATTCTTCATCATGATCAACTTCATCAGAGAATGTAGAGGCCAAGAAATCTTGAGAAAGATAACAAGAGGAGATGCTAGGTTCGCTCCATGCTTCATCTTCAATTTCCTGCAAACCAAAAGATTTGTCCAAAATTTTCCAAAGCTCAAATGGAAATTCAGTAGAATATATGACATGATATATATTTGGAGACATTCCCAAACACATAATTCCATAATATCTATCACAATTATTTAGCCAATCAATCTTCTCTTCATAAGACTCAGGTTCACTCAATGCACCAATGGAGACATCAAAGAGACATTGCCTCTTCAAGTATGCACTCATATTTGGCTTCCAATAAGTATAGTTGAAAGGAGATAGTAGAGGAAATTTTGAATCCATATTGAAGTTGTTGATATGCTCTAAGAGATACTCTCTGCAACCTGCAAAACAAACTAGGAGAAAATCTTGTAAGCTAGACAAGCTCTTCTTCAGAGAGGGATAGGAGACAGGAAGCGCTCCTCAACTTTGTAGAACTTGATCAACCTTGTAGCTCTGATACCATGTATAAATAATAGATCAATTCTATGTGCAATGATGCTAAAAAGAAGCACAAGAAATAGATCTTGCTACTAAGAATTCTCACAAGCATACACAGGAAAAATAGAGAGAAGAAAAGAGACTGAATCACATGAATGAAGAGATGAATATTGGTGTGTATCCTTCCATTTGAATCATTATGAATAATAGAGTACATAAATAGTGCATCCCTCATGGGAAATTCGAATTGTATGGAAACAACTCATAAAGCTCAAAAAGGCTGACTTACCAAAATATAGAAAACTCCCATAGGTGGATAAAGCACTTGCTAAATCTATCAAGGACCTCACGAGTTGGAAAAAGCATGAGTGAGTTGTCAAGGAGATGGAAATAACATGCTAATCCTAGAAAATGGAGAAAAACTAATGGAGGATGGGTTGGAAACAAAAGCTCCCAGTTTCCTAGTTGACTAGCTTTTATCTTATCCATAGAAAAGCAGGAAAAAGCAGAAAAAGCAGAAAAAAGCAGAATCTGCTATAAGGTCTTGTATACTAATTCTAGATGAACCCAGAATTAGAAATAAATAAGTCCTAGGATATGGATGGCATGCATTGACTTTAAGGTGCAAGTGGATGCCAACTAATTAAGCTAGTGGGTGAATAATTAATTATTTTATCCTAAGTTGTGAGTGGGTTTAATATATTCCAACACCCCCCTATAAGTCTGACTTTATGATGGTATGACAAAAAATATGGATGCATATGGATGCATAGAGCGCCCAGCAACAAGGATATGGTCACCCTTTTACAATTATTATGTCCAGAAAAGTGAGGAAAGAGGCAAAACCACATGGGGAAAATCCTCCCTCAAGATAGGACAAGGCACGAAATTTGAAATATGTATGTCTTCAACATATATTCATCTTCACTTTAATGAGCTGACTGAACTACTTCTGGATGAAGGACTTGCTGAAGAAATCATGAACTCCATGATCATGCGCTGGAGTGTAGAACCTGCAAGAAGGAAGAGGAGAGACTCCTTGTATCTCATCAACTGATGAAGTAGGAGAATTATCTGAAAGCTTCTTTCTACTGTCAAACTCTGATCTGCAAACATAATCTGAAATGGAAAAGATATTTGTGCATACTCCTTTCCAAAGAGTACAAAAAATAAGGCAATTTATTTCACACCCAATTCCCTGAATAGCTGCAAAATTGTGATGTGAATCACATGTCAATCTTCCAATCTGATGTAGCACCTATATAGATCTGATATGAGGCTGATAAAACTCTGATATATCAGAAATATTAACATATGGAACAGAAAAGACAAAGGATTCAGTGGCTCCATGAGGATATAGGGCTAGACTAGGAAAATTATGAACAACTGGGGAAAACTGATAAGTGTAAAAATCTGAATGATGGATGGGCATAATGAGATGTTCACAATCTTCAAGAAGGCTCTGAGTATTGATACCAAGAACAAAGAAGGATATTTTGAAGCACATGAGATCAAGTAAGGTAAGTGGTATGACACAAATAAGGCTTGATGTGGCAAAGCAAACATCCTGGAAGTCACTGGGTTGCGCACCATCAATGAGAGAGGTAAGCAAGAGGTGTAAAGGATCTGGCACATAGATCTCAGAATCTAAGATAGGATATTGAGAGAACAATGAATGGGTTATAGGATCATAATCAATATCAGTAGCATCTCCATATGTTACTTCTTTTTCATCAATAGTATTACAAGAAGAAAAATCACCTTCAAGAGACACAGAAAAAGATGGCTCTTCAATATTTGCTTCTTCATTGAAGGAGGAAGCATTCAAATGAAAGAGGGAAGAAGCAATATGAACTGTATGAGAAACTTCTTCGTCATGATCAACTTCATCAGAGAATGTAGAGGCCAAGAAATCTTGAGAAAGAGAACAAGAAATCTTGAGAAAGAGAACAAGAGGAGATGCTAGGTTCGCTCCATGCTTCATATTCAATTTCCTGCAAACCAAAAGCTTTGTCCAAAATTTTCCAAAGCTCAAATGGAAATTCAGTAGAATCTATGAGATGATATATATTTGGAGACATTCGCAAACACATAATTCCATAAGCTCTATCACAATTATTTATCCAATCAATCTTCTCTTCATAAGTCTCAGGTTCACTCAATGCACCAATGGAGACATCAAAGAGACATTGCATCTTCAAGTATGCACTCATCTTTGGCTTCCAATAAGCATAGTTGAAAGGAGATAGTAAAGGAAATTTTGAATCCATATTGAAGTTGTTGATATGCTCTAAGAGATACTCTCTGCAACCTGCAAAACAAACTAGGAGAAAATCTTGTAAGCTAGACAAGCTCTTCTTCAGAGAGGGATAGGAGACTGGAAGCGCTCCTCAACTCTGTAGAACTTGATCAACCTTGTAGCTCTGATACGATGTAGAAATAATAGATAAATTCTATGTGCAATGATGCTAAAAATAAGCACAGGAAATAGATCTTTCTACTAAGAATTCTCACAAGCATACACAGGAAAAATAGAGAGAAGAAAAGAGACTGAATCACATGAATGAAGAGATGAATATTGGTGTGTATCCTTCCATTTGAATAATTATGAATAATAGAGTACATAAATAGTACATCCCTCATGGGAAAGTCGAATTGTATGGAAGCAACTCATAAATCTCAAAAAGGCTGACTTACCAAAATATAGCAAACTCCCATAGGTGGATAAAGCACTTGCTAAATCTATCAAGGACCTCACGAGTTGGCAAAAGCATGAGTGAGTTGTCAAGGAGATGGAAATAACATGCTAATACTATAAAATGGAGAAAAACTAATGGAGGATGGGTTGGAAACAAAAGCTCCGAGTTTCCTAGTTGACTAGCTTTTATCTTATCCATAGAAAAGCAGGAAAAAGCAGAAAAAAGCAGAATCTGCTATAAGGTCCTGTATACTAATTCTAGATGAACCTAGAATCAGAAATAAATCATTCCTAGGATATGGATGGCATGCATTGACTTTAAGGTGCAAGTGGATTCCAACTAATTAAGCTAGTGGGTGAATAATTAATTATTTTATCCTAAGTTGTGAGTGGGTTTAATATATTCCAACATCTCCGATTCACAGACGTGTCAACAGAGGTTGTATTCATTGTAATCTCTAATTTTATATTAATAGAAATATATTTTCCTGTCCAATAATGTGCACTTGAATGAATATTTGATCCATAGATGATTTCAAATGCTTATATGTTATTGATTGTATATGCTAGAGTAGATCTAACATGATTATATATAGCATGCTTGTCTTGTTTATTGAATGTTGAGGAAGCAATCTATCAATTCAAGTTGGAGTTGGAAAGGTCAACAGGGATCTACATAAACCATCTGGAATAAGGTACGAATCAAGATCCTTTAGTGTTAGATATTTGGTTTCTCTTGCATATAGGAAAGGATTGATTTTTGGAGTCAAGCTGTCTATTGTGGTACCCCAAGCCATAGCAGTTTCTCTTTGTAATAGAATTGGTGACTCTGCTAGAGAATTCGTAGTAGTTGTCCTTTGGGAGTTTTTATTGGCATTCAATGTTCTTGAATTGCTCTTATTTCTCTGTTTCTAAGTCGATTCTGGGGGCATGTTTTCCCAATAGTGTCTGATTGGTGTGAATTTTGTCTTAGTTTATCTGTTTTCCTTTCTTTATATACATTTTTCTTCCTGTATGCGAGTTTTTAACTCACAGTCGCGTATCCATGTGGCTTTGACTGCTATATCTATGTACATACACGGGTCCACTGCGAACAGTCACGTATCCACTGATTTTTTTCTTTTAGAGGAATATGGATTGTTGCTGGGTGAATTTTGATTATTACTAAGTCTCCTTTGATACTGCTAGAGTCTGTATACACCCCTGTTTCTGACCAGAAACTTTTTTTTTTTCGGGTAAATTTCTTTTTTTTAAGAATGTTCTTGTCATTGTGTTGCAACTGCAACAATTTCCCAAAATTCCAAAAATTTTAGGACCCTCCTTTTGCTTGGATTAGTTCTATTTTATTTGTTGAGTTGGTCTAGTAATGATTTCTCAAGAGGATTAAATTGATTTACCACTTGTTTGGTTTCTCCTTTTAGCACCTGAAGTAATCCACTGTATGATCAAGCTTTCTCGCTGCCTTTGAATGCATTTGAAGCATGCCTGAATCAGAAGTATTTGGTTTGGTTTTCCACCGTTGCGGACGGATCTGTGGTTTGGTTTTCTGCCGTTGCGGATGGATAATTGGTTTTGTCTTTGATTTTCCTTCCAATCCATTGGCTTTCTCATCAGTCGATATTTGGTTTCCGTCGGAGGAATTTGTCATTTCTATCTCCACCGTTGCGGACGGAAAGCCACTTCCTCTCCCGATCATTGCTTAACTGTTTCGTTTCCCGGTTGGCAGACTTTTGGGTTTTACATCGGAGCTATTTATATTTTCTGTCTCCGCTGTTGTGGAAGGTGTTTGCTGCTAGCTTCTGTCATTGCGGATGGACATTCGGTTTTTGGACTTCGAATTTCTTTCCGATTTATTCGTTTTTACCTCGACTGAATCTTGGTTTTGCATCGAAACTTTTATCATTTCTTTCTTCCACTGTTGCGGAAGGAAACTGCTTCCTCTTTCGATCAGTCCCTTAACGTTCGTAAGTCCTGAGCTTCCATCATTGCAGCTGCGGAAAGTATTTTTTGCTCCATTTCGTAAGTCATTTTGGCTCCAACGTTGCGGAAGGTCGCACGCTTTACTCTCCCGCCGTTGCGGATAAAAGAAAGATTAACCTTGCCGATCCCTAGCGGTTTCTCTTCCGATTTAAGCGTTGTGTGGCGGGGCGCGATACCCTTTTGATATCTGCTATTGCAGCTATGGTTCTGCTTTCGGTTCTGATGTTAGAAGTCTGACGCATGGTATTTGTTACCCGGTTATCTCCCCCGTTGCAGATGGATCTAGGGTTTGGTCTTCCACTGTTGCGAAAGGAAATACACTTTTGGCTGCCGATCCAAATGTCTCCGACATCCGGTTTTTTAATTTTTCCCCGCCGTGAGAGTTGACCATATGTATATACATGAGGTACGGGGGACATGTTGGATTATTCTATTGGTATTTTCAACTGTCGTGCTCTGTCGCCATCGTGCTGTTGATCACTCGAAGCTTGTTCAGACCCCATCAATGGTACCCGCATCCAGGTGGTAGCTGTGGAATCCCGATTGTCTTCATCCCGCCTTACACACCGGTTACACATCAGTGCCAGGTAGGCCCATTGTTTCCCTACCCTGTTCCGTGAGAGGCATTGTATTGATGTTTGTTGTGGCTGGGTTTGTCGTGACTGTTTGTCTTCCCCCGTGATTGCACCTATATATTGAAGAGTTTTGGGGGTCTTACTGTTCATGGTTAGGAGACTCTTTTAACCCATGGAGTAGTTTTTCCTGTGACCTTTCGCAGCCTTGCGCGTAGTAAAAAGGGTTTGGTGCAGACGGTCGTTACGTCGTCTGCACCAAACTGCCCCGGGCGATGATGATTTTAGTAGGGGAGAGTTTTTGTTGGTTTTTCTGTGGCATTTGGTAGTTTTCCCCTTCTTGTGTGGATTTCATATTACCTGCACTTTCGAATAGCAAGCGTTTCATCATGCCATTCCGCGCACCGTTGGTTTTGCTTTGAATCCAAGCCGGAGGGGGAAGGGATGTGCCATTGCATTTAGGTTGTTGACCATTAGATTGCACAGGAAATCCGTTTGAAAGTGATGTTGAAAAGGATTGCAGGGGTTTTTGTCCCTTGTCTATCCTACGCAGCGAAATAACAATGGCGCCCATAGAAGAGTGAGAGTTTTCCTCATGTAGTATAGATGTTTCCCCACTTGATTATATGGTTAGAAGTGTTTAATAGCCTACAGTAGTGGTAGATTGCATAGTCTACTATATATAACTATGTTTCATCATGCTAGACATAAACTAAGTCACTGAACGCTGCACATTTGGTTTTAATAGTTTTGTAGTTAGGCCATTTCAGGCTATACATGCATTTATTTACTTCATGGACTGATTGCTATCATGTTAATCATGGAAGAAATGGCACACTACACATTAATGTATACTAGTTTGTCACTCAGCCAAAAGGGCTTAATGTTACAATTTATGGCAAGAAGAGCCCACAATGTCAAAGAGACAAAAGAAGAAGGCCCCTGTGGTCGAAGAAGAGCCAGAAGTAGAGGTTGTCACTAAAATTGAATACATTTATGAAGACACTAAGTGCATTTCTGGTATCGATCCTGAATACCAGTGGGGGGAAGTATACAGATTGATCACTTGAAGAGAGGTTCCTAACATGGGCTTAGAAGAATAATCCTTATATGCCAACATATAAAGATCTTCCCTGATGAAGATCACCACCAGACCAGAGCTGTTCCGGTGCTCTGAAGTAATCGGATGGATTCTTCCTTGGGCAGATGTCACAACAATGATTCTGGAGGATGTTAACAAACAGTGCTATGCCGCATATAGCCCTGGATATGTAGCTCTAGCTTATCACCTACCAGAAGCCCAAGTCTTTTTATCTGATGACTGGCTAAACAACATTAGAATGGATCTGGTGGAGACATTTAAAAGGATGATGTTGCAAGGAAAACATTACAGATACATACCAGCAGGTGATTATGATACAACTAGCTTAAGGGCTCCCTATAGGATCATAGCTTTAATGCTGAATCGGATTTTTGGAAGGGCACATGGTATATTCTTCAAGTTAGAATGGATCCCAATCATTTTTCATGTTGCAACCCAGGGGACAATTTTCAACTGGGCCAACATCATATCCAATAGTCTTTCCACTTGCTTGGCTTCAACTTTGGGAGGAGTACACCAGAAGAGATTGAAATTCTATATGAGTTCCATACCGATAGACTGTATACTATGCAACCAGCCTTTCCCTGGGCTCAGATGCATCTGGGACAGGGAAAGAATGCCTATTTATGCTGCTTATAAACCATTGTGGGCACATAAATATCATAGCCATTACAGAGAAGTCTGTGAACACTTCCTTATGCCTCTATACACACTCATTTTCCTGAAGGAGTGTGATTGTATGTCGGAGGAGGCCTTGCAAGTAATAGCGGAGTATGCAGACTAATATTTGACTGAAAATGGCCTGTACTTCAGGATGTTTGGAGGTTTGAGAGCACCTTCCCTGCTGCCTAAATACGCGCTGATTACTTTATTCACAAGGAGGCAGTCAGACAAGTGTTCCTGGATGGAATAGGCATCTTTCTGTTTGAGCACAAGAAGATATCCTATCCCCCTTTGCCCTTCAATCTAGGAAGCTACAAGTTCACCAAAGTGAAGAAGGACGATGAATTTGTAGAAGAACTGGAAAGATTTCATTTTGGCGAAATGCCCTTCCACAAGAATGATACTCAAGGCAAAGTGGTTGAACACTGTAAAGAGTACAATGTGCATTTTGAGTATACCCACCATTTTGATAGGGAAGAATATGTCTTTTGAAGTTCCCTGAATATGACAGCACTGAGGAGAAGATTCAAGAAGAAGATCACCACCAAAGGTGGGAAGGGGGATGAACAGGCTAAGGATGAGGAAGAAGCCAAAAGAAGAAATGAAGAAGCTCAGAGGTTGGCACAAGAAGATGTAGGATGGCTACATACAGAAGAAGAAGTGAAAATAAGAGCTGCTCAAGAAGCTGCTGAGAAAGCAGAAGAAGCAGCTAAAAAAGAAGAAGAAGAAAAGAAAATGAAGCTGGATGAGGAGCTTAAAAATCAAGAAGCTGAAAGGATAAAGTTGACACAGACAGAGCAGTCAGCTTCTAAAACAACTACAGGGAAGACCCAGGATGTGGAGAACCCCGAGGTTTAGGACCCACAAGTGCCTACTACCAACACACCCATGGTCCCCACACTGAAGCTGGTCCCCTTTGTGCAAAAAAAGGGAGAAGAAATCCCTAATTTTAACACTATGTTTTATGACAGGGCTACAAAGAGGATAATAAAGAGAACAGAAAAGAGGGTTGAAATAGGAGATATGCCTGGTAAAATGATCACGGATATGGCTGTTTTGTTTGGAACATACCAAGATCCAAGACTCACCCTGAGAGCCGGGACTGCACTAATCCATGCCTCAGAAGATAACATGGACAAGGTAATAACTAAATTGGAGCAGTCCAAGAAGTCCTCTGCTCAGTTGAAAAATACATTGAGGAAAGAGAGAGAGGAAGGAAATAGGATGAAGCGGAAGTATGAAGACTTGCAGAAGGAGATAAAGACTTCTAAGGATGAATTGCAGGCCCTCCAAGTAGAAAGACAGGTCAGAGAAACAACACAAGAATCCCTGGAAAAAATATAGAAAGAATATCAAAAGCTGAAGATAGAGAAGGAATGACTGCAAGAGAAGGTAGAAGAGCTAGAAGAGTAGCAAAAGATTATCTTCCAGGCCAGTGAGGTGCACTCCCAAGAACACAGAGAGAAACATCAAGAGCAGATTTCTTCTCTGACAGCTGCTCTGGAGGAAGCAAGGGAGCAGCAGGTTAACCTCCAGCCATTCAAAGAGCATGTCTTGGCCCAAAAATCCAAGATGCTGCAGCTACAGACTGTTGTTGAAGAGGAGAGATGTAGAGTGCTGCAGATCAATGGCCGATTGGAAGAGATCTTGGAAACTGCATCTTACTTTGTGGACAGATCTCAAGACGTCCTAGAGGTCTTGACTGCAAGAATGGCGAGGTTGGAAAGCAATGAATAAACTCCAGCAGAGCTGCCATCAAAAGATAAGCAAGCCCTCAAGCAGGATTACGACTTAATAGATTTTGCTATTAACGCCGCAGAGGATTTCAAGAAGGCAATCAAGAAGACAAAGGGAGCCTGTACGGAATTTTTTAGGAGAGTCCTCATTACATACAACCGGTGCCAGGTAGAAGCTGAGCAGAGGCTAGATGATTTTCCAGACCATAATTCATTTGTGGAGATGTTGCAGAAAAGACATCAGGATGAAGAAGCAAGAATGCAACACATTAACGCCATTGATGACCAGATTCTGAGAAACGAAGTAGGCCATTCGACCGTTAGTGTGCAGCTTTTGGAAGACCAGCTTTGGTTAAGCGTAGCTAGAGTGGAGGCTATAAAGAACCAGGCCAAAAAATTTGAAACCAACATTCATTTTTTGGAACCCTGCGCATTTGAGGGCATTGCCTCTGATGCTGAGGCATGGAAGAAGTTTCTAGATGCCCAAGTGGGACCCTCCTCATGAAGGATCAGTCATTATTGTAATTTGTAACTATTTTTGTAAAACATTTAAGAAAAGTAGAACGTTGGGAAACAGGGGGTTGGGAATCCCAAAGGTCACTTTGGGCAGCCCAACTGTCTCACCCTTTTGTATAAATGTAAAATACTTAGAGGGGGGGAAGGGGATTTTTCCCAATGAGACTAAAAAGCGATATTGTAAGAAGAATTATTTCTCTTTACAATAAAGAAACAAGGTTTTCCTGTTGGAGAAATATTAGTGGAATGTCCAAATGTTATGCTATGGATGGCTGAAAGATGAACTATTTTGTTTTCCATCTTTTTGTCCATTAGCCGTGACATCGTTCTAACTCTTTGAACCTATGTTCTTGTTTAAATGATTTCTGGTTTGTTTTGTGGAATGACCACCATGAGTAATGTATGCGGTTCATAAAACAATTGGTTATCTGGTTGTTGAAGTATCTTTAATCGTTCATGCATTGTGGAAAGAAATATCAACTAACTGTAGTTTCTCTTTATATTGCATGTACAATACACATTACTCACAAATAATTTACAATCTGGCTCCCTGGGGATAGGTAGATAGATAGATAGTTAGTTCATTTCATTGCCGCGTATGTGATTTAGATGCAAGTGAGTCTAAGATGAGAGGTAAGAACCTATGCATCATGTTGTGACTGCTCCTGGCATCCGAATCATTCTGCATTGTTAGTTAGGCATATGCATCTCATACATTAAGTCAAAAAATACAAAAACACGATGGACCGGGCCGCAATCGGTAAAACCTTTTGTTTCTGTTACTTGACCTACAGTAGCTGGACCGCAAACTAGACGGATTCCCTATACCAAACAGTCAACGGGCTAGTTGGGAACGTTGACTGGGGAGAATCCCTATCTGTTGTTGCCTACGAATTTCCAAGCCTCAATAGTTCTGGTGCTAGAAGGAGGGCCGCCAGTGCATGGTTGGCCATGGAAACTTATTTTCCCAAGATTACCTTACCAGCAGATGTTTTGAAGCTTTTAACCTGACCCAAGTACTTACAGGTTCTGGTTATACCTTTGAAGTAAGAAATCCTGTTCTCACCCTACGCTGCTCTTTTCTTAGACTTTGTTCTTGTACCTATGCCTATGGCTGGCATAAATGCAAATCATCCCAACCCTCTGCCGACATGGAAATCTAGAACCCCTTTGAACCTCACACCTCCATTGCATAACTTACCTCAAGCTTTTGATCAGTTGTTGCCTAAGTTTGACCCTGAGGAAAGGATTGCTGTAGATGACCACTTACAAAGTTTCTATTTGGCGGTAGAAGGTTTAAGGGCCGGGGAGTACGAAGATGTTGTCTATAGATTATTTCCTCATACCTTGAAAGGGGCAGCTGCTTCATGGTATTTTTCTCTACCTGTAAACTCTATTCCTGATTAGGACACCTTCAAAAGGGTTTTCAGAAGTAAATACACATCCCAAAAAACACATGCCTCATTGATGAAAGATCTTGGTTTGTTAAGGAAGAGAATAATGAGAAGGTACGTAGTCTCACTCAAAGATTTTCAATATACCTAAAGAACTTTTCTGAAGCTGACAGACCCTCAGAAAAAGTCTTAATTGAATATTATACCTCAGCCCTAGGACTTGAGTTGGCGATGGTTGCCAAGATGAAAGCCAAACCTACATTGGTAGAGACTTATGAAGAGGCTGAAAGGGTAGAGGCTGAAAGGGAAAGTGTAGAAGATTATCCTGATTTACCTGGAGAGAAAACTACAAATAGAAGAATGTTATTGTTGTCTAAACCTAAAGAGGAACAATCACATGATTATCAAGGAATGATGAAAATGATGCAGAATCTATCCAATAGAATAATAGATCTGGAGAAAGGGAGGGAAGCTCAGAAAACTCACAAACCCTACTACCAAAAAAGAGAGGATAGCAGCCAATGGAAAATACCTCCACCAAATTTACCATCAGTAAATATAACAGAAGTGGGGTGTGATAATTTCTGCACTTTTCAACAACAACCTCATTCGGAAAAGAAGTGCCCTCAATGGTTGAATTCGATGACATTGGTTATGAATCAGCTGCTAGATTCTAAATTAACCAGGGACAGTGGCCAAGAGGAAAAGGAAAACCAGACTATGGAGAAACAAGATAATGACACTATGTTTTCATGGAATGGTATCTCGTTGTTTGACACTAAAGAGAGCACTCCCAAAACTGAATGCACACCTACATCAACAGAGGACATGGATTTAACAATTTTGAAGATCAAAAGACTGCAAAACAATGTCAGGAGATAGGCAGATGTGAATGTTAAGAATAAAACACCTGAAGTCACTATGGTCAACCAGGAAACCAAACCCATTAGTGAGCCTGTCAAAACTATAGAAGAACATGTAGGTGTTAATGGGGGAAACACTAATGAAATGGGAGAGCTTGAAGAGGGTATACCTACTCAAAACCAACCAGGAGAAGAAGACATAGAACTAGGTTGGGAAGAGAAAGCTGATACACCGCCTTTTCTTTTGACCCTAGAAATGCTGAATTATAATGTGCATAATTGCTTAGTAGATTCTGGATCAGCGGTGAATGTTATGCCATTGGATATTTGCAAGAATATTAATGGACAGCCAGAGTCCACATTTTGTGAAGTAACGCAATTAGACATCACAGGTGTTAAAGTAGTGGGAGAAATGAAAAATGTCCTCATTTGCTTGTCTGCAAACAACAAGATTTGTCAATTTATTGACATTACTGTGGCTAACATACCTAGTGGATATGGGCTTATTCTCAACAGAGATTGGTCTGCCAGGTTAAAAGGCTATTTTGCTTCAGATTGGTCCCATTTATTGTTGCCTCTCATGGGTACCCCAAATAAGATTAATATTTTGAGAGAGCCTTACATGAAGCATACTGTCACTAAACTGGGGGAAGGTAATGATTCTGTTGATTCTGTCCTGGGAAATTATCTGACTGAGCTTAAACCAAGACATCATACCTCAAGAAAGGCCAGTTCTAAGATTAACTATCAGCCTGAGCTTCTTCAACTTCCTCAGGATGATGAAGATGAATGTAGGATTGTAGACATGTGTTCAATTACAAAAATAGCAGAGCTAGACCATGGTTAAATACCTCATGTCTATAATCCAGCCCACCCTCCAACTCCCCAAGATTAAAGATTTTTTAGGAGTGGGCAGATTTTTTCTTTTCTTTTGCTGTGTACATAAATAAATTGATTTGTTTTCTTTAATAAGACTTTGATGTTGTCTTCTTTTTTTTGTTTGATTTGATGCTATTTTATTTTTTCTGCTTTATTAGTTGTTCTTTTGGTTTTGAATAAAGAGGCAAACTCTTGGTTGCAATGGAAAAATCAGGGTTCTTTATTAACAAAAAACTTGAGCAAAAGATTGTGTTTTAAAACCATAGAATGTCTTCTAGTAGCAGTGTTCCTAACTAGCCATGCATTCATTGAAGTCTTACTTAACCCCTGTAAATAACTCAGAAGTGAAATAGGTCTAGATTACTATTTCGAGGCTCCATCCATTTCACATCTTAAATGTCCAAGGAGGTGACAGCGAAAGACCCACGGAAAGGAAGCAGGGTAAATAGTATATCATATATAAATGATCCCATACCATAATTTCAGAAAATCTAAAAGCTATCAAGAGTCAAAAATCCTAAAAGAAACAAGACACATCAAAGCAAAGCATCAAAAGCATAAATTTCAAATTGCCAAAATCTCCTCTCCGTCTGTGAGATGAAAAGCCAATGCTTCTCTCACACAAAAGGGCACTATGGGATAGAGGAGCCTAAATAAAATTCAGAAATAAAGGCAAATGGAGGACTCACAAGAACTAAAGTTCAAATGGCACAAAAGTGCAAATGGCATGGGAATGAGGAACAAAAGGATAATGTTGTTTACTATCCATTACAATCATGTGGTATCCAAGCCTGAAGCTACCTAAGGATAGGTAAAATAAACCTCATTTATTAGGCCTCAAAATAGTTACTCAGACTTGCAACATTCTGACGTTATCATTTCCCAAAGAATGGACTACTTCTCAATGATTTAAATGCATAGGTTGGCCAGCCCAGGGATACAAACATCTAGGAGATTTCAACTTTTATTCAAACGGTCTTGCATGGGAAAGGAGTTAATTCAGAAATATGAGGTTCACTAGGTAGTCACCAATTGTTGCAGCTGCAACAATTTCCCAAAATTCCAAAAATTTTAGGACCCTCCTTTTGCTTGGATTAGTTCGATTTTCTTCGTTGAGTTGGTCTAGTAATGATTTCTCAAGAGGATTAAATTGATTTACCACTTGTTTCATTTCTCCTTTTAGCACTTGAAGTAATCCACTATATGATCAAGCTTTCTTGCTGCCTTTGAATGCATTTGAAGAATTCCAGAATCGGAAGTATTTGGTTTGGCTTTCCACCGCTGCAGACGGATCTGTGGTTTGGTTTTCCACCGTTGCGGATGGATAATTGGTTTTGTCTTTGATTTTCCTTCCGATCCATTGTCTTTCTCATCGATCGATCTTTGGTTTTCGTCAAAGGAATTTGTCATTTCTATCTCCGCCGTTGCAGATGGAAAACCACTTCCTCTCCTGATCATTGCTTAACTGTTTCGTTTCCCGCTCAGCTGACTTTTGGGTTTTACATCGGAGCTGTTTATATTTTCTTTCTCCGCTGTTGCAGAAGGTGTTTGCTGTTAGCTTCCACCGTTGTGGATGGACATTCAATTTTTGGACTTCGACTTTCTTTCTGATTTATTCGTTTTTACCTCAGATGAATCTTGGTTTTGCATCGGAACTTTTATCTTTTCTTTCTTCTGCCGTTGCAGAAGGAAACTGCTTCCTCTTCCGATCAGTCCTTTAATGTTCGTAAGTCCTGAGCTTCCATCATTGTGGCTACGGAAAGTTTTTTTTGCTCCGTTTCGTAAGTCATTTTGGCTCCGACGTTGCGGAAGGTCACACGCTTTACTCTCCCACCGTTGCGGATAAAAGAAATATTAACCTTGCCAATCCCTAGCAGTTTCTCTTTCGATTTAAGCGTTGTGTGGTGGGACACGATACCCTTTTGATATCCATTGTTGCGGCTGTGGTTCCGCTTTCGGTTCTGATGTTAGAAGTCCGATGCATGGTATTTGTTACCCGCTTATCTCCACCGTTGCGGATGGATCTAGGGTTTGGTATTCCGCCGTTGTGGAAGGAAATACACTTTCGGCTGCCGATCCAAATGTCTCTGACATCTAGCTTTTTAATTTTTCCCCACTGCGAGAGTTGACCGTATGTATATATATGAGGTAAGGGGGACATGTTGGATTATTCTATTGGTATTTTCAACTGCCGTGCTCTGTCACCATCGTGCTGTCGATCGCTCAAAGCTTGTTCAGACCCCATCGCCGGTACCCGTGTCCAGGTACCAGTTGTGGAAGCCCGATTGTCTTCGTCTCGCCTTACACACTGGTTACACATCAGTTCCAGGTAGGCCCGTTGTTTCCCTACCCTGTTTTGTTCGAGGCATTGGATTGATTTTTGCTGTGGTTAGGTTTGTCGTGACTGTTTCTCTTCCCCCATGATTGCACCTATATATTGAAGAGTTTTGGGGGTCTTACTATTCATGGTCGGGAGACTCTTTTAACCCATGGAGTAGTTTTGCCCACGACCTTTCGCAGCCTTGCGCGTAGTAAAAAGGGTTTGGTGTAGATGGTCGTTACGCCATCTGCACCAAACTGCCCCGGGCGATGATGATTTTAGTAGGGGAGAGTTTTTGTTGGTTTTTATGTGGCATTTGGTAGTTTTCCCTTTCTTGTGTGGATTTCATATTACCCGCACTTTCGAATAACAAGCGTTTCACCGTGCCATTCCGCGCACCATTGGTTTTATTTTGAATCCGAGCCAGAGGGGGAAGGGATGTGCCATTGCATTTAGGCTGTTGACCATTAGATTGCACAGGCAATCCATTTGAAAGTGCCATTGAAAAGGATTGCAGGGGTTTTTGTCCCTTGTCTGTCTTGGGCAGCGAAATAACAATGGCGCCCATAGAAGAGTGGGAGTTTTCCTCATGTAGTATAGATGTTTCCCCAGTTGATTATATGGTTAGAAGTGTTTAATATCCTACAGTAGTGGTAGATTGCATATTCTACTGTATATAACTATGTTTCATCATGCTAGACATAAACTAAGTCACTGAACGCTGCACATTTGGTTTTAATAGTTCTGTAGTTAGGCCATTTTAGGCTATACATGCATTTATTTACTTCATGGTGTTAACACCCAAAAAATGTTCACTGCCTCATCTACCCCACTACATGGCTCATTTGTCCATTTTCCTACCATATTTCCCTTAAAAACCCTGAAAATCCCACTAAAAAGCCTCCAAAAGGCCTAACATGCCTCCAAAAGGCATTTTCCTCCAAAAATAGCCAAAATTCCTCTAAAAATAGCAAAAATCCCCAAAAGGGAAGAAAAAATATAAAATAATGAGGAAAAGGAGGAAAAAACCCTAAACAACTACCCTAAACCATATGGTTTCCAAAACCATGGGCCAGCACTCCACCACTAAAAAACTATAAATAGGTGGTGGAGACCCCTTATTTCATATCCACAATCACAAGCATCCTTACTCTGCCAAAATTGATCTTGAAACCCTAGCTCACCCTTTGAGCTACTTTCACCACTGAGAGCCCCTTTTGGCACATTTCCACCACCGGAGAAAGAGAAGGAGCAGCTGGAGCTCGGAGCAACCTCTCGGATCAGTGCAAAGGGCTTCACCAACCTCCACATCGGAGGTAATATCAATAAAAAAACCATTCTTTATATTTTGCTATTTTGTTTCATGCACATGTTTTAGATTAGTTTTTATTCCTGTTTAGCATTTTTATTTCCATTTTACTGAATTGCTACTAAGGAGTCCATTCTCCTTAGTAGGCGCTCATTCGCACAAGCTAGGGGTAAAACCCTAGCCACAATTTTGGCGACTCCAATGGGTTTTTAATTTCTGGTTTCAGTTTTTGTTTTTTCCTTTCGGCTGTCCCTTTCAACCGCCGTAAACCGTGTTTTTTTCCCTCCACAGTCGCGTCCCAAACGCATCTTTCAGGCCTTTACCTGCGACCCGACCGCGGCTCTCAGATTGTTTCCGGTGCCCTGCTGGCAGATTCAAGTCTGTTACCTGCGATCCAGCCGCGGCTAATCATCCTGTTTGCTGGGATCTGACTGCGCCTGTCGGCCATTTTCCCGCGTCCCGAATGCGCGTTTTAGCCCCTTAGCTGCGACCTGACCGCGCCTGTCGGCCATTTTCCCGCGTCCCGAATGCGCGTTTTAGCCCCTTAGCTGCGACCTGACCGCGCCTGTCGGCCATTTTCCCGCGTCCCGACCGTACGTTTCAACCCCTTAGCTGCGACCCGACCGCGCCTACCGGCCATTTTCCCGCGTCCCGACTGCGCGTTTCAGCCCCTTAGCTGCGACCCGATCGCACCTGTTTCCCTCTAACCCGCGGCTCGAGCGCACGATTTCGCCACAGACCCACGGTCTGATTTCTGCAAGTTTTTTCCTGTTTTTGAACCCAGCCCCTTTGATGCAATATTTTTTGCACCTGCACAGCCATCTGTTCTACCTATAGCCCTACTTCCCTACAGCCTTTTCTGCACCATTATTTCTGTTCCCTTTTTTACAGCATTGTTTTTACAATTTCAGCATCTTTATTCAAAAAAATTTGCATGTTTAAATTTTTGAATTCAGTACTACTGTTAGTTAGGAAGTTGCCCCCTTTGTATGTGGCACTTCTATTCTGGGTTCATCAACTCACGAGCACACACTCTGTCACCTAATTCAAGTGAGCCTTAAAAACTACTTAACTCAACCAACATTCTAACCCCACTTGGGGAACACAAAAGAATTTTTGTAGTTAGGTAGGATCAAGGGGATAGGCTTCCAATAACACCCCTCGGTTATTTACACTTGAGACATAGCTGTTGTCCAATTAGGGAACCAAAATCCCCTAGTATTTTTTGGCACGGTCACAACCAGTTTACCAGAGCGCCTCTCCCTTAGGAGGGTTGAAGTCGTGAGATTGGTTCCGGAGGCCTGAGTGGAATACCGCACTCCATTCAGTAACTAAAGGGCTACCTTTTGCAGTTCTCGGGATATCCTTGTATATGGGTATTGCGGTAAAAGGACCAAGCGGTAGATTCACCTTTCTGGACGTGTCATGAACGGGGTATCTTAGTTGCCATTCTTCTAGGATTTGACTACCCGGTGTCCCTCCCGGTAAGGGGATATCTTAGCCACTTGCCTTTCCTATTCATATTGTCTGACTTGGATTTCATCACCTCGCAGAGGATATGTCTAGTTAAGTCAGAATACTTTTAGTTAGGTGTTTGCATGCTCCCTTACCTCCTTTTGGTCTAGTGAGTCCACCATTTTTTATTTTTAGGAAACCTGCTGTTTGTTGGTATTCTGACCATTTCTGTTGATACTCCACCTATTGTAGCACAGCTGTTACAGTAGGTGTTTTGAGTTGGTTGTTGGCCTGAGTGCCCTATTTTTTGAGCTCTCCTTCTGCACACTCGGTTGCATTAGGGTTTTTGAGCTGTTTTTTACTCACCTCAACCCATAGAGATTTGACACCACCTGCCACCATTGAGTTCCCGAGACATTCTTGGTGCCTCAGAGGCGAGCCCCCTCAGCACGGTTCACTTGACACCACCCGTCATTGACACAGATCATCCTCACTTGATACCACTTATCATAGATCTCGAGCCTTGTCACTTGACTCCACTCATCAGTGGCATAGGAATCCGTCACCAGATATTGACGCCCCCTATTTTACTTCCGATTCTGAGCTCGAGTCTGAGAACCCCATTTACACTGCCCCTACTAGCCCCATGGCTGGCATGACTCCCACTCCCATCTTGGTAGGGACCTTTGGTGGCACATCCACCACTACACCAGTTATCACACCTGCTATGGGTATGCCCTCCATGGGGCCCCCATCTACCATTCCCCTCATGGCACCTATTCCCGCAGCGGGGCTACCTATTCCCACTCCATCAGTGGCTCACACTACCCATGGTGGCGAAGGACCATCCTATACCACCTTAGTCCCCCCACTTGGGGAAAACCTCCCTAACACCACCCCTCCACTTGGGGGCATTGGCCCCAACTCGGTCCAACCCACTACTGTGTCACATCCGTCTTCCAGTTTTCCATTCATGGCTAGCCTCAACCTGCCTGATCTAGCCAGATTGACCAACGACCCTATCCGACATGACCCTGCATGGCCTCATATGCCCACCAAGCTCCCCTCCGACATCCCTAATTTTGAGGGCAAGGCCGGTGAGGACCCGCAAAACCACATCATGTCCTTCAATCTATGGTGTTCCTCCAACTCCATAGTGGATGACTCTATTCACCTCCATCTCTTATAGCGCACCTTCATTGGCTCTACGGCCAAGTGGTATATCGAGCAACCCCATGGAACCCATGCCACCTTTGCTTCCCTTGCCTCGACCTTCCTGCAGTTCTTCCAGTTACCCATCCGCTATGATGCAGGTGTTGAGATCCACCTATCATGTAGACAAAGCACAGCTACCCACATCATGGACCAAATTCATGAGTGGCATCGACGTCGTAGCTTATGCAAGATCAAATTAGACGACCAGATCTTCCTCGATTGGTTCCTCAAATCCCTTATTCCTATCATTGCTAAGGATGTGGCATCCGAACGACCCCAGTCTGAAGAAGAGGCCATCATTAAGGCCCAGCAATTCGACCTCATTTATGCCCAGTCGGGTTATCTCTATACCATCATACCTGACGCCCCTCGCGACGATTCCTCCCAGCACGATGCACCAGGGGCATCCCACGCTACCGATGGCATCATTAGCCATATCTCTTCGCATCCTCAACCATTTTCCATAGCACGTCCTACCCCTAGCCCTGACCTCTCGCGGGCTACCTCACAGCCTGGAGCCACCAACTCGTATGCTCCCATGACACATCACCACCATACCCATGGACCCTCATGTCCACCTCAGTGTTTCGGTCATGCGACTCCGGCTTACGCCCCCCCAGTCGCACCTCAACCCTACTACCACCAGTAGGCTGGACCAGCCCCTGCGCCTTCACCAACCCAACCCACTTATTACCCGCCACAGGAATCCCCTGCGGCAACCCCACAACCTGCTCTGCAGCCCTATCAGTAACTCACTCAAGTTGATGCACCTGCGCAGCCTCCACCTACATATCATCCACTGCAGCCTGCTCCTACACCTGCGCAACCTCAGAATCCACCTGCTGCCCAAGGGCAAGTTTACGCGCAACAAAACCCATAGCAAAACCAGAACAACCAACGCAACCAGGGCCAACAAAACCGCGGCAGGGGCCGAAATCGTGGAAATAACCAACCTGCAGACCAAGATGGTCAACCACCTAATCCCCCCGATAATAATAATGCGACCCCTGCTAACCAGAACCCTGGTAGCCTGTCCAAGCATGCCAAAAACCCCAATTTGCGAACAAACCATCCTTGTTCTATTTGCGGGGTCTATGGCCACTACACACATTTTTACCCTCACATGGAGCGATTTCGGCAACTTTGGGCTGAAGATGCCCAACACCAAGGGCAGGCAGATCCTCAAGCACCACCCAACCCCCCACAACCTCAGCAGCCACCTTTGGTGCTGCAAAACCCCTTACCAACCCAAGGCGTAGTGAACAGCCAACCATTGGCTCCCCCTCAAGCCAACACACCAACCCAACAACAAATCGCTTACGCTGCTCCCGATCAACCCATGCATGACTCAGGTACCCACCACTTGTTGATGATGTCCTCCGATGAAGTCAACCTCCAGACCTGGCGGAACCAATATGGCTCCGCCTCTGAAATGCCTCCCACCGATAAACCCACTAACGCTCATCCCACTAATCAGGCGTTACGTATACCTCCACCTCCTCTAGATGGCACTCCTAAAGCACCTCGTTTCCCGCTTCGCCATATCAATAATAACCCCAATGCGCGGGCTGCGTCAAACTACAACATTGTTGATGACTTAGCCCAATCTCCTGCAGCCATGTCTGCGTTAGAAGTCTTAAAAAACTTCCCTTCGCAGTGCAAGACTTTACTCTCAGCCATTGGGGCTATCGATCAAAACGATTTGAATGTAATGGCGTTTGATTTGGACCAATCCGAACCCTGCATGCCTTCCACTTTAGCATTCCAAGTTTCCGTTTCTATTCAGAATTTTGTCGTCCATCGATGCATTATTGATGAAGGTGCCTCTACATGTGTCATGTCCACCTCCATCTGGCAGAAAATGGGATCCCCCACTCTCCATCAGTCCTCTACTGCGTTGCGAGCCTACGACGGTCCTTCGGCTCAACCACAAGGCATATTAACTAAAGTCCCCATCCAGCTGGCTGGCAAAACTATCCTCATCAACATTGAGGTTATTAATGCATAGCTTGATTATAACCTTTTACTTGGCCGTAGCTACATGTATGCCATGCAGGCGGTTCCTTCTTCTATTTTTCATACCATGATGTTCCCTCATGAGGGACGCGTGGTCAAGGTTGACCAACTCACCTACCATGATCCCAGTGCCCTCGCGGCACCCGAAAATGTTCTCCCCATGGTTGAAAAACATGTTTCAAGTGCCACCACTTCACTTGTTTCCTCTATGGGGCCTGGAGTTTACTCAGATGCACC